>VZRW01003952.1:0-17019 GCA_013398125.1 Aegotheles bennettii | reverse complement strand
GGCCAGATTTAATTCTGTCATGGTTTTGGCTTTCNTGGCTTTCCTAACTTAATCCCTGGATGCTTGGACAATTTCTCTGTATTCCTCCCAGGCTACCTGTCCTTGCTCCCACCCACTGTAGGATTCCCTTTTGTGTCTGAGTTTGTCCAGGAACTCCTTGTTCATCCATGCAGATCTTCTGGCATTTTTGCCTTACATCTTTTTTGTTGGGATGCAGTACTCTTTAGCTTGGAGTGGGTGATCCTTGAATATTAATCAGCTTTCATGGGCTCCTTTTCCCTCCAGGACTTTATCCCATGGTACTCTACCAAGCAGGTTACTGAAGAGGCCAAAGTCAGCTCTCCTGAAGTCCAGGGTAGCAAGCTTGCTGTGTGCCCTCCTCTCTGCCCTAAGGATCTTGATCTCCCCCATTCTGTGGTTGCTGCAGCCAAGGGTTGCCTTGAATTTCACACTCCCCACCAGCCCCTTGTTGGTGAGAACAAGGTCCAGCATAGCAGCTCTCTTTATTGGCTCCTCATCCATCCCCATGTGGAACCATGTACTCCAGCTGATCACTGACATAGAGGGTAACACCTCCTCCTCGTCTCCCCCGCCTGTCCTTCCTAAAGAGCTTGTATCCTTCCATTCCAACACTCCAGTCACAGGAGCTGTCCCATCATATCTCCATGATGTCAGTAAGAGCATAGTCCTGCAGGCACATGCACACCTCTAATCCTCTTGCTTATTCCCCATGCTATGCGCATTTGTATAAGACAAGACTGCAAGACAGAAGCCTATCAAACTCCACTATTGATTCAGAGTAAGTGAATAATGAAATTCTCAAGTATAGATTTTCATATGCTGTCCTAGAAAAAATGATGGGTTTTTTTGTTTCATTAATAAACATAGTACACCAAATTCTACATGGTTTTCCTCGACTGAATTTTACTGGTAAACTTTCAGTTGCTTGTTTTCTTGTTACCAAAGGCAGTTTTGCGTCATCCATCAAAGAACTGACTTGTTCTACATGGGAAGCTAACAAGGATTTAAAAAAAAATATAATAAAGAAATGTCCAGATTCTTGAGGTGATAAGGGTTTTCTCCATAGGAACCCTATCTCTAGCCCAGCTTACCAAAGATGAACGGAGGCTCTGTCTATCTTACTTTATTTTTTTTTCTTTTAAATAGTTACCCAGTGCTAATTATTACTCAAGAAAGGAGAACTGGAAAGAATAAGGGGGGAATGGGCTGGGTGTAGAAAAATAAAAAAGGAGAAAAGAAAAATAAAATAAATAAGGGCAACTCAAACTTGCTAAACTTAGGAGACATCAATAGCAAAATTTTTTCAGCTAAATGTAGCACAAGTTCTGAATTTTAAATTTGGCGTTCACATACTGAGATGCTGGGTGTGTCAAAAATGAGAGAGGCAGAACAACCTTCCTGGAAATGATGCATGGGAAAACTCAGACCTCATCTTACATTTGGATTCATTAGTCCCTCTTTTTGCACTAGTTACACTATTCACAAATGCCTTTATAAAAAAAAATTCTTAAATAAACTGCAGATTATTTGCTTTATTTAGTAACCTTTAAGACGATGTGAAGTCTTTGTTGAAAACAAATGCACCACTTTATCTACTACCTGCCTTCAAATGCAAACTTCATAAAAATACAAGATACATGAGAAGATTGCAAGCATGTCAGCAAACATGAATCCTGTTGCTAAAGTCTGATTGCTTCCTATCCTTTCACACTCACTTTATGAAAAAGTTGAAATTGCTTAAATGCTGGAACTGATGAACCTATACATAAATGATTAGGAATGCTCTGCTAATTATTTCCAGTAGAACTCATCCCTGAGTTTCCTTATGAGCACGTCAATCTCCACATTGAATGCTACTTAGACTTGTAAAAAACTTTTACTGAATAAGTCTTTATTCTTGAAAATAAATTATTAAAGTAAATTCTGTTAATATTGTCACAGATAGAGTTTTTTGTTGTGGATTGTTTCAGCCTCTGCAGTGATTGTCTGTTATCTTGGCAGAAAGATGCATTTTGACCATTACTGTCTGCCAGTGACAGTTTTTCCCTTAATTTAGGAATTCCTATTTCTTATGAAAGCCAGTTGGAAGCAGCTAAGGCATTACAGCACCTTCCACAGCTGTTGGCCTTGGGAATATGTATTCTCTTCAGAATATATATATTTGGCAGGGAACAGAAAGAAGGAATCTTGGGTAAAAGTTGTGCATGCCAAGTGTAACGATTGTTATATTAAACGCCTAGGTTTCATAGGACAAAATTCAACAGGGTGGGTAGATTTTATTTGAAAGAAATCAAAACTTGCAAAAAAATAGCTATTAACTATATTTATCCAGGAATTTTTTGTAATCTTTAACAGGAATGCTTTACATGTCTTGCTGCTGGAACAGTTTTACAGTATCTTTAGGACTGTGTCCAAAATGCACAGATTAACAGCCACATAAAAAAACTCTGGCTGCATATTAGAACATTTAGTCTAAACATACAAACACAGTTGGCCTACAGGAATTTTTGCCAATCAGCTATATGGCCTTAAAGTATAGGTCATGTGAACAGTCAGAAGTAAAATGTAATTAACCACCACAAAAATAAAGTATAGCACGAGGAAAGGTGACATTTGGGAGGTGGAGGGAGTGGGAAGAAGAGCTAGAGAAAAGCATTCTTTGTTCACTAGTAATAAAAGCTGTGGGTTGAAATTAATCTGAGATCTGCTGAATCTTGCTACAGATTTTCTGTAGATTTTATATATGTAAGCTTTCTATTTTATATATATTTATAAATAAAATCATAGAAAATGCAAGCAGTGTTGATAGATAGACTGCTTTCTAATGAAATTCATTGTTTAATATGTAAAAGTGGAAGTATTTTTTGTTTTAAGTTGAAAGCTTTGTTACACTTTAAACATGGAAACTCCAGAAGTATACAGAAAGCATGCAGCTTTACGTAAATACCATAACTGCTATCTAAAATGTGACAGCTGCACATCCAGTGAGTAGTATTTGCCTTGGATTGAATATTTTCAGTGAGAGAAATCCAAAAGTGAGGCAAACTTAGGAGTTTTGAAAGAGTCTGCTTCTGCTAGAATGTACACATGCATATGCAGTACAGTGAGTATCAAAATGAGGATCAGAGCTGTTGCTCTGGATTACATCTAACTGGTCTGTAGAAGTTGAGGTGTCTCCTATTGAATTTGGACCAAGTCCATAACTTTTCAGAGTAAAAAAAAAAATACAATGGATGCCTTTTATCCTCCAATGTTCAGTGGCTGCTCTCAGTTATACCAGCAGTTGGCTGGTATGTATGCAGCACAAATTCATGTTTAAGGCCACTTCATGGATACAAACAGAAATCACTGTGTAGCTAGCAAATGCACTGCTAAATGATGTACCTGAAGTGTGTTTTCTCTATTTCATACTACTTTGAATGTGAAATAATATAGATGTGGTAAAAAGATACTAATTTTTTTCTGACTTCCAATCAGCACAATTCTTAATTCTGAAGTCAGATATCACTGCTGCTGATGCTGTGTGAACACGGAACAGTACAACTTGACTATCAAATCCCTGATTGATTTTAAAACACTGTTGATTTGGGAAAACCTCTGTTGACTTGTAAACTGACCAGACTGGCTTTAAAAGTTTTGGACTGGAAATGAGTGTGCGTATCCTGCTTTTTCACAATTTTACCCAAACATTTTACAAGACGTAATAAAAGTTCTCAGATTTATAAAATAAGAATAAATACAAAGTTAAAAAATAGTACATTTCTGTGAAAATAAGATAAAACAGAAGCCAAATTTCTTATTTTATTTCCTGTTTTGCCACATATTCCCTGTATGAACTGAGACATTTTATTTTATCATCCTTTATTGCAGTTCCTTTCTCTAAAGTTGGGGTGTTAATAAGTAGGTCATGCAAGACTAAAATTAATTGTTTAGAAGATGTACACATCTTTGGATAGAAAACCTTCATAATGCTTCATAACACTCTTTGAAATACCTCACAAAGGCCAGTAATGGCTCAGTCATTAAAGGGATGTTAATTTACCAATTAAGATTTTAATGTCAAAATCTTGCCAAATACTGCATAGAAACTCATTAGCAAGAGAAAAATGTTCTTGTTGCATACTGTCTCAGTTGCATTCTCTATAAGCTTTCAGGCCAGAGCTCATTTGATATAGAGATGTGACTGGTGCCAGAGTGCTCTCCACAAAGGCACCTGCATACATGAATTGTTACGTATTATCAATTAGTAGATGAACAATTAGATCCCATTTTGTCAGCAGAAGTCTAGTGTTTTCAAATCCCACCTTCTTTTCCAGTACTTCAAATTTCTAGGTTGCACCTACTCATTTTAGGATAACCAAAGGTTAAGGGCAGATAAACTATTATTAGGAGATCTTATGTACTAGATCAACCTGCCTGTCCTGTCCTCCTCTGTAGCTGATAAAAGAAGATACATACATACATACTACAAGTTCACATTTACTCTAGCTTTGGTTAATACATATGCAGGTGTTTTACTGAAGGGAAAAAATACAATACTGTCTCCAAAATTACTCTAAGACCATTGTGATTATCTTTAAATATTATCCTCATCTTACTATCTTCATATTATCTTCATCATATTTACCTTCATCTTTCCCTCATTCTCAAGTTTGGGATTTTTTTGTGTTGTTGGGATCTTTTTTAATTTTGCTATTACATTAAAATATTCCTAAGCTAAACTCTGAAATTATGGAGAGATGAATCCAAGAAGTGTCTGGAACTTTGAGCAAGATAAAGATCAATGTTCTGACTGCTATTGGTGATTTAAATTTGAGTAGGAATATGTGTGATTATACATGTTTACCATGTGCATAATGCTGGCCATTATAGAAAACTAGATTATTTTTAGCTGCTCAAGGAAAAGGCAGAGAATTCAGGAAAAGGAGTTCTGTTGGGAGGCTTTTTCTTACACAATTTAAATTCAAAGTTGATGACAGACTTCTGCTTTGAAAAGACTTCAGTACTAGCAGGATTCCTTCCTGTAAACAACATATTAGTTCATACATTAAGCTGTGGTCGCTATAGAATAGAAAATTATGTATTCATAAATGAATATTTTTGCATGACTTCGCTCATGCAGGCTGTATCTGATTAACTTTGCAAGAAACTTTAATTCTTTATTGACCTCATGGTATTACTCCTAACATACATCATGGGGAACAGAAGCAAAATCATGTCCTCTTGCTGTTGGTATAGAATGCCATTGTTTGATCTAATGTGGTTACAAGTTGAAGTGTGCTTTGGGCCTTATTGAGTCCCTTGTGAAAACACCTTTCAAGTATATATCCTAGTCTCTTGTACCTCTCCTGGAGTCTCATGAGTCCAAAAGACATGAGTCTCACTTCCGTTGATGTACGTATTTGAGTTCAAGCTCTCTTATTTCCCATTTGGCATGTGTAAATCTTTCCTCCAAGTAACAGTGTTAAAAATGTCACTTAAAAGCAAATAGATAACAGAACTAAATGATAAAAACTCCTTTAGTGTTTCCTACACTCAAAATTTATTCTTTCTTTTCAGAAAAATATACTTCTCTATCTTAGAAAGAAGGTTGGGAAACCTCTTTTGTTATAGCACTCTCTCCTTGTCTTTCTCTCTCATTTAAATATTTTTCAGCTGCTTCTTGAATCCTCCTGAGAAAATGCTTTCTGAATATTTAAGTAATTAATATTTTTAGAATAAAAATCTTTTCAGGATTATGTAGATGGCAGTGGCACAAATTTTCAGCCAGTGCTTATGTCATTCACTGCAATAAATTGATTAATGAAATGTATTCTATAGCAAATTTCTCAAAAACTTAATTAAATTTGTGGGTACTTGAGTCAAAATCATTAGAAGGTAGAAGCAAATTGCAATATATAATTTTTAAATTAATTTGTAATTAAAGCAATTGAACATATGTCAATGGACACAAAAGTAATTTATGCCCCAGGAATTTTGTTCACAAAAAGTCAGTGAAAGAGAAAGCATGCATTTTGTTGGTTTGGAATAGGTTTTGTATGCATCTGTACAGCACTGTCCAAGTTTTCATTCTAATATGATACATTAGTGTGATAAAAGTAGAATATTACCACCGTTACAGTGCTTGGCTGTTTTATTTTCTCACCTTATTCTCTGTGGCAACAAGATGGGAAGTTTGATTAAAGGCCAGGCAACATGCCTCGTGTGTGTATTTCATTTGCAGGGTGCACGTGAAAATATGAAGTTGTGATGCAAAGTCAAGAGACATATACTCTGCTCAGTAGAAAGAGTGCTTTTGCACTGGCAGAAGTAATGGCTTAGTTAAAAATGCTTCTCTGTGTCAGTGTCTGTGAGCATTTTGTTTTGTTCATCACTTTCACCTCTAATAACAATAAATGAGGATACAGATAGAGAACAGCCTCTGATCCCTTCAGGCATATTACTACATTTCAGTTGCATCACAGGTTCTGCAAAATGGACCTCAACAGCAACAGGATGCTGGAATCAGTACTTCAGTGAATACTGCAGATTTATTGTGCTTTTAAATTTATTTTCATTTATCTAATGGAATTAAAGAAAGAAATTTTGTAATGCTGACAACTGAAGAGCAGCCACTAACATCATGTGGACTGGCATTTACCTTCATGTTTACAGACAAAAATACTTTCCGAGTGACTGTGTGTCTTCTGTGTGTTCCAGTGCTCCGTCACCTGTGGCAAAGGGATGCAGTCCCGAGTCATCCAGTGCATGCACAAGATCACGGGAAGGCATGGCAATGAATGCTTTTCCTCAGAAAAGCCTGCAGCCTACAGACCCTGTCATCTCCACCCCTGCAATGAGAAAATTAATGTTAACACAATAACATCACCCAGGTTAGGTAAGCAGTCAAAACAATACATTCCCACTGGAAATCTCTGTATAGTTCTTTGTCTCCATAGAGTAATGATGATCCCAGTTTAAAAACAGAGGGCTAGGACTCAGGAGATGTAAATTCTGTGCAGAGACTCATCTCTCTGCCTCAGTTTTCCGCTCTGTATGTCAGAGTCTGTACTTCAGAATAGTGAAGGGTTTTGTTATCCAAGGAAGAACCATATAATGAAACTATATGATACTATGGGCACGAAACATTGGTGATGAAAATACGTTTATATTAGACACATTATAAAGATATATATATGCTTATAAATCTTTATCCACTCAATTTTATAAAACGTTTCTAAAGTAACAAAAGATCTTGTTTTCTCTCTGAAAGCTCTGCAAACTATGTTCTTGTGATATTTATGCGATCAAGGAGGCCCTTCTTTGTTCCTCAAATACAGATAGCTCTTTTCACTTCCCTTTAGTTCAGACATCTACAATCTATGCCTGGTGGATTAGGATGGGTGAAGGAAAATTACTAACATGAAGAAATTTGCTGTTCCTGGAGGAACACAGGTCTCTGTCTTAAAGAAATTATGTTACTGCATAACTACAGACCTGATAATTTTTATTTCCTAGTGGGTTGTTGATGATGGTTTTACCATTAGATCCCAAGTTGTTCATCTGCTTCTTGAGCACAACTGGGAAATAGTCAAAGGCTAGTTGTAAGACTTGCTTTTCCAGATTCCTGGAATATAAATATAATATAAAATAAATCCTCTGGTCAAATAGATTACTCCTGCAAGCAAAGCAAGTCTAACATTTCACGCGGTATGTAATCCTTCCTTTAAGTCAGTAAAGGGTATTTCTTTTTTGAAGTTTTTAACCCTTAAATACTTCTATAGTATTCATTGTTTCAGTTTAATGGATGAGATGGCAGCTGTTGTTTGTGGCCCTCTCCTCTGCTATTTCACTGTTGTAAGGTTGCCTTTTGTACTTTATCTTTCTTTGTTCAACTGATCTCAGAAGCAAAAGGCCATTGCTCCATCACTGATGCTCTCCTTCTGGTGAGGTATAAGCAGCTTTGTGTCACAGAGTAAAATGAACCACAAAGTTTCACAGAAAAAATACAGCCTCAGATTCATTAAAACTTGACTCAATGTGAAGTACACAAAAAAAGATTGGGCTATGTTCTCCTTATAGAATGAATTATGTAGCACTGATGTTAGTAATCTACAGGTAAACCTCATCCAGCAGGAGTCAGAATCCAGGCCAGTAGAAACATTAACACCTCCAAAATACATAATGCAATGCTTCTCTTGAATATATTGATCATTTTGGCCTCCGGTTCCATACCTATTACGCAGTACAGATCTCTTGGATTTGGGGGTAGGGCTAGTGGAAGCTGATATAGATTGCACCATATCTACTCTTTTATAAATATGCTCTCAGTTTCTCAAATCTTCTGTGAGATTGACTTTTTCTCCTGTTCAGTGTTTGTGAAGATTTTTGGATGACGTCTGTTTCTTGTGCCCTATTTTTCACTGTTTTCCCGTAGTAATTCCACATATGTGCTACAGCTTGGATAACTGAATGTGCAAAGAACCAAATTTGGTACCAGGGTCCTTCTATGATAAGCACTGTAAGAAGCTTTTGTAAACAAAACAGGTGCATGGATTAATGGTGGCTTCACAAGAAAAAGGACAACACACATGAAATACACCTGTTTCGTACCATAGGCATACAACAGAAGTCAGGCTTCTTCATCTGAATTTTTATGACTGCTGGAGAGAACCAAATAGTTATAACAACTCTGGGAGCAGGTAGAGTAAACCAAGCAGTTGTTTTTCAGGCTGTTGTGATGTCCTTGTCATTTTAGAAGATTTCTGAGGAAGAATTTGGTATTCAGTGATTCCAACAGCTAGAAAGCAGTAACAGACTACTAACAGAGCAACCTGAATAACAGGGTGAAGATAAAACATGAAAGATGTGAAGGTAATAGACTAACTTTGACACGGAGGGGGGAAGACCCAATAGAGTGATTAAAGAGAGGGTGGTGCAGTATTGGAAGACAATTTAAAAAAAAAAAAAAACAACAAAAAAACCAAAACAAACAACACAGTTTGAATGTACTTTGAGAAGAGAGAAAAAGGTAAGGGTGGTAAGAAATGCACGGTATTTGTGCATATCACAAAATTAAATAATTGAGCCTGGACAGTTGTATTTGCCAACATATTAACTGTCATTGATTCCATACTGTAAGTTTCATTTTTCTAGATAAAATAGATTTGTATTATGAAATGTACCATGGGACTCAAACCTTATAAGACTGCTTCATATTGTGGCATCTATAGTGTTCAAGCCAGCAAGACAATGTATTTCTATTCCTTTTAGTAAAGAAGCCAGAGAAAACAACAGGCCTCACAGTTTATTTGACTTGCAAAGAAAGATCATATAAGACATCACGTAGTTTTGTTCAGTTTCCATTCACTGACAACACGGCAAAAAGTCTTGATTTCTTGAGCAAAAGCTGATCAGAAAAGCAGCAGTCATCTTCATGCTTTAATTCCTATATTTCCATGCCTGCCTCTAATTAAAAAAAAAATAAAAATCACCTTACGTGTGTTATTGAGAAACCCATCTGGTACTATTCAAACCGAGTTTTTGCTGGTTTTCCAGTGGTGACTTCCATTTCAGGCTGATGACAATTTCACCTGGAGCTGCTGCTTCATGCAGCTTTGCCTGAGGTGGCTCTGCATCCCTTATGTAGCCCTTGCCCTAGCCCCAGCTCACCTCTATATAGGGCAGAAAAACAGGCTTCACTCTCTTATAAGGAGACAGCTATGTGACATGAAACCAATTAGTTTCAATGCAACTTAATCAAAGTTATAAATTAAGCTGGCCTTAAAATTTTTTAGTGTTGAAAATACTGACAGCCGGAGGATTTTTTTTCTTTCTTTTGTTGAGTATCTACATCTATTCTCCTTTCCCTTCCCCAGATACAATTCTAGTGTCCTTGTCACCTCTGCTATCTGATTCAACTCCCATAAATGTAACAGTAATGTATATTTGATATTGTTGTTGGTTCACAGCTGCTTTAACATTCAAGTGCCTGGGAGACCAGTGGCCTGTGTACTGCAGGGTGATAAGAGAGAAGAATCTCTGTCAAGACATGAGGTGGTATCAGCGGTGCTGTGAGACATGCCGGGACTTTTATGCACAAAAAATGCAACAAAAGAGTTGACTTCTATCAGGCTGGCTGGCTCTCAGGTCTTTGCAATTTATTATTTATACACACACATACACACACACATGGTTCTTCAGATCAAATATTATCAGATTACATATAATTTAATCAAATTAATTTATTTTTACCTGCCAGATATGCTTTATTGCTGTGGTTAGACATCCAATTTGTTTTATCCTCTGACATTTTCATAATTAATTTTTATATGAACAATTTTGGATACATTTATCAGAATTTTTTTAAAATAGTAACTAGTATTTTAAATGTTTATTTTCAGTAGGGTTGTCTCTCTGTTGCCAAAAAAATGTCATGTTATCTTGAATTTATTTTAATTTAGTTGAGTAGTTTTGTTATATATGGAAATAAAGCCCTTTTTAATTGTATTATATTTTTGGCATTCAGAGTCAGAATGAGCTTGTTTGCAACAGATGTTGAGGTGAGTAAGCTAACATTATTGAACAGGTTATTACAGAATGTATTGTGAATTCAGTTCATTTGATTTAGAAACATATTGAAGGGGATAGTGTATTGTAACTTATAAACATGAAATTTAAAATAGCTAAGTAGAAATTTTGATCATTCTCATGGACACATACTTGAACACAAGTATTGAATCAATGAAACACTGTAGAGATTTACACTGAATCACTGTTGCACTGTTTTAAGTAGTGTAGACAAATGCAGTCCTAGAACTTGTACCATCCTATGAATCCACATCTGTACTGCTTTAACATGTCACTTGATTTTAAACATTTTGAAACAAAAAACCCATGCCCCTCTATACCTTTGTGTATCTTCCAAACCAAAGAGTCCTTTCTCCTGCCACTTGTATGAATTAATCAATTAAGCATTTCAGTTCTCTGTTAACCATTTAGAAAATAGCTTTGCAATACTATTTTGGTTTTATCTTTGTTTCATGAAAAAGTTTTTACAAAATTCAAATGTTTTTCAGTTTTGTGAAATGTTATGAAAAAGCTAAAATTTTCCTTCTGGGAAAATATTGTACATGATTCACATGATTTTTACATTTTCAATAAAAAGTAAATCTTCCTTTAGTATATGCATTTCTCCTGTTTGGTAGCTGAATCCATCAGGCCCTGCATCACAGCAGGTACAGCTACAGTGGTCCCCACAACATATGCCTCCTGCCTCTTGACTTAGTCACCTTTCTGCAGCTGCAGGCAAACCTGTCATTCTGTGAGCTTTGATGTATAGAAAGTTGGGTATAACAGAATAATGCTCAGTGGAGGAGAAGTTCTTTATCTCAGGTGAGTGAGTTCTGTAACCACTGAACTGTGCAAGAGGAGAGGGGTAGGTCTTCTGCCTCCATTTTGTGATGCAAGCCATTAGGCATGCTCTGAAAATATGTATGAGAGCAAACCCTGAAGGCAAGACAGGTGGAGAAATTAATCTGAAAGGAATCATATTTTCTACTCAAAGCAAAAAAGGAATGCATCTTTATTTGAGTGATTGTTGCTTTTAATTCTCTGCACAGTCTACTGTGCAGATGTGATGTAGTTATCCAAAGAATTTCATATAACAATGCCCCAGTCAGGACTGTGATTCTGTTCAGGAAAAATACTTAACTGCTATGTTAACTCCCGTTGAAATCAATGTATGCGCTTTCAAATAGCTGTACTGTCAAAATCCTTGTTTTGGCATCTTACTGCTGTGCATTCAAAAACTGCAACTTGAGTGTTGTCCTACGATATGATTTTAAATTAAGTATTTTCTTATTTTAAAAACTAAAGAGTAAAAAATATCTCTGATATCATGGAATGCAAAATTATATTTTGTATAATTAAAAAATTTCAATTCACAGAGAATTTAGTTGCTGTTGGGCATAATTCCTCAATGTCACAGGCATGCATTTGAAAGTCAATAGAGTTATTGCAGGTGGCAGGCAAAAGAAACAATCATTTTTTAAAACTTTCTTCATACTTACTTAGTACCCAGTCCTGCTGATACTCCTGCACTGGCTTGTATCACAACAACAAAAAATCAAGTGAAAGGAAAGATGTCTCCAGACTAGGGGCAGTCTGAGAACAGTCTTTTATCCGCCAGTGATATCATCCACACTATTTTGAATATTTATGCTCTCCTATTTCTGAACATGCCACAAACGTGGACATTCTTGTCAGCTTTATCTCAGAAAAGTGCATTTTAACTCTGCCTGTATCTGTTGAAAACAGGTGAGTGACTTGTTTACCTGAAATCATCCTCCCATCACCCTTGTACAACATCATTTAAGAAAAATCTTATGGATGGGAACCAGAGATGGAACACTAAAATTGCATTCTTTTTAAATGCAATGAGTGAGATTGTTATAATGCTGATAGCTCTGGCTCTCATTCCTTCAACATTGGTAGTACAAAACTATTAAGTAGATGTGTGTGAATCATTATTAAGCAGTTTTGTTTCCACATAGCATAAATGCTTCATCTTTCTCTGCATGGATTTCAAAGCAAGTTAATTTTACTGCTCTGTACACTATCATCATTCAGAAAAGCAACACAGACCAAAACACCTGTTTTGTCAGAAAATGATAAGAATGTTATGAGAATGTGGACAGTCTGTGGCCCGGGCATGCTGCGAGTGTGTGTGCCTGCCCTGCAGAGCTCTGCCACAGCCCTAGGTCACAGCAGGCAGCACTTTCCAGTTGTATTCAAGGAAGCAATAGCCTTGTGCACTCACAGACGTTCTCACCTGAGTTTACTCACTTCTTGGATTTGGTCTTTGTTTTTCAGCGACAATCCCTCTGCATTAATACATTTTCCTTCCAGCCTGATGAATATGTAAAATTTCAAGTAATGAATGTCTAATTGGTCAAGTTCAGCTAACAAGTAAAGGAGAAATTCACTCCAGCTCACAAAGGCTAGAGTAGGCCTCTCTGCTAATTAAATCACACTTAAACTCTATTTTGTTGGATTAAGTGGGATTTAAGTGGTGCACTGGGATTGTGCTAGGCTGGTGTGTAATGGGCTTGCTTCTTCCCAGACATATGCTTGCTAAGTTATATCAGTGACCAAAAGTTACTGTAGTTACCACTTCTCATACCTTTCTTAAAGAAAAAGAAATCCTGAATTTTAATTGCACTGTCATTTATTCTGGAGGAAATTTGCTGCTTTGTTCTGGGGAATGTAGTTTAGGTTTTGGGTCATTTGGGGTTTTTTAAATGTGGTTTTCATTGTCATCTTCAATGACAGAGAAGCAGCCATTTATTTGTTCTAAAAGTATATTAAAAATTCAAAGCTTGCCTGCATGAGGACATGAGCAGAGTCCCTAAAGCCGAGCACATCAATTGTAAGCAGAAAATGAAAAGCGCTCAGGAAGAATTTGAAAAGCTCTGTAGACAAGATGCTCAAACTAATAGTAAAAGGGACTTGAAATACTTGAAAAGAAGGAAGCCAGCTAGGGATTCAGTGGGACCAGCTGACGACAGAAGTGTGAAAGTGACATTTGGGAATAATAGAGCTAATGAAAGTGAAGTTCAGCGATTTATTTGTGTTAACCTTTCCAGCTGCAATGTTGCAGGGGGTTCTCATACCTTGCTTGTTTCTTATAGCAGAGATGCCAGAGAAGCTGAATCAAGTTGAAGGAAATATATGAGAATGTAAGACCAAATAGGTATGTTAGATGCTAACAGGTATCTAGCGTGGAAGTCATGTGGAATTCCTGGAAGAATGCAATTGGGAAATAACAGGACTGCTTGCCATGGTGTGTAAGCTGTTGCTTTAAACAGCCACTCTGACAGAGGACTGGCAAATTTCAGTGTAATTCCTGTTTGTGGAAGATTAGATCTTTAGGGGATCCTTTAAACTACAGACTAGGGAGTCTTGAGTTCCTTTTCTGGTGCCATAATAGCAGATAAGAAAGAATATGATTCTTGAGTACTTGGATAAGCGTGGGCTTTTGGAAGAGAGTGAGCATGGCTTCAGTTGTGTACTGAGCAAAAAAGATCTGGTGGACACAGACGTCTCCGATATAAAGTTCCACATTACAACAAGAAACCACATTCACACAGGACTACAGGAGCAATTTTTACAGCTTGAAAGCTGGTTAAAGGATTGGTCATCTTTCAGGATGAAGAGGAGTCAACAGTAAAGTTCCCCAAGGAATGATACCGGGTTTAGCTTTTTGACATTTTCACCAATGGCATGAGGAAGAGTAAAAATTGAGATCTTGCTCTCTGCAGGTGACATTTAGCTCTTCTGGTTAACCAACTGTTGCCTCACTTGACAAGAAGCTCACAAAACAGTGGTTAGTCAAGATGCTGGCCAATAAACTCTGGTATGTGTAAATGTAAGGTAGTATAGCTATGGAAAATAACCTGAACTCTTCCTATAAGGTACTGAACTTGCAACTGGAATTGGATAAAAATTGTACTGTCATTAATTAGTCTGAATTTATTAGCTCTATGAGAATAGCAGGGGGAAAAAAAGCTAAAAAAATTATGGATATTGTCAGAAGAGAGGAAATATTTTTTCCCATTTTTTGAACTGTAGTGTACCCACAGATTGAACATTGCATTCATTTATGGTTCTTTTGTGCTCCTGAACAATGTAACACATTAAAAAAGGCAAATAAATGAGCAAGGTGATAGACCAAGTGGCTCGTGAGATGAGACTGAAAAAGTTAATACTTCATATTGGAGAGGAAGAGACTGAGAAAAGCATGGTCAAGGTTTAAAAAATCTTGAAGGGAATGGATAAGCTGCATGTGGAGCTCTCATTCTTGAAATCTGCAGTACAACGAGGGCATCCTTGATAAAATTAGTACAGAAATTAGTTTAAAACACATAAAAATAAGCACTTTAGGCAGATGGTCATGAGTTTCTGAAGTTTACTTCTAGAGGAGGTAGTATCAGAAGATTTGAAAAGCAATTAGACAAATTCATGGAAAAGTCCAGAAACATAATAAAAGGCCTGGGAAAAGACACTCTAGCACAAAAAGTTGTGGCTTCTGGGGAAGTAAAAGGAGAACAAACTGCAGAAAGTAGCCAGGTGTACAGTTTCCCTAAACAGCATCTCTTCTTGCCTTTTTCAAACACAGTGATAGATCTTGGGCTTGGGGGGTCTGACCTAGTAAGACATTTTTTATGTTCTTATGTCCTGTCTAATGAAACAAAATGGTGTTGGTAAGTAAATTCACCCAGACACACACCACATAGTATGCTACAGTAGTGCAGAAGAGTCCCGTGTTCAGATAGGTACTGGAAAGGGTATATATGTTCAAGAAAGAAGGCATGGTTGTATATGCCCAGCTATTTTAGAACACAATTATTACTGTCATAGTTCTGGAAAGGGAAAAAGGGAGACTACATGTCATGGCAAGTCTGAAACAGCAGCTTCATGGTAGTCCCTTAGGGTACACTTTAAAGATGTCTTAGCATTTCAGAGCTTCATTACACTGGAGAGAAACAGTTCTAAACGTAGCAACAGGTTCCCCAGAAGCATGTATGTCCACTCAGAAACATGGTCACTACTGTTTCTTTTTGGTGTTCACAAATACTTCAAGTATCTACTTGATGAGTAGTTTTTAACAGATGTGCTGTAAAATAATCACCAATAAATACACTCAATGAAAAATAATGAGCTTTCTTAATACATAAGGATTTTAACTCATATGTGTATCAGATTATTCATTTATTACATTATGATCTCACATTAATAGCATTTTAAAAAAATAGTTTACTGGTTTTATTTTCTTTTTAAATTTCAGCAATCAATTGTAAGGAAAATAGATTGGTCTAATTCTCTTCTATTCCTTAATTCTCAGCACTAACTTGACCCAAAATAGGTTTTCCTGGTTTTCAAACAGACTTTCAAAAACCCATACTCTGTGACAGTGTCTTCAAAAATTATTTGACATCATGGGCATAAGTGAAACCTGGTGGGATGAGTCCTGTGACTGGAGCACCCTATTGGATGGGTGCAGACTCTTCAGGAAGGATATGCAGGGCAAAAAAGGTGGTGGGAGGGTGGCATTGTACATAATGGAAGGTCTGGAGTATATGGAGCTCACAGCCAGCAATGGCACAGCTGAGAGTCTCTGGGTAAGAATCAAGGGACAAACAAAAAATGCAGATGTCATTGTGGGAACATACTGTAGGCTTCCTGGCCAGGATAAGGATGCTGATGACTTATTTTTTGACACTTCAGAGTCAACTGCCCTTGTCCTTATGGGGGACATAAACTCGCCAGAAATCAACTGGGAGCACAGGTAGTACAACCTGGGCAACAACTTTATGGAACAGGTCCTAAGGGAGCCTCCTCGATCTGCTGCTCGTCAACAGAGAGGACCTTGTGTATGAAATGAAGATTAGAGGCTGCCTTGGCCACAGCTATCACAAAGTGATTGATTTTAAAATCTCTGTTGACAGAAGGAAAACTGCCAGCAAAACTTCAACTCTGGACATGAGGAGAGCAGACTTCAGGCTGCTCAGGGAGCTTTGGAGTCAAGTCCCTGAGAAAAAGTTTTTGCAGGTGCAGGGGTTCGTGAGTGCTGGTCGCTCTTTAAACATCACCTGCTAACAGTACAGAAGCAGGCAATCCCAAAATGTCAGAAGGCAAGCAGACAAGGCAGAAGGCCAGCTTGGCTGAACAGGGATCTGCTTTTGCAGATTAGGCAGAAAAGGNTTGCAGATTAGGCAGAAAAGGAAGGTGTATGCCCAGTGGAAGCTAGGTCAGCTGACATGGGAACAATATAGAGATGCTGCTAACCACTGTAGGGAGAAAATTCAGGTGGCCAAAGCTAAACTGGAACTAAATCTGGTCAGATCTGTCGGGGACAAGAAAAAGAGTTTTTTCAAATACATTAATGGCAAAAGGCAATGTAGAAATAACATTCGCCTGCTACAAGATGAGGACAGTCACCCCACCAACAGGGATATA
>VZRW01003951.1:0-13145 GCA_013398125.1 Aegotheles bennettii | reverse complement strand
TGAGGGCGGGGATGATGTCCCTTGGGTGCCGGGATGATGTCCCTTGGGTGCCAGGGTGTCCCCTGAGTGCCAAGATGATGTCCCTGGCTGCCGGGATGATGTCCCTTGGGTGTCAGGATGGAGTCCCTTGGGTGCCAAGGTGTCCCCTGGGTGCCAGAATATCTCCTGGGTGCTGGGATGATGTCCCTTGGGTGCCAAGGTGTCCCCTGGGTGTTGGGATGATGTCCCCTGGGTGCTGGGATGATGTCCCCTGGGTGCCAAGGTGTCCCCTGGGTGTTGGGATGATGTCCCCTGGGTGCTGGGATGATGTCCCCTGGGTGCCAGGGCAGGCTAACCCATCCCTCCCGCGGCAGGTGACGGGGCGCCGGCTCTGGAAGAACGTCTACGACGAGCTGGGGGGCAGCCCCGGCAGCACCAGCGCCGCCACCTGCACCCGGCGGCACTACGAGAGGTAGGGGCCGAGCCCGGGGGTCCCTGCTCCATCCGTGCCTCAGTTTCCCCTCCCGCCGCCGGTTCTCACTGCCGCCCCGTCCCCGCAGGCTGGTCCTCCCGTACGTGCGGCATCTCAAGGGGGAGGATGACAAACCCCTGCCCCCCAGCAAGCCCCGCAAGCAGTACAAGGTCTCCAAGGGCAGCGAGCCGGGCGAGAGGAGCAAGAGGGCCAAGAAGGAGAAGGGTCGGGAGCAGGTGCGTGGCCCCCAGGACCCCATGCCAGTGTCCCTGGTGTCCGTCACCCCCGTGGGAACACGCTGGGGGGGCTGGGAAGAGACCATGCAGCATCGAAAAGAGGAGGGCGAGGGTGGGCAGAGATGGGGAGGGACCCGGGACCCCCGCACCCAGCACCCCCTTTCCTTGCAGGTGCCTCTGGAGAAGGTGAAGCTGGACGTGGCCACCAGCACGGAGGACACGAGGGACACCCCGGAGCAGGGCCGGGTGGCAGAGGGATGCTCCAGCGCGGGGGTCCCCAGGCCAAGCCCCCCGGGGGGGAGCCCCAGCCCCTGCAGGCCCCACACTGAGACCTACAAGCGCCTTCTCTCCAGCTTCTACTCCAAAGGCAACCACCCCATCATGTCCCCGCTGGCCAAGAAGAAGCTGCTGGCCCAGGTGAGCAAGGCTGAAGCCTTGCACTGCCACAAACGCCACTGCCTCGGTCCCGAGCCCCCCAGGCTGCCCACCAGCCCCCGCCTGGCCGAGCGCCGCAGCCCCCCAGAGCCATCGGGAGCTGAGGATCCGGCTCCCAGCATCGGGAGCGAGGTGGGACCCGTTCCCAGTACATCCCCCCCCGGTGGGAGAGAGGAGGGGGCTCCGGTGCCCGCCGTCTTCACCGGCTGCTTCCACGCCTACCGCAGCGAGGTGCCCGCTGGCTGCCACCCCCTCTGGGGTTACTTCTCCAGCTTGAAGGAGTTTTTGGAGCCGTCTTCCACCATCCCGGCACGGCCCGAGGAGCCGGAGCAGCCCCGAGAGCCACGGAGCAAAGGGTGGAGAGGGGAGAGCCGGGGAGTGGGTGCCAGCGTCCAAGCCTGCTGGGTGCCCCCTGGGGGGGGCTTGGCCACCGCGGTGCCGGGGGGCAAACGCGGCCGGGAGGAGGAGACGGTGGCGTTGGGCCCCGGCACCAAGCTGCGAGCCATCTCCCCCTTCCTCAAGGAGGCCGAGGGCAGGGACACGGGTGCCAGCTCGCCCAGGGGCCACCAAGGGCTGGCCAAACCCAAGGCAGTGGTGGCCAGCCGTGGCTACTCAACGCCGCTGCAGCAAGCCCCGGACGTTTACAAGGGAGCGACGCTGCACTTCCCAGCCAGCTTTGGCAACCCCCTGGAGCACCTCAAAACTCAAGGGGTGCCGGCAGCGCCGTCCCTCACCGTCAACCCCTTCATCATCCCAGCTTTCCCCAGCCCTTTGGTAGCCACCTCCACGCAGCCTTCCGACCTGCGCCGCTACCCGGCGTCCTACGAGCGCTCGCTGCGGCACCGGCTCTACCCAGCGGCGACGTGGCACAGCCAAGGCACTCACAGCTCAGCCTTTCACCACCACGCCAAGCTGTAGCTCCCGTCCCACTCCGGATCCAACCTCATTCCCTGTGGGAAGCGGTTGGGATGCTGCGAGGGCTGAGGCAAGGGGGACTGAGAGGAGACAATCTGGACCCGTGTCATTTTTACTCTTGGTTTTAGAGCTGTTTGTATCTGACATCGTTACACCGGTGACTTAATGACCATTAGCACCAGATTACATATATATATATATATATTTTATATATATATACGTACACACATAAAATAAGGGAGCAAAATGAATTGTGGAGGTTTCTCTTTCAGTGGTTTCTCTTTCGGTCTCGCACGCCGCGGCGAGGAGGTTATTCCCATCCCACCATGCCCAGGCTGCTCCCTCCCTGCTCACACCACACCATCCAATTCTGGTTTTTAATTCCTTTGCCTCCATCCAGGGCTCCAGGGGGAGTTTTAGGGGTCCGGTCGCTGCTGCTCTGGCTGAGCCGGTGGCAAAGGCAGCAGCTGAAATAAAACCGGCTGGGGGGTCCTGACCCGGGGGTCTCCGTGATTCCCAGGGGGTCTGTGATTCCCAGGATCGGGGCAGGGTTTGGGGGATCCTCACCAGAGCCCCAGGGGGGTTTGGTGATGGGGTGGGGTGAGCCCTACACCGATCCCGTGAGGAAGGAGGTGCTCGTGGGTGTGGGAGTGATCACGGGGGGGGGTTACACGTGTGTTGCACGTGTGTTGCATGCATGTACACACATGTTCATGTGCACACGTGGGGTGAGCGTGTGGCTTCATGTGCTGTGGGGGGCTGCAGGGGTGAAGATGTGTGGCAGGGTGGGCACGCGTGGCTGGGCACTTGTGTGATGACCAACACACACACACGTGAGTAGGGGTGAGCACACACGGGTCCAGGCACGGTGCGGGTGGGCACAGGGGGGGCACAGGTGTGTGCATGGGTGGCACTCAGTGAGCACCCACACGTGGGTGGATGCTGGTGGGCACACGCGTGCTGGTGGGCACACAGAGGCTGCAGCTGTGCTCCGGGAAGAAAATGGGAAAGGAGGAAACCTTGAATCAAATCCCGATCCACAGACCGACTTCCTGGCTTGATCTTGGATCTGCTTCAGTACCATGAACTTGCCTGGTGATCTCAAACTCTAGGTTGAACCTGACCATCTCCAGGTTGGTTCTGCTCAGTGTCCAGGTCCTGAAGGACCCTCTCCAGCTGTGCAATCCCCTGTGACTCCTGGCTCACCTTTCTTCAGGGAGCTGCCCTGCTCTTGCTGTTATTAACCTCCTTTGGAGATTCCTCCTTCCCCAACTCAAAGGCCCATCTACAAAGCCTGCAGAAATTTTATTAAGTTCAATCTAACAGGTGAATAATTTCATGGGGTGAACAGGACTACAGGAGGAAGAGACACGAGTTAAGAGTCAGGCCATAGACTAGAAATGACAGACAGACAGACAGCAAGTGACATGCAGAGGAGTCTTCTCTAGTAGGCACTGGTGGTTCACAGTGAGATGGAGTTGCTCCACCACCCAGATCCAGGAAAGAGCTGATGGATAAATATGGCAGGAGCCAGACAGGCTGAGCTGGAGCCATCCATCTGTACAGATCTGATGTTTAGATAGGACATCCTTGAATTAAGGCTTCCTGAGGTGCAGAGAACACTGGGATTTCTCAGCAACGGTGCTGGAAGGAGAAGAATTCACCACTGATGAGGGTCCAGAGAGAGCAGCAGTTGGCTGAGAGGCTGAGCTCTGTCCTGTGGGTCTGCTCCACACCGGGCTCAGTTCTCTTGTCTCACAAGGACGTCAGAAAGGTCCTCTGTGTTCTCCAGAACCAGATTCTGTGAATAGAAAAGTGATGTTTGACAAAGTCACCCTCACTGTCTAAGCCTGAAGGTCTGGCATAAAAAAAACTCCCATGTGAAGGTTCAGAACAACCCCAGCCCCTTCTGCCACCATCAGCACACACAAGACCAAGGCTTCCCATGGGATGTTGCTTCTGAGTCCAAGCTCAGGACAAGGCTGAGCAAAAAAGTGCTCACCCCTCTGCTGCCAGACCCAAGGCCGAGGAAGGGCAGACAGAAGTTAGGCTGGAAATGCTGTGAGTGCTTAACTAAGAGCCTGACTTGTGTTCCCTGTAAGCATGCAACAGGGATGGGAGAAGTCCTGATGCAACAGGAAAAGGGTCCTGCTCCTGGTGCTTCTCCCTGCACGTTTCACCTGTGGTTCCTACCATGGCTCCTGCGTGCAAGCTGCACTCACCTTCTCACTTGCCAAATGCAAGAGGCAGAAGAAGGCTAAGGGGACAGACAGATTGTTGGCCATTGCTGTAGGCAGCCTGCAAAAGAAAGGAGGAGGTCAGGATGGTCAGAGCCTGCTGAAGCCTGGTGGATGGAGCACGCCTGCAAGGACCAAACCACCGAAGCAGAGCTCCTCCCCAGGGATCTGGTTCTCTCCATCCATCCCCTCCCACTAGCAAAGAATTTGCCACGCTGACTGCAACCTCTGGCTCCCCCAGGCAAACCCAGAGAGCAAGAAGAGCATTTTCCCCATCAGGGTTCAGTTGCAGGTTGTAATAGATACAGGAGGGGTCAGCATTTGCCCAAGCTCAGTTGAAATCCGTCCCCATCTTCTACCCAACCTTTTTTTAGGGCGTCTCTACCTGTGACCCAGTTCCTTTGTGAGGCTGCTGAGGGTCTTCTCGCCTGCTACCACTGATGTGTTCTTCTCTTTCTCTGCATCTTCCACCTATTTAGTGAAAAGACAGACACTGCTGCTGAGACAGACTTTGCTCCCCAGAGCTCAGCCTCGTGCTCAGAAAAAAGCCACCACAAGCAGCACTCAGCCTGTCCGTACCAACTGACCCATGGGAGTGAGACTACTGAAAGGAATTGCTGCTAACCCTGCCCATGACCACTTCTGCAGGAGTTAAGCACAGCTACCTGCAGGGTCTCCTCTTCGCTTTGGGCCTGTTGAGGTATCACAGAATCACAGAATTCACAGAATCACAGGATTCTAGGGTTGGAAGGGACCTCGAAGGATCATCTAGTCCAACCTCCCTGCCGGAGCAGGGGCTCCCCCTGCACTCACCTCTGCCTCCGTTTTTTTCTCCTGTCTGTCAGTCAAGATCTCCCACATTTTTAACTTCAACCTCTTCATGTCCATTTTCTTCTCTGTTTTTGCATACTGGATTGCTACCTTGGGGATCTAAGGAAAGGAGGTCCGGGGTTAGCTGAGAGCAACTGAGCACAAGCAGCAGCACCATCCTCAATCAGGAACAATGAAAACCTGGTTCTTGGCAACAATGGTGAAGGCTGTTTTACTACTAAACCATTGATTTTTTTAATTCCTTTCCCTTGCACAAGGGTTCATCTGGGAATAAAGTATCCAGCAGCAAGCCCAGTGTAGAGGTTGAGCAGAGTGTTAAGTGCTTGGTTGATAGGGCAGCCCCACTGATCATTGCACTCCCAGGTGATAATTGCTTTGTACTAATAAGGTTGATTACTTAACAAGGCTAAGGACTTTAAAAGACAGGGCTGGGGGGACTATAAGGCCTTAGCACTGGAGGAGAGAGTAGTGTGTGCTCTGTGTAGTGGACATTGAAGACTGTTGGAACTACAATATCAGCCAGGACATCAAGTGCTGGAAGTGCAGCCGGCTCTGTGCGCCCTGGGGTCCTCACCTGGATCCCCAACATCTGGTGACCCCAACGTGATCCAGTAAGGAACTTTCAGGGATCATAGGGAAAAGGTGGGGGAAGGCTGCTGTTGGTGGAACCTTGGGAAAGGCGTTGGGTTGTCTGAGAGAGACGGGGTTGTCTGAGAAGGATTGTAAGACTACGGTTACCAGAATTGGAGGTGCGCAACCCACCCAAATGAGCCAGCATTTCTTACAAATAACTGAACAATCAGAGGGACGCAAGGCCTATTGTCAACCATATGTGCTCCCTACCAATATATGGCTCCTAGGACAAGACACAATGAACCAGTGGGGAGTACAGACAGCAACACCTTTTTAGGTGCAGCCATTGAAGGGCGACCTACCCTGACACTTGCGTGGTTAACAACAAAGCCTGTCTGGGTGGATCAATGGCTGCTACCAACAGAGAAGGTCACTCAGTTAGAAAAACTAGTAGAGGAACAGCTCAATGCAGGACATCTAGTGCCCTCTAATAGCCTATGGAACACTCCAATATTTACTATCCCTAAAAAGTCAGGAAAGTGGTGCCTGTTGCAAGACTTGCGAGCGGTCAATGCAGTGATACAAGATATGGGACCACTACAACCAGGCATACCCACCCCATCTATGCTGCCAAGGGATTGGGAGCTGCTGGTAGTTGATCTAAAAGATTGTTTCTTCACCATTCCATTACATCCAGAGGATTGTGAAAAGTTTGCACAATACCAGCACAATCCATCAAGTGCTGGAAGTGCGGCTGGCTCCACACACCCCGTGCTCCGGGGTGGCTTGCTGCTGGATTAGTGTTATATCACCTGTCCTCGCCTGGATCCCAAACACCCAGGAGATCCTGCACCAGGGAAACTGCTGTCTTGGGACTTCTAACCACCTGAGATGCTATGAGGCTTTGTTCCAGACCTGCTCAGTGAGCAGCTCGCAGCTCTGTGCAGAGTCCTTACCTTCCGGGGCTCAGCGATGAGGTTCAGCTCTCCGTAGGTGGTGGGATCGACGTTGCACTCAGCGTCAGGATGGGTGGTAAGGTTGAACTCCCCCATCTGGCTCATGAACTCAATGGGTTTATCTTCATCATCATCATCATCGCTGTCTGCAGCCTGATCAAGAAGAGAGACATCAGTGAGGCCACTGAGATAGTGCAGGACATCTTTGGCTTCTCAACACTGAGACAAGAAGAGCACCTGCCTCGCAGGAGGGTGATGATACCTGCCCACCTTCCCCATGGAACATGTTCCTATACAGCCTCTCCCCCACAGTGCTTAGGCTGGACTGAGGCTAAACCCAAGAGAGATACAGAGCACAGAATGTCAAGACAGTTCTCCACAGAAAGATAAGAGATAAGGGCTCTCCTGCCAAGGCTGAGACTTGGCACAAATCCACTCAGGAGGCAGCACTGGCCTGGCAGAAAGTCGAAGCTTTAAAGAAATCTACTTCAACAGGGGCTGGGAGCAAACCTCGCTGTGTAGAGATGACTGTGGAGGTGAGCAATGCCCACGTCCTCCTACTTCAGGTGTATGGAAAAGGCTGGACTGGAGTTTCTGCAGCAGATTGACTGGCAAACACCAGAGGCAGATGGTTTACTTGATGTCGTTACAGAGCAGAGACTCCTGCAGCTTTGCCATAATCTGCAGCACCATTCTGTGATTTCTTTCTCCCTAGTAATTAATTCTGGACGCAGCTTCTTCCAAAATTATTCCCATCACATATCAAACACAGGCAACAGAAAGAAATTGTTGCAGTTACCTGCAAGGCAGGGCAGAAATTGGAGGTGTCGTTGGGGTTGTTGTAATCATACTCTCCAATCCCGTCTTCATGACACAACAAGCTCTTCAACTCGCGTGTCCTGGGGAACTGGAGACAAAACCAGGAGAGAAAAGAACTCTGAATACTACCCCAAGCATCCACAAGTGGGTCAGCTCAGTGAGAGACGCACTGCCTGTCTCCAGCCCTGAGCCGCATCCCAAAGCACTTGGAGCATTTGGTGAAAAGTGGTTCTGTGCATGGAATCGTTGGCTTTTAGAGAAGCCTCTTACCTTAACACCTGGTTTGAGGAACAGCTGGAAGATATTGTCAGGGTCATAGTTGAAGTCTGCAGGAAGCGTGGTGCTCCTCGTGTTCTGGCTTTCCAGAATGGATCTGGCTAGAGTTATAGCTGCCTGCGGGAGGTAAATAAATATCAGTACCCATGAGCTATCTGCTACTCGGAGGACTAATGCACAGGTAAGTGCTTTGAACAACAGGCTTTGTCTGAAAGGGGGCAAGTGCTGAGATGCCTCCAAAGAGGAGTTCCACACTGGGTCAGTCAGTGCACCCCATGGCTTCTGCACAGCACCCTGGGCCACCCAGTGAGACCTACAGGGGCTCTTGGACTGACAGGGTAGAACCCATGGAGAATCCAGCCTGATTCTTCCACCCCAAGGTTGGTAAAACCCTCTACTTGGAACGTGACCTGGAGTCAGAAGACCCCGTGCCAAGGATCACATGTGATGTTGGGTTTACATGGCCAGTTTCACAGGAGCCACTCGCAGAGGACAGTTCTGAGCCACACCAAAGGCAGAGCAGAGAGAGGCAGAAACTCAGCACGCACCCTGGTCTTACGGAAATAGGTGTTGAAGTCAATATCCTCATCAAAGTTGATTTCAAACACTTCCCTCACAGTCCTTTTCTTGGTCTCTTTTTCAGAGTTGCCATGTGCTGCAGAAAGGAAGGAACCTGTCAGTGCTTTGGGGCAGAGGCAGGACAACACGCTCACTCCTAACGTGAGCATCTGCTCCACACAAAGCTCACTTGTGAGGATTTTCCCCTTTGTTACAGGAAAGCAAGAGGTGTTGTTCTCAGCTTCATGTTTTAAAGGGAGCAGTATCTTATTAACTTAGTAATTTAATCTTCACTTTTAGACAGCCAGAGCTGTACTAGTGCTAGTACCTACTATTGGNGCTTCATGTTTTAAAGGGAGCAGTGTCTTATTAATTTAGTAATTTAATCTTCACTTTTTATGCAGAAGGTGGGAAATGACAGCCAGAGCTGTACTAGCTGTACTATTGCTGCAGGGAGAGGCACTCCCTCAACCTTGAGCATCACAAACAAACCCAAACAACAGAGAATATGTTAGACACCAGGGGATCCCCATGCGACTGGGTGTCTGAACTCAGTACTGCTTCCCATGTGGCTTGAAAAGAGCCACACAAGCTTATCTCCTTCTTTACTGCCCCTGCTTTGCAAACTCAGGTGCCACCCATCCCCAAAGGTAGGCAGGATCTAGCAGTAGCTGCATCTGTAGCCCACGAGCTGCTGTCTCTAGATACACACGTTTGTGCCGAGGTCTGAAACGCCAGTGCTCCGGGCCAGCCCACATTGACAGGATCCGGGGACTGAAGTAGGAGTATTCCCCTGGTTTCATGGAGAGATGAAGGCTCATGGTGTTAACGTCTCCCTCTTCAATAGCTGTAACAGTTCTGGAAAGAACACACATGCTGCTCGGTGAAATCATTCCTTTGGGAACCAACACAGCGGGACTGAGCGTGCGTTTAATACCCAGATACAGCCCAGTCCCTCTGCTGGCACACACACAGGACTCCTCTTTAATCACTGGATGGCACTGGAGGTGCTGCAGCCACTGGAGCCCGTGAGGGCTGCAAAAGCAGAGGCAGATTTGCCAAAGGGCAGGCTGGAGGCTGGGCAGCAATCGCTCTGGGGAAAGGTAACCAGGGAACAGGTCCTCTTGGAGGGCAGAAATATTACTGTGGTGCATTCCTGGGTGTACCTGGACCTTGAGTGGAAAGCAAGCTACAGCCAGATGGGAAACACGTATGCAGTAAATGAAAGATTCCCCAGAGAGCTGCCAGAAGCTGTTGCTTGCTCTCAAAGCAAAGTTAGAGATCGCCAGTGACTCCTTACCCCTGGCTCTTGGAGATCGCTCCCAAGGTGCTGAGGTTTTCGGTGCATTCCCCAGTCTTGTCTGTTACTGCACTCCTGGGGGAGTCCGAGTGGAAGTCATCTGGTGGGGTGGGAGCAAAGTCTTCCCCATCGCTGTCTATCTCTGCCCTCATGTCAAATGCTTGGTCACTCTTCTTATATTTATCCAACAGGGCTGAGAGGGACTGTGGGAGAAGAAAGCGCTCAGGAAAATAATTGCAGGATATTAATGGCCCTGCAATGCAACATCCCACTGCCCTGCATATTGCAGAGGTGGCTTTGGAGGTGAGCAGAGAACACAGCTCAAGCATCCCAGCCAGCTCGGGTCTCCCACTTAGCAAACCTACCTCATCATAGGAATTGGAGTCCCACTTTGTGAACTGGAAACCAGCCAGCGAGGAGCAGATGGGGCGATTTTCAATGCACTTAGCTAGCAGGGCTAGAGACAAGAGAGCAAGGGGAAGAGATCAGATCTAGGCTGAAGCAACCAGCAGCTAAAACGAGTGCCAGGCATTAAATCATTCTTAAAGCCATACACATAGGCAGCCCTGCTCACACAGGGGGTGGTGCAGGGCTCACTGCAAAAGCAGTTGAGCTCATTTCTCAGCAGAAAGGGAGAGTTCAATTGCTACCCTAGCTCAGGGGTGGGCATAATGCTGGGAATCATATCAGAGCAGTGGGGTTTGGTAGCATTTTTGGGCTTAAAACACTCTTAAGATCAGGCCTCAACCTGGAACGTGCTGTGTGACAGAGGTAAAGCCACATGTAGTGATCCAAAACC
This sequence comes from Aegotheles bennettii, assembly GCA_013398125.1. NCBI lineage: Eukaryota > Metazoa > Chordata > Aves > Caprimulgiformes > Aegothelidae > Aegotheles > Aegotheles bennettii. Next base: position 2,759 of record VZRW01003951.1, on the reverse strand, counting down.
TCCAAAGGTCCCGTTTTTGCAGCAACCAGTCTCAACTCGAGCAGAAACAGAGCAATGGTGCCACAGGGTAGCCAAGCAGTGAACAAAAGCCCAAGCCAAGCTGGCTGAGACTAAAATGAGCACGCCTGGGAGGTGAGAAGGATGGAAAGGTCTGGATGGGCCCCTTTGCTTGGGGGTTACCAGCACTCACGCTTTAAATCCGTCACTTTCACAGGATCAGTGCTTGGCTGTGTGAGTGTCTCTGAGGAAGGCAGAGGCACAACCTTCGAGTCAAAGAGGAGCTCGCTGTGGCAGCTCTGGGTATGCAGCCTGGTGAGGAAGATGCCAACTGTGCTGCGTTCATCGAAAGATGCGGCTGCTCTCTGGAACATGGGATCAATCTACAGGCATGGAATGAAGCAGAGAATCAAGGAATGGAGTAGATGGAGGGTTGAAGCAGGTCTCTGCAGGAGGCTTGGACGTACAGATCCAAATGACCCACACATGTTTTTCAGTGAGGAGAGAGCTCTCACGCCTGCCTCGCAGAGGAGGAGTGGATGTGATAAGGAACAACCTTGCTATAATAGCAGGATTCAGATGTGCATGTGAAAGTCAGAGCCCAGGAGAGGAATGCACAATTAGGAAAATAACAGAAATGAGAAAGATAAGGCGACACCTCCTTTCCTCCACCCCAGGACACAACTGCTCCAGCGTTCCCCCTCCACCCACCTCACATCTGCCCTTAGTCTCAGACACGTTGATGTTACTCAAGTTCTGCTCGATGGTTTTGAATGAGTGCTTTTTCTTTGGCTGAACTCTCTTGACAGTCTCAGGAGCTGAACTGGTTTCTAAAAGGAAAAGAAGAACAAGTTACACTTGGAGAACTTGCTAAAATACCCTACGGAGGGATAACACAACTTTTACTTCGGTAAAACAAGCAAGAAAACCCCAGTGGGAATGAAGTTACCCAACTAGGTTTCTATTAGCTTGAACCACCAATCCTGCATTGCTTTTTATCCACTCTATTTCATCCTAACAGCACATTTTTGGTTCAAGGCAAAGGACAGCAGAGAGCAGGGCACTGGATTTTTAACCTTTCGGATGAGGCCACCTTTGGTTTGCATTCAAATCTGATGGGTGGAACTGCTGAAGAGGGGACTGAGCAGCAGATGCAGGCTCTCATCTCAACCCTCCCTGCTCAAGCACCCAGGCAAAGTAACTCAGTAATTCCTTGCCCTTGTAAAATGAAGTTGGTGGCACTCTCCCGGGTATTCAAAGCACCTCAAAATCCACGGGTACCACGTAAATACACTGCTGTTTGGTGTATGCAGGTGGAACAGGACCAGCTTAACAGAAAATGAGGGAATGGCACCTTCTTCCAGGCTGTCCCCATCTTTTGTAGGTGCCGAGTCCTTGCCCAAGCCTCCAAGAACTTTGTAGGTATCTGCGTGGACCGCATCCACGCGGGCGGCGTAGATCTTGGCGCTGGCATCGATCGTGCTGGCTGCCAACTGCCACGAGGAACAGAAGAGGAGGGGTTTAGTTAGAAAGGGAAAAGTCTCATCTACAAAATGCAAATGCAGGTGGTGAACTGCAGACCTGAGTTACGGAATGCTCAGCATCACAAGCAAAGCTGAACTGGAAAAGGTTTTATCCTGGAACCTCCTGGAGACTGAGGTGCATGGGGTAAGGGGTCTTCCCCAGCAGAGCCTACACTTTGCTTTATCTGTTCCTTTGGAAGGGATCCCACAGGGGAATACTTCAGATTTTCCAGAATTAAGGAATAGGGAGAAGCAGAAAGGCACAGATTGGCATCTACCAAGAGAACTCTCTCCTCCACCACTCCTTCATGCCTTCTTTTGTGTTCATCCTCTTGGTACCAGTCTAGTTTCCCAAATTATGAAGACAAAAGAGATGAAGTGCAGGAGATGCCAAGTGCCCTTTCTGATCACAGCCCCACCCCTGGAAGCTGAAGGGCTGCCCACTGGAAACCTGGGTGCTGTTTCCATCCCTTCCTCACTTTCATCAGCTGTAGCTCAGGGGTTCCTTGAGGCCACGTTCATTTATTCATTCAGCCAAGAATTCAGTTTTCCCTCCCAGCATCAGAGAACTCTCACAATAAGCAAGTCTTTGCCCTGGCAAGTTCTTATTCTGATCCATCCTGGATCAAAATCAGGCTGGGAGCCAGCCACACTACCTCCTCTTCTTTTCCAGCCTTGTTTTGGTACCGGTTGTAACACCCAGTATTTCCCTCAGAGCCTCCCAAGCTTTACTTTTAAACAAGCTCTCCAGAACTGGAAGAATTCAGCCTTTAATTCCTGCAGCACAAAAGGATTCGACACCATAAACTCCCTGTGAAAAGCAACCAAACTGCCTCTACCCGGTGTCTTTAGTGGGAGTGATCAGCTCAGTTACCTCCAGCACTCTTTCTGGGTTGGTTATTGACTGTTTGTTGTTGTTATTAAGGTTTGTTATTGATTAAACCTTGGGTTGATGCCAGCTGGGACCCAAGGCATGGCTGGGACTGGGTTGTGATTCCTCTCACCTGGAAGTTGACGGACTTGGAGTCCTTTTGGCTCAGCATCTTGCCCATGTAGTCTATCAGGTGTAAGCCAAAGGCGTTCTTGGTGGTGATTTTCTGAAACCAAGCACAGCTCAGAACCGGTCCCTTGGCCCAAAACCCCCCCCAGCCCTCCCCAGGAGGTGGCTTTTGGGGCAGGACCGAAGGGACACAGCCCCTGCCACATCCATGGCAGCAGCAGAATCACAGAATTCTAGGG
>VZRW01003950.1:200323-229884 GCA_013398125.1 Aegotheles bennettii | reverse complement strand
CTCTTCCATGGGCCGCCGCAGTCCGAGGAGCTGGGGCCGAGGACGGAGCCCCACGTCGCCGCGCTCAGGTAAAGCGCCGGCTCGGGGGCGGGGGAGGCCCGAGCTGGTGCCTGGGCAGGGCGAGGGCTGCGGGGGGAACCGCTGCTACCCCGGCCAGGCCAGGAACCGGCCCTGGGCAGCCGCATCGCTGCGGGATGGGGCCCTGCGGCCAGGTGAGCCGTCCCCGGTGTGCCACTTGTGTAACATGCAGCTGTCCCCAGTGTGGCACCTCTGTAACATGCAGCTGTCCCCAGTGTGGCACCTCTGTAGCAGGCAGCTGTCTCTGTGCAGTGCACTGGTGGTTGTTGCCAGCAGTGCTGTGAGCTCTGGGCTGTTGTCCCGTGTGGTGCCACGGGGGTACAGTGTCTCCCACGGGAACAGCACCTTTCACTCTTTGCATAGCTGGAAGGGAGATAATCACTTAGTTTAGGAGGTGGTGGTGTGTCTTGTAACACGGAAGGTTGCTTACTTGTGCTTGTCTTCCCAGACGTGCTCTGTGTGAGGAATTCCGAGTGTGGCTTTCTGCTGTGACCCAGATTGAGCTGGAGCCAACCATTGACATCTCCTGCGCTAAATACGAATACACCGGTCAGTCCATGAGCCATCCTTTCCCAGAGCTTCTGTGGGTGTAGAGGAAACTGTATGTCCACAGAACATCTCATTACATTACCCACCACAGCCCCTCTCTAGTTCCAGAGGGTCCAGAAGCATCAGCAGCAGATCAAAGTCTCATAAAAATGAAGTTGCAATTATGGTAAAAGCTGTTGCTGTGGTCTCCTGGCTGATGGCTCCAGGGGGTCCAGTGTTGTTGCAGGGCCCCACCTTTCGGAGACATTCAGCCCGTGTTCATGTGCCTGCTTCCATGCCAGAGGGTGACGTGGTCAGCTTTCAAACACCACTGTTGAGTTTGGAAGCCCGATGCTAAAATGTCACCCTGGGGAGTCCATGTTACAACTGCACCTGCTCTTTTAGTTGTGAAAAATCACTGGAGGGAGGGGACATTTTTACTGCTGGCAGCTCTACTTTTTAAAAGCCTTTTGCGCAATTAATTATTGGTCCAGCTTTTCTGCTCCCAGGGCTCTCCCTCCCCTCTATTCCAGCAACAAACACACTCAAAAGGGTAGTTCTGTATTTAAAAAACCTGGAATCATTCTTTAAGTCAGGAATCTCTGTCTGCTGTGCCCAGTGACAGCCACAGAGGGGTGGGTGAGGAATTAGAACTGCCTGTACCTTCGGAGTGGGCTAGTCCACTGGGTGTAGTGCAATCCCACAGAAGTCAGTCTTGCAAATCTTGTGCTGGTGATGCAGACAAGTGAAAATGCAGTTCCTGGAAAGGGCATGTTTTGTCTTGCTGTGTTCTTGTGAGGACAAAGCTGGGAAGCAGCCGTTGGAATGAATCACGTGTGTACTGGAAAGGTGCTACTGCAGCAAAACATGTGTAATTGCAGATGTCTTGCTGTGCCACGACGATGAGCTGGAAGGTCGGAGAATTGCGTTCATCCTGTACCTTGTCCCACCCTGGGAGAAAAGCGACGGTGGAACGCTGGACCTGTACAGCACAGATGGTAAGTGCTTGGAGCTCAGCCTCGGGGGGCTCAAGAAGATGAAGTTCATCTGCCCCCGGCAGCTACTCCTCCAACAGTACAAGGGAGACAGAGAGTTTCTCTTCTGTCCAGAGAAGCTGATGTACAGGTAAAATTTGCACCTTAGAGATGGGCAGAGGAACAGGAAAAGGTAATGAAGAGGGGAATCCTTCTTTCCCCATTTTTTTTCAAGGGCCAGGAGTAGAGGCAGGATGGAAGCGATGCCAGTAGCTGTGCTTGGAACTCTGAAGTGACGGAGATAACTTCCCGTTCCAACAACACAAGTTGACTGGTTCCTCATCATTCAGCCCTTGCCCTGAGCTCCACTCCTCACACCCAGCTGTCTCGCCAATCACAATGTGAGGAAGTCAGAGAGAAATGGCAGTTTCTAGGGAGCTCCAGTTCACATCTTAACCAGAGTCTGTTTTCTTCCTCCTCAGAACACTTTCAGCCACAGCAAATCGTCAAGTCATTAGTGCCTTCCTGGAACACACTGGTGTTCTTTGAAGTGTCTCCAGTCTCTTTTCACCAGGCAAGTAACTGTCTCTTAGTCATTCTTTGATTCTCCTTGTTGTGGTTATTCACTGTGTGTATTATTAACAGTCCTGATGGGGAAGGAGGAAGGAAAGGAGAAATGGGGGTAGAGCAAATGCCCATGGGAAGTGCTGTGTGATAAAGGCAGGACTTCAAGGAGGACAAGAACTGACAAAGCCAACTTCAAGCTGTTGGTCTGGCTTCATGAAATGTTGATATGGTTAAGTAGCACCTTGTGGCCCTTAGCAGGAAGATGCCTGGGAACAGGATCAATGTTTTGTGGAGCTGCAAGATAAAAGCATCTGGCTGAAACCTGAACCTCCCGTGTACTTGACAATGCCAGGGACTGTAACATACAAAGAGCAAGAGGTTGGAGAGGAGGAAGATGAGTGATGTAGGTTGGGCATGCTCTCACCTAGGCTGCTTAGGGTTTTATTCTTGTGTCATTTATGTCTTAAAAATAATTAACAGAAGCATCTACTTGGTCATTGCCCAGATTGTTTTCAGGTAGTGATTTAATCTTGTCATAAAATCACAACCTGAAAACAGTTAGATGATCTTTAAGGTCCCTTCCAACCCAAACCATTCTGTGATAAAATTTGTTCCGCTTAACCCTGTGACTGCCTCCTGCTGACCTAAAAACCCAGTGCAAAGTCTGTATGCGCTAGCCGAAAATCCATAGCTGTTTGTGGCTGGCAGCTGGTCATAAGGGGATGGCTCTCTTCAAACTCCTGTTACAGTGCTGCACCCAAGTATGTGAAATTGTTCATTTTAGCCCAGTTCACCTCTGCACAATTTGATGAGATCAAGATTAACAGTGGCCATCACTGTTTTTCCACAGACCAGGATAGAGGGGCTGCTCTTGGTCTGTTAGAGAGAGAGACAAAGAGCCAAAGGTATCAGACAAATGCCCTCCGTGATGGCTTGTGTTACAGCACTTCTTAAAAAGTAAAAGACAAATAAATAGATCAGAATAGCCTGCTGTGCCCCACAGACATTCTGTGTTTGCTGAGTTTTCAGATTAAGCTGTGACAGCTACTTTTTGCAGCCTGGAGTAGCTGGTTCTTCAACAGAATAAATGGCAGAAAAATAAAATGCAATTACTTAAAATAACAAAATCACTCAAAGCTTTCAGAGAGAGGGAGTGGGTTCTGCTGGGAGCTTGGAGTAAAAACTTGGACTGGGATTCTGGAAACTTACAATGGATTTGAACATCAGAGTTTGCTTTAGCCCTCTCTCTATGAGCCAAGGATAATCTGGCTCCATCTCCTGGAGCCTGCTGCAGCTGGTCCTTAAACGTTTGGTATTCCAAGGAGTAACGTGCTGCTGGATGTTGTTGCAGGTGTCCGAAGTTGTGTGTGAGGGGAAGTGCCGCCTGTCGGTGAGCGGTTGGTTTCACGGCCCCTCAGTGCCCAGGCCAGCTCGACACAGCGAAGCCGCCTTGCCCAGGAGCCCCCACATCCCCTACGATGTGAGTAAGGAGCCTGCAGCTGCTTGCCTGCATTCTGGTGTCTCACGTCCTGCAGTACCTGTTAGGGGATGCACTGACACTCGGGGCCACTTTACTCTTTTACTTACCCTATTCTCTTTTGTTTCCTGTCTATGATTTTTAGCTGGTTTCTTTCCTTTATATCTATCTTGACTCTGTAGGTTTTGCTACAATAGCATGGAGAATGTGGAAAATTCTCGTGGTGCAATGAAATAAAGGGGAATTGGGGAATCCTTTTTACTTTTGCAAATTCAGCATTCGAATCCATTTCCCTTCCAGCATGAAATCTTGTATGAGTGGAGCAATCTTGTCTATTTGGACATGGACTCCCAAGCTCAGATCCAGGAGGAATTTGAGGAACGATCAGAAATTCTCCTGAAAGATTTTCTTAAGGTGAGCCCGGGGGTTCAATCTGCTTGTGTTCTGCCAGAGAACGTGACAGGGTTGGCAGGTGCCACGTGTCACATAGGCTGGGAAAAGCCTTGTCTGTACGAGTGTCAACTAAAACACCTCCTAGTTTCACTCCCTCAAGGGGAGTGGAGCAGATGACCTCCAGAGATGCCTTCCAAGCTCAGCCATGCTGTGATTCTGTGGGTGCCTGCCTGTGTGCTGCCGCATAGGGACCAAGCAACAATCTGACTCTTTGCTTCAGTGTTTTTGTTTCCTGCAAGGAGTAAAGCAGAAGGATGGAAACACGTCATCCTTCATGCTCCCCAGCCCTGTGGGGACTCCCACAGCGTCCTTCCGTGTCAGCCCTAGCAGCTCAGCACTTGGGGAACTGGACCTGTGTGTGAAACAAATGACCTGTAACGGTTCTGTCTTGCTTGAAAGGCAAGAGGCTTCTCGAGGCTGACTTATCTCTGGTTTACTGGGCATCCATAACCCAGTGAAATTGCATTCTCACCCAGCAGACAACCAAGTAGCATTTGGTGCCTTTTGGTCACTGGCGTTGAAGAGCCATGATGCCCACCCAGACTGTGTCCCTCAATTCGGCTGTCCTTAGGAGCCTCAGACAAGCTAGAGAAAAAGTTGAGAGTGCCTTATCTGAGGGTAGACAATGGTGCTTCAGGCACAGCAAGGGAGACCTGGGAGCTAAATGTTCAAGTTTCTGCTGTATCTTTCTCCTAGAAAGAGAAATACCAAATACTATGTGAAGCTTTGGAGAACAAAGACATCCAGTGGAGCAGCCGGGGCCCTGCCAATAAAAGGTGGGGAACAACAGCGTCCTGCTCCTTTTGCTCAGGCCAAGCAGGAGCTGCCAGGAGGCTGCACTGGTTGGTGCTGTCCCCATAGACATGGTCCTTGTTGGTTCTCCACTGCTGATTTCTCTGCTGTGTTTCAGACTCTATGAGACAGCAGAAGAAGACAGCCTCCCTGACGTCTTGAAGAAATTCCTACAGTTCTTACGCTCCGAGGCCTTTTTTTTACTGCTTTCCAACTTCACTGGCCTCAAGCTACACTTCCTGGCTCCCTCTGATGAGGATGAAGATGCTGGGGAAGGAAGTGCAGCAGACACTGCTGGGCAGAGCAGTCCCAGACCTGCACAGGAGGAGCCTGAACAACACACTGATAGCAGAGCCCCTCAGCCAGACCAGCCCAACAACATCCCTGCAATGCGAGACGGCAAGACGGAAAATGGTAAGTCCAGCAGTGGCAGCGTGAAAGGACTTGAGCAGAATCCTGGCATTAAGGGTCCTGCCAGCAGAATTCCCAATAGTTTTTGTGGAACTAGGATTTCACCTTGTACTACAGCCAGCATCAGGTACCAGTGCAACTGTGGGAGCTGAAGTGTGTCAGGTTTGGTATCCAGAATCAGTGACCACTGCAAAAGAATTGGAATTTTGGTTTAAATTGCGATTAACTTGAAGCTACTGTTTGGAACAGACTTGAGTCTTAAGGGTGGGACTTCTGTAGAAGTTAAGGCATGGCTGAGGGGTGGGGGGTGTTAATTAATCACCCAATAATATTTTGCCAATAGTTTCTCTCCTGCTTCATATAAAATAATATGTATAATATGAATAATAAAATATAAAATAGATTCTCTTGAAACCAAATCAAAGGAAGAAAATGACCAGATCAAAAGTAAAGATAATTAGAAAACCAATACCTAAACCTAGGGTTTAATCTTTCAGAAAATGCCGCCAGCCTAGGTAACCACTTAGTTGTCAGCAATGAGGTACTATTGCAATCAAAGATTGGATTAATTTTGGATTCGGGGATTGGTACTGTTTATTTAAAACAGTGCCTTTGAAGTTTAAGGGTAGAATTTTTGAAAATGCTCATCTTGCACCAAGTCAGGCAAGTTAGTGGGCACTGGAATAAAAGGTAATGAAAACCCAAGTCCTGCTGGGAATCCCAGCAGAACACTGACCTGGTAACAAAGGCTTTGTTTTACTCAGTTCCATGGCTCATCATTTTGACTCTTCTATCTGCCGTGTTCCTGCTGTGTAATTTTAAATTCACACAGGAGGAGGGCATAGTCTGGGGCTGCACGGGCTGAAAACTGAGGCATACCCATGAGAAGAGAAAGGCTTCCCCAAATTCTGCCGTGGGCAGTGAAGAGCAAGTTCAGAGCAATAACCTTCACTGAAGCTCTGGATAGTTTCAGTGCTTCAAGAACAGACAGGCTGCTGGCTCTTGAAGTAAATCGTGAGGGGGGAGGCAACCCAAAACAAAAGGAGGAACTGGTTAAACCAAAGCACATCACACCTTTCAAAGAGCAGATCTTGGCCTGCCTCTTACACATTGGTCAAGGGAAGTAACTTAGAGACACCTCTAGGAAAAAGTTAACATGAGGTCTGTGGGTTTACTTTTCCTTCCCTTTATGCTCTTCGGGGGCTGGCAAACAGCCCCACAGTGGTGTGGCAGAGTGGGGGCTTGCCCCCTGTGTGCCACGAGCTTCGCAGGCCTCAACTATTGTACAACCTCACTGTTTCCCCCGGCCTGTGCATCCCTCTCCAGGCTCGGGCACCCCTGTGTGTGCAGGGGAGCTGCGACGCTGGACCCACGGGCACTATACTCTAGTCCATGACACTCAAGCAACAGAATTTGCTCTCGACCTGCTCTTCTTCTGTGGCTGTGAGGGTAAGTGGACAAAATAAGAGATACCAGACTCTCCTTGCAAGGGTTGCATAAAGGAAGGGCTCCGGAACTCTCAGCAGTGCTACCATAGCCAAAATTTCCCTGCTTTTTCCTACACTGGAGGGCTCCGTAGACTTTATCCCAGGCCTCACTCCTGCATAAGCCCTGGTTTCAGTCAGTTTTTACACAAAGATTTAGGAGCGTGGCCTTGGGATCGGCATTGACCTTCCCGGCTGGAGCCAGGAGGTGGCGTGTGGGGCAGAGGGAAAGTCTCCCAAACCTTCCCTCACTGAGCGGTGGCTCTGGGCTTGCTGGAGTGCCAGAGGGGCAGAATACCCTCTGCAAACGTTCCATTTCACCCCTTTTCCATCAAAATGATCCTCACCTCCAGTTCACAAAGCCCAGGGGTTTCAAAAGTTCCCTGAGGCACATCTAGGCAGTTTAGGTTGATTGCTAGTTAGTGCTGGAAACAAAAATCTAACCAGAAGTGCTTTGGAGTGGCTGAGCCCAGGCTGCACTGCTGGAACCACCTGGCACATGCTGGCAATTCTACTGAAAGCTTTTTGCATATCTGCTAAGGCAAAACTACTCTACCTGTGAGGAGCAGAGAGCCAAGCAACGCTGAATGGCCCACCTGTGGTAAAAGGCAAATCTGGGACATTTCCTTCAAGTTGTTTCTGCTTTGAAAGAAGACTAGAAGGGCGGGAGGTGAACTGGCGGTCGTCCTGTACGCCATGGCTGCAGGGAGCGGGGTGGGAAGTGGCAGCTCCCAGAAGGCTGCGTGTTCAACTTTTTAAGAATCTTCCTTTTTCTATTTAAGACTGGGATCCAGAATACGGTGGCTTCACTTCCTACATCGCTAAAGGTGAAGATGAAGAGGTGAGGACCTCAGCTGCTAGCTGCATAACTGCACTTTGCTGTAATGCCAGCGTAATCCTGAGGGTGCTCAGTATCGCACTGGAGCCTTCCGGAGAGTGCTGAGCACTCAGGATAAGAAGTCCAGAATCTCTTGCTGCTTAATAAAGGCTTCAGGTTGAGAGGCGTTAACAGAAGATAGTGACATAGTTAATTTTCTAACACCAGACCTGTGCTCTGACTAGGTCTTGAAATGGGTTGGTTTGTTACTTTCTAAGAATGACAGCAAAGCTGGTTTTGTGAGACTCATTTCCTCCCTCACTCTCATTCCTTTCAGCTGCTGACAGTGAATCCAGAGGACAACTGCTTGGCCTTGGTTTATAGAGACAAGGAAACGATGAAGTTTGTGAAACACATCAATCATCGTAGCTTGGGACGCCTGAAAAAGCATCCAAACAGAACAGGATTTTGGGATTTTTCCTTTGTCTATTACGAGTGATGGTGCAGAGTGTGACCGTGGTGTTGGGCAGTGGGCAGATTTCCATCAGCCAGGACAAACGCTGCTGCTGCAAACTCCATCACACCATGTCTGAGCTGCACCCTGCTCAGTGGGGCCCAGGGGACTTCTTTTATTAACCATGCAAATGAAAATTCAGGCTCCTCCCGAGGCCTTTATAACACTCACTCTCAGCTGCTTTTCATGCTACGTGGCGGGGGTCATTGCCACACAACTGTTGTCCTCTCACGGGAACGACAGAGTGGTGGATGTTACAACTGTACATTGCCCCAAGCTGATGCCTGACTTTATTAAATTAAAAAAAAAAAGGGAAATGGGTCAGTGAAATGCTTCAAAGTCTGGTTGGGCCAGTTTTGTTACAAAAGGCCCAAGATGTTTTCTAGGGTTTAACTGTGTTCACTATAGAGGCAGAAATAAAGGAGCTACCATGAGAAACACGAGGTTTTTCCAGCTGCACAGCTGTGGAGTTGGGAAGGAAGACAGTGAGGCTATAAAGCTGCTGGCAGTGAGAAGGACTTGGCACTCTAACAAGGAGCAGGACTTCATTATGCCAAGTGCTGCACAGACAGACCCAGGTGCAGCCCGCCCTTCCAAAGAATTTATGGGCTGAACAGCCGAGACCCACTCCTGCATCCTCTGCCCGCATGGGTGCGGGGCCGGCTCTGTGCTTCGGCAGTGACAGGATTGTGGCTCCAGTGCAGGGGAGGGGGGCTGGTGCAGGAGGTCACTCACTTCGCCCTGGCTTGTCACCCACGGCAGCAGGAGGGTCACCCACAGCATAGCCTTGCCTCATGTTCTGTCCTGGGGTCTGTCACCAGATCAGCTTGGATCTCCCCAGACAGCAGGCACCCAGCTCTCATGGTGAACAGCACAAAGCAGGCAATGGTTGTGGTGCAATGCTTTCCCCCAGGGGACACTTCCAGCACTGCTCACCTGCCCTACAGTCACTGCAAGGGGGGGCTGTGCCAGGTGGAGGTGCCCAGCCCCCTGTGCTGTGGTGTTCGCTGCAGGAGGCAGCTGCTGCACAACACCCTGCTGGGAGCTCGGCCCTGGCCTGCACCTGCTTGCCTGAAACTTTGCTTTTTGGCAATGAGTAGACACAGGTGTACTTTCAGCTCATCCACACCAGACAGTGCGGGCCATGAAGCTGGAAACAAATCCTGGAGTGAGGACAGGACTCCCTGCTCTGTGAATCCTTGGTTTCTGAGGCACTTTTCTGAGCAGCAGCTATTCACAAAGTTGTTCTTATTCCGAGTTACTCCAGTAAAAAGAGACTAGTGTTGGAAGTTTCAAATTAAAACACAAAGAGCAAAATTGTTTGGGTCATTGTGAACAAGTGACAGACCCCACAGCTACTCACAGCACAAGCAGCCAGGCAAAGTTGGGGGTAGATTAATTAGCACAACAAAGTTACTTACTCTACTGCACTGCCAACCTAAGAGGTGTGCTTGGTAGATCTTGGAACAGCCTCCCAGAAGACTGGGAAGAAGCTGGGCTCTCCGAAGCTTGCTGCTTTTTAATAAACAATACACTAGAGGACATACCAGCCTCTACTTGAGTGAGCCCATATCTACCCGATCACACACAGAACCACCCTTCTGCCTCCGGTGACCGAGATGAAGTCACTTAGAAAGCCAAATTTGCAGTTAGCATTCAAAGATTTAAAAATCAACACATCTCTGCTCCCCCACCTTCCCCTCTTCAGCCCCAAAAGCCAAAGGCAGCCCCATGTGGGGCTGGTGCTGCGGGTACCAGGGAAGGCTCGCTCACCAAAATGTCAAATGACAGGAGCTCTGTGGGGGAGAGAGGGGTCTTCATTTAGGCTGCGCCCACTACCAACGCTGTTGCTGGACACGATCTGTATATACAAGTAGGGTAGCTGCTTGCAAGGTATTCGGATCATTATGGAAAGGAGTATGAAATATCTACATACCTGCAAAATGAGTAAGCAGGGTAATATAGAAAAATAAGATCAAGAACAGTAAGTGAACAGTTATGGAGCATGAGCAATAGAGAACAGGGACTTCAGACCAGGCAAGGTGGCCTCAAGCAGACGGCGGTCAGAGGACACCATCTCCCACCACTTGCACCTCCAAAGCCTGGCACCTGAGGCAGGGTACCCACAGCATTCAGCTACGGAAGCGCTGAGTTACACAAATCCTTCACAATAAATTTTTCAGGGATTTGGTGGTTCTCAGTTTGCCAAGTAGCTGGGAACAGGAACAATTCAATATGGAGCGAGATAGAACAGTTTAGCTGTAGAGCAGAGCGAAGGAATAGTTTCAGCATTCGTAAACATGCAGCAAAGCTCTGACATTGAGTATTCAATGAACTAGTATTAATCAAGATGAGAAGCAACCCCGAGGACTTGGAGGAACAGGGGCTAACATCAGCTAAGCTGTTGTCAAGCATCAGTTACAATTGTTTTGTTTTTATGAACTCCAAACTGGAACCTGAACGAAGACATTGGACATCACAATCACATGGATCCCTCTCTGGCAGGTGCTGATCCAGCACAATACTACAGCAGTGTTTCCCAGGCAGCAGGAAGGATCACTGGATGTTAGTCCCAGTCTGAATCGTACCAGCAGGGACTGTTTGTCACTGATCTCCTGGTGCAGGCTCAGCTTACATCAGCCAGCTGCTGCGTGCCAGCCAAGGGCTGCTTTATTTCAACAGGCAACTGCAAACCTGGTATCACTTCAGCTTACGGGAAGCAGATTTTATATTTGGCAAATATAAAAGTTGTTTTTACAGGAAAACAAATGACTAATTTGTTGTCAGAAACTTAGCCAGCGGAAATCAGCCTTATCAGAGGTCTGGACTGTGACCGAAGGACTGACCTCGCTGCCAAGAGCAAAACAGAGCTAGGACTGGCAGTGCCAGGTGTGTAGCCCTGAAGTTTAGGCTGATGGGAAAGCTGCTTTCTCACCAGAGCCACTCTCTTATCATTGAACAGACGAGGTAAATGTAAGTAAGCAAGCGTTCGGATTTTGAATGTAAAGAACAAATAAAGCAGTTGAAGCAGTGGGAACAGGTACAGCAGATGGCAGAGAGCCCAGCACTTATGCCAGGAGACTGTTCCATAATCAAGTCTTAAAGCTCACTTGCTTAGAACAGCATGGGTGGCTCACCACCTTTTCACCAAGAAGCTGGATTTGACTAACAGCCAGGTTCTTAAAAGGATTCAAATGAGCTCCTGTTGCAGATTTGGAGGGACAGACACCTGTGCTTTCAGCAGCACAGTTCTCTGTGCTGAAGGAGCCAAAGCAGCAGCAAGGGGCTGTTTTGGGGATTAAAACACGTTGCAAGAATGACATTCCCTATTCAAATGGTTGCATACTCACCAGTTGCTCTGTAATGAATGGTGGGCTGCTGGCTTTAATTCAGTAGCGACAAGTAAAGACGGACCAGTTACAGGGCACAAATGCTCCTGACAGCCCTGAGAAGCTACCCAAGAACTTCGTTTCACAGAGGCAGACTGCCTCCTCCCCACCCACGCTGCCAACCCCGATCCCGACAGGGGTAGGTGTGATGACTGGTGCAGAAGCTAGGAGCATTGGGGCCCAACCTCCCTCCTGTGCAGGCTATTTTTAGCTTCTAGAAGAAATCTGCCTTGGCAAAGGTTCTAAAATACCTTTAGATCTAAGATACAGCCTTATTGTAGTATTTTAATCCAATTCTAAGAAAGCCCACAATTAATAAACAGGTTTGAGCCAGAAGCCAAGATTTTTCAATACCTTCTTTTGATCCCATTAAGTACTGCCAGCTCTTCCTAAATATGTACCAGCTTGGGCGTGTAGTTTGTTTTTGTTGTTCCTGAAATGCACCCTGGCCCACCTCAGTATCTGCAGTTTTTTCCAGCAGCAGCACAGAGCAGAAGCTGGGAGCAAAACTTCCTGCAATCCAGGTGTGGGGAGAGTGTCAGATATGAACCAGACTGCTTCCTACCTGCGTGGACCGTGGAACTGGACAGCTTTCACACACCTTCTGGCTTAAAACCCAGCAAGGTGTTGTTACCCCTTCGGTGCTTCTAGTGCACTGAATTGCAGTTCACCCAGAAAGCAGCACATCCTGCAATGGAATCCAGAATTCTCTGACACAGAGTTAAAGTGCTGTGCGTGCACAGAGACTACACAGCAAAACCAGAAAAGTGGTTTGGGTTTGGGTTTTTTTTTCAACAAATAAACTTAATCATGTGCACCTCCCCAACTAAATCAGACCAAAAGCAGCCAAACCAGTCTATGATTTAATGGAAAAGGCTGATGTCTTAGCTACAAAATATATTAAAATACATAAACAAGTTACTGTAAGAAAAATAACTGTTTCAAGGTTATACCTCTGCCTTGCATAAATATCTCATCTGCACTTAAAACTGATGCTTTCTTCAGGAAGCTTGCTGTCCTTTGGCCTGCAGAACAACATTTATTGCCTGATGGCTTAACTAAAATGCTACCTTTGCAATTACTTCACCCTACAGTGGAGTAGGGGACTGAATTAACCTCTTGTCATCACTGCTCCATTCTCTGCCCGCTGCATCGAAGCACTGCTTCTGTGCAACTGCTGCTCCTCAACTCTGTTTAAGAAGAGGCTGTTCCCACGCGCATTATCCTGAACAACATGTTGAAGTTGTTGCTTCTTATTGCGTCCCGACAAGCACTGATCACTTGTGTTTTAGGTTTGCCAACTGCAAAGGGAAATAAAGGAAAAATACTTCAGTTACTGAGTAAGAAACTGGTAAAAATGCTTATTAGGTCTAGCCTCAAAATTTAGGGGTTACTTTCAAGTTTTTTTAAACACATGGTGAAATGCCACCTATTTTCTAATACATAAATAAAATCCTTCCTTTAAAGAAGAGTTTTCTGTAGCACTACTGTAGTAGAGCTTAAAGTGCATGTTGAAAGGGGAATGCTATAAACATGCAAAAATACCTCCTTCCTCAAAGACCTGCTGAACTAGTAATACAGATAAACAGCCTTGCTTGATACCTTTTTTTAAAGCAGAATTAAAAATGAAGAATTGAAACACTGCTTTAAAAAAACATTTTTTAAACTGTGTTCAACAAAACTAGCAATTTATATATTACTCCTTTGAACTATTCTTTCTAAAACTGTGATCCCAGATGATAATGGACACTCATCACAGTTCACTGCCACAGGCAATCAGCTATGACTGAAAAATAAAAGATTACTTTTACTAATTTAGCTTCAGGCCAAAAATCCTGAAGTCATTTAACTAACCCAGGTGGCTGAGACTCCCTGTGCCCTCCAAACACATGTACTTACCACGTAACCGCCCAGCCCTCTGGATTGCCTGATTCACAGCCTTCAGATTATTCAACAGCTCCGTGTGATTGTTGCAACGAATTTTGTATTGATTTATTAAATCTCTGTTAAGATCATACAGCTCAGTGTACCGTGTCTTCATCTTTTTCCTGGGGGAACAATCAGTCCAGTTACTTGCATGTCTGGGGACAAGTAAGTAATTCCTTGTTTGTCTATATAAAGGTGTAGCGATACGTGGTTGTGATGCCTACCACGGTCACACGTGTGTCTGCCAGCTACAAAACAACAGACTTGTCTAGGCATGTTGGTTATACTCATTATTTTACTGAAAAAAAGGTCTATTTTTGCAGTTGTTTTATCCAGCAACCCAAAGAGGAGATGTCACTTTCCCCAGTGAAAGTAACACTGTTCTGCATTAGCTCAGACCTCTTTACTACTGCTCTTGACAGTAAAGATGAGACATTAGCAGGAGAAACAAGAAGTCAGAGTGGTATCTAAAATTTCTTTCTTGGTGTTCTCAAAAGTTCACACACCACAAACAGCTTTTATTGCCTTCTTTGCTTATTATATCTTTTCTAATTATCTCACCATCTCAAGGTTGATTAACCCCATCTGCTCCATGCTAAGTCCCTACCTCTGCCCTTGTCTTCCCCAGTCTGGTTTTCCACCTTAAGAAACAAGACAAGGCTCAAGGAGAGTTGATGGTGGGACCAGCAAAGATACAATTCTACACCAAGAGTTATAACTAGACAACCCCTATATCACACAAATGAGTTTTTGTGCTCTCCTCTGCCTGAAAAGCAAAGACTGGCCATTCTAAACCCAAAACACAAACCAAGCAGCAATTACTCACATGTCTCCCAGGAGTCGTGAGTCTTCCGCCTGGACCAGCATGCTGCGGATGAGGTTGGAGCGCTCAGCCATGTCAGCAGTGAGCCTCTGATTCACCGTGTGATGTTCGTCCACCTGTCCAAGACAAACAGTCATGAGGAAGGGCCCCTGGCACTCTGGGCATCCAGGTAATTGTTTAAACTAAACCTTGGCCCAGTGTAACAGGAAATCACATCCCAACTTAACCTACCAGCATCCCTGGGACAATTCTCCTTCCCCTCTCCCTTGCTGCCAGAGCAGCACCCTGTTCTCCAGAAGGGAATGATCAGGCCGAGATACAGACCTTACTCCCCGACCCAAATCCACAGCTCAGCTTCCCAGAACACATATCTACAGTATTCTGAACAATCAACTGCTGGGGACCAAGGGCCTGTTCCACAGGACAAAGAATAAACAGAAAGTTGAGGGTGTCCCATTGTCCTTTGCACAGAATATACAGCAAGACATCAGTGGCTGACTTCCACAAAGAAGATAAAGCAGTTTAGAAATCCTGTCATAGCAATGCTCTCAGTGACTGCTTAGCTGCCAATTCAGAAAAACTCGATGTCTCCTCACCCTGACCAGCACTTTCTGCAGCTCCTCAAAGTACGCGGGGAAATCTGCTTCCACCTGCAAATCTTCGATAGCCAGAAAGGAGGCCATTGACTGGATAATGTCACCAGCCAGATCAATATCATCTGTGTTGATGGAAATCTGTCAGAAAGGGAAGAAAGTACTTCAGCACTCTTCCATGCCAAAACACCTCCCAGAACTGCCCAGCAGGACTGCCTCCCCAACACTTACACAGGCCCAGAGCACTTCATTCATGAGCAAGCTCTGTGGCTTTCAGGAGATAAGGAGACACTGATATCAAAGGGGCTTTTATTCAGGCCTGGGGCAAAGAGGCCTCTGTGCATACAGGACCAGTGCAGAAGTTACAGGCAGCCTTTGTGCCTCGAATTATGGCTCCCTGAATCCACTCTGTGTGGGAACAAATACCTTCCTACAGATCTTTAGGCTAAGCAGTTTTCTTCATTAACAGGCCTTGGAATTTTACCCACTAACAGTAAACAGACCCAAAAGTTTCCAAAAATATCCCTAAAACATGAGTACTTTCTCTGCCTGTTCAGTCATCCTTCATTTTCACTGTTTAATGTTGGCCCCACCTTTACGTTTCACTGGAGCATAATTAAACGGGTGTTCCCCTTGTCCATGAAGGTACTCACCTCTCCGCCGGGCTTGATTTTGATGCAGAGCTGACCTGCATTCCGAAGGGAAGTGAAGCAAACCTGAAAGGGAGCGCTCTGAAACTCTGCATCCTCTGGCAGCAAGAAGCTCTGATTCAGCCACATAACAATCTTGCAAAAATAAAATGAGGAGCATCAGCCATGACCTGTGTGGAAAGCCTGGAGAACCACACATGTCCCTGCATGTGATGTGCATCAGGGCACTCTGTTCAGGGGACCTTGGAAATTTCATTTATTAAATTTCATCCCCTAAACTCGTGTCATGTTCAAATGAAGACAGTTGAATCCTTGCTCCAAAGCTGAATATTCCTAAGAAAATCAGATCAAACAACCTGAGACCATAGCCCCAAGGTCAAAAGCCTAGAGGTGGAAGAAAGCTGGGAAGCAAGGCTTGGTTCTGCTGCAAGAAGGTACAGGAAAGTTTCGTTTCATCATTTAATGCAGTAAAGGTCATTTAAATACAGCAGAGCCCTACAGTTATGAGGCAAATAACCAGCTCTAATTACTGCCACCCCACAATTCAGATCTTTTCAAACCAAAGCTACAGCGCTGCTGCTCATCTGTTATGAAACCGAGCCAATACCCAGGCGCTGCACTGCCTTTTGCCCGTTCCCTGCTCATTTACAAAATTCATCACCCACTACAGGGCTCCTGCCTCTGGCATTCCATCAGCCCTCACACAGCAAGCAAGGTAATATCTGAAACGCCTCATAATCTCAGGCCATTAGTTCCTGCAGGAATTCCTCAAGCAGAGAATGCTTCAATTGAGGCATCTTCTAAAGAAGGAAAAAAAGCACCAAGTTGCAATATATGGACTTCAAAGACCAGCAGGGCAGTTCACAGTGTAATTTCTCCTTTGCTATTGGAATTCTCAAGCTAATGGCAAACCCTCCACCTAGGCAGGGCTGGGAAATAGGAAACAGAGCAGAAACTCACCCTTTGCGGCCTCTCATTCATTGTACAGTTAACAAAGCTCAGGGGCTCCGTGGCCGAGTCTGGGCTGCTCAGGGAATACATGGAGAAGCGAGGAAGCTGTCTTGTCAACTCAAATACATGGAACTGTGTGCTGGAAATGATCCAAAGGAAAAACAGAGACAGTCACAAGCATACCAGGATCCACCTATTGCAACAGTTCCTCTTTCTTTTTTAGCTGGTTTCTGACATCAGCAGCTTCCAGCTATGTCATCAGCTGTTTATCATTTCCCACATAAAAGCACAAAATCAAGCTTATGCTACTTTCTATTTGCCCCCAAAACAAATAGGTTCAGGGTTACTTTGTAGGTTGAAAGACACTACAGCGTCTCCAGGCTTGCTCTAATGCTTGGTCCAGAGCAGCCATCATTCAGGGCCTGGAGACGCAGCCACAACACAGTTCCTGCCTCTCTTGATTCCTTCCAGAGACACACAATAAGGCATCCCCTGGACGAGAAATGCTCACTTCCTTAAAGGCAGAGGCAGAGCACAACAGGTCCCAGTGACTCCAGAGCACTTAAGACTTTGTCTGGAACAGAGCTCAGTATCACAGGTGCAAGAGTGTTTTTAAGAAAGCATTCCAGCTCTCCTTCCAACAACACAGAAAGTGGGGCACCAGGGAATTAACGGTGTGTTTCCCATGGGACAAGCATGAAGCCACAGAGTTGGTCACTCAGTCAGCTCTTGGAGACCCAGAGAGATCATTGATACAAAACTCACCTGTTCCTGTAACCCACAAATGCTTTGATGTGCAAATCCACAGGGACATCTTTGGGTGGAGTAAGGGAAACACGAACACAACTGGAGAGGTTCTGGAGACTGGGGTGTACCACGTGGCTCTCTCCTTCAAATATGCCCTCAGCAAAGATCAGCACAGCACGGATGATTGTGTCTTAGGAACAGGAAGAGAAAGCAACTCCTCGATTAACAGCTCTCCCCTGGCAACAAACCACCACTATCAGAATTAAGCACAGTCAACTCTTTACACCACCCCTCTGAATTGTTAAAATATCCCAGATAACTGGCACCACCACATCTGGACCTGAGTGCATCCTCATCACGCCTGGTGCTGGTGAATTTGCTGTCTTCAGGCAGCTCCAGTTTTGTATATAAAGCCAGCGAAGGTCCAGCTACATTCATTCAACACCCTCACTAACACAGCCGTAGGTTAATGTTTAGAGTCAACACAAGGAGTGTTGCAGGGATCACCAAGACTCATTTCAACCAAGTTAAATGTTAATTGCCTTGAAAAATAACACATAACAAGAAACAAATTCCATCAAACTCCTCTCCCCTGAGACCCATCAAAGGAACACAGCTTGATTCAAAACTCTGTGAAAAGGAGGCAACCACAAAGGGGAAATTACAGACAATAAAGGGGAGACAGGCAAATCATCAGCTAAATATAACTGAACGTTTGCATGAATTTACATGAAATGAATGTCAATGGTTGCAGGTTACCACTCACCATTTGTGGTGGAAATATACAGCACCACATGGGCAGGATGTGTGTCAGAGCCCAGATTAACTGAGAGGGCTGTCTGGAGTTGGGTGTTTGCTGGAATCACACCTCTCTGTCCATCAGCTTCCTTCAGCTTAGTGTTCAGTTCAGCCTGTTGCAAAACACACACCCTTCAGTATCAGACTCTCAAGATTTTCATTCAAGCAACCCAAAAAATATACACATAAATCAGTTCCTTTTGTCTTGTAGGAGAAGGCTGTATTACAGCAATTCCCAGACACTTCACATTGCTATGAACAGCCACTGGATTAGGCGTGGAGCTGTGGATATCTGTGCTACAACTTGTTCCAGCGCTTTATTGTCGATGGAACTCAGCTCTGTACACAAGCCTTTACTCAGAAAAACACTGAATTCAATTTCAAGCACAAGTTTATAAAATTCCATAGTTTTGCTATGGTGTTCATTTACTGTTCAAATATGAGTCTGCTCTTTCCTCAGACTATTTTTTGGAGCTCTTTATTTCTGCACCTTCACCATCAAGCCACAAGTGCACTTCCCATACCCTGGCAGTGCTCCCATTCACCTGACCCTCTCAAACAATCCCCTCTGACCCCCAGGTTGGTTCATGCGTTGAAAATCACAATTCAGTATCACAAGCCAAAGCACAGGGCTGAACTCGGGCTCCAAACAGAACTGCTCTGGCAAGACTAAGGAGCAGGGAAAATGTTACTTATTAAAATACCAAAAGCAAGTTCTGAATTTGTGCAAGGAGCAAGCCAGATGCAGAAGCAGGAATCCCCAGCAGATAATCTCACTGCATCCTAACAGGTTACAGCTCTGACTTGTCTGGACTGCCTCATGACCGCTTCCCAGATTACTCCAGATTTATGACAAGAGAAAGGCCTGGTTTGGCCCTACACATTGTTTAAGTACCTTCGCATTTTCCTCATAATTTTTTAATTCCAGCAGCAGATTTTGTTTCTTTTGACTAAGTTCTCGGATCAGATCCTGCTCAGCACTCGTATCCATTAGGTTTCCTTTCATCTCCTCACCTCCTGGCAGATAGCCTCGGACTGTACAGAAACAAAACAGCCAATTTCAGCAAAGCCTTTCACAGCCTCCCCAGAACTTCAGTTTCTGGAACAAGACCTCCTTGTACCACCTCAGCAACAGACGCTGATTCTGGTCTTCAGCTGGTACCATTCAGCTGAAAACGTGACTTACACCCACAGAGGCTTTGACTTTCCTGGTGATCAGGACAAGAGAACTGCACATTAAAAACAAAAAAGAAAAAAGGTGAATTTCCAACCTGTCTTTAAGTTGTTTTCACCTGACCAGACAAGTGCAGTGCACAGTCCTTTTGCGAGAGGATTCCCACTTCAATCATTCTTTCAAGTGCTTAGGCAAGTTTGCAATTATGCAAAACTAGTAAAATGTATACCTGGACTTCTAGAGCTGGTCAGAGGAGTTGCTGCTGTCTGGAGATGACTGTGTCACTGTCAATCAGCCAGGAAACAAGATTTACCCACACTAGTTTTCCCCAAATCAAGGGATACTTGACTTCAAGGGGTAAGACCCGTTTCCCAGTAGCTCAGTGGAGCAGAGTTATGGAAATATCTCCAAAGGCCTGTGGAGACAGCAGAGCTGAACAGATGATGAAACAAAGACACCTGATGTAAACTTCCATTCTGCTCTAGGGCTGTGTGCTCTGGCTGCAGCCGACAATGAAAGCCAAGGACAAAAACCTTGTATCTGCAAAGAATATGATGTCTGTCTGTGCAATCCCAGTAAAAAGCTGTAGGGAACTTGGAAAGCATTTAGCATGCACACTGTTCTCCAATGAAAGGATCAGAGTTATTATTTCTGAGTGAATCATTTGTTTAAAATGAGAGCAGGACAGAAATGCACTGAAACCCAGAACACCTCACATGGAAGAATGCTGGCCCTAAACAGAACTCTAGTGACAGGGACTATGAGGATGCACTGTCCATATAACCCTAACAATGGGGCTATTACTACTTAATAATGACCAAAGGCTCCAGTCTAAAGAGATCCCCATGGTGCCAAGGTTTGTTTACGGTGCACCCATCACAAGAGCATGATTGCGTTCAGTGATATCAACCTACAGAGCCCTGCTAGGAGGAGGTATCTTCAGAACTGTGTACAATCTAACCCTTCCGTAAGCTTGGGAAAAAGGTTTCTGTGCTGAAACTCAAGCGCAGGACAACCCCACAGCCTGTGATTAAGACAGACAGCAACACACTGTGCTATTTAACAAGGACAGGCTTTTGTTCCAAATGGGTTGTGCCAGACCTGCCCATCTCAGGCCGCTGACGCCAAGCAGTTGGATAATCACACCGCTGCCTTTTCTGGAGCCATCCCTGTAAATTCATCCTGAGCTTATTTAAATAATCGGTGATCATATTTGTTTCTACTCACTGTAACCAGGTCTGACTTCTTGAATGCACGGTGGGACTAATCCACCAGTTCTCTAGATGAAGGATAGCGCTTTCCAGGAAACAAAGAGCTGTTAACATCTAAAATTTCTAATATAAAAACTATTCCTATTTAGAAGAAACCAAAACACACATGTCCTTAGCTCTCTAAACTCCTTTACCCACTGTAAAACAACCAAAGAATTAGTATATATAGGAAAAAAGATTTCCTATACATTCATCTGTAATAATGTTGCCTGAAGAACCACAGTCTGTACTGAATATAGTCATCTTTGCTTTACTAGGATAGGACTTCTTCTGTTAGGCAAATGAACTTCGATGGCTTCTTGGATCACAGTGAAACACATGCTGATCATCACAGAGAAAGCAATATTCAAACTACTGTTTGCAGATAGCGTAACTCAAAATTCCCTTACCTTCGCATAAAGCAAAGGGAATTTGGCACACAAAAATGCCTCTGGAACAGAAACAACATTTAGCTTATCTGAGATGATGTGATGTACCTGGTATTATTGTGCATTAAATTAATATCCTGAACAATGAATGCTCTTACCTTCACCATCAACTGAACAGCAGATTAACTGGGTGCTCCCATCCATTCTGTAATCCCCCTCCACCACTCCCGCGATTGAGGAAGCAAAGTTGTCCTTAAAGATGACCTCCCCAGTTCGGTCACTGCGTGCATCAACCTGAAATAACAGAGAGTTCCAAGGCACAGCATGAACAGAAAAGCTAACTCCAAAACCTGTGTCATGCCGTGTTCTGAGCTGTTAACCAGAAGCTGGCTTTGCTCACAGAACTGCAGGTGAACTTGCAGCTCTGCTGCTAAGAACACCTCACATGAAAAAAATACCACCAAGAAACAACCTCCAGACAGACTCAGCTAGAAGGAACTGCTCCTCAGAGATGCTGCCCGAAGCTACAAACAAGAGGAAGGAAAGGAGAGGACTGCAAGTCTGCACTGGGAAGGTTATGCACACATGAATGTAGCAATGACAGGACTAAAGTACAAATAACTTTAATGCAGCACTTACAATCTCTCTTCTTAGCTGCAGCCTTGTGTGGTAAATGACTTTTATACACAAATACCACAACCTTTAATTATCTCTCTTTGGAGAAGAATGGATTGGGGGGCTCAGGTCCATGCAGGGTGTCTTTTCCAAAGCACAGGACCTGGCATTATTCTTTCTAGGAACTCGGGACTGTTTCAGACCACCAAGCAGAGTAGAAACTGCCAGTGGAAAAGAACAGAAACAAGTAAAGCAAGGAAAGGTTCTCTCTTTAACAATGTTATACACCTAATCCAACATAAATTACAACATATCTGGGCTCTAGACTGCCAGCTTGATATGAAGTTAATTAAGCATCCTCAGGCTAATGAGAGTAATGAGAGGTGAGAAGAAAGCATAGCTTGACAAAAAAACCCTTGGCAAGCTGTGTCCAGGAGAGATTTGGAAGGTGGAACAGTCATTTCTGGCAAAGGAGAATACCAAGCACCAGGCTGAAGAGATTAGGACTGAGCTGTACAGAATGCCTTTACATCAAATTACATAACGCCTGATTAATCCTGCCAGAGTTAAGACTGAGGCTGCTCTCCTGTTACATCACAGCTTTGTCTTCCCTGTAGCCTGGGAACATTCAGGAAACATCGTGGAGGATTATTAGCATGTGCTCAAGACACAGCTGAAGAGAGACATTCAAGAGCTCCAGGATGTGGCATATGATCTCTGCTACCATGGCAACAACCTACCACACCTTAGCAATTGACTCCAAGCTAAGCAGAGGAAGCAGCTTTCCTCTGATCTTGCACTTGGCACAGGATTCACCAGCCAAACGAGGTTTACTGCAGCAGCTCCTCAGCACTCAGCTTACAACAGTCTTTTTAACTTTTTGGCTGTTCTCCTTCAGATAATTTAGCAGCCTCGTTCAAACACAGCTTCCAGATTTACAGCTCCTCATTTCACCCCTGTCCAGACTCACCTTCCCATTGGACCAGCCAGTGATCAGCTCACACACGCCATCAGAGTTCAGGTCAAATGCATGTATGCTCATTGCATGGTTCTTAGACTGAGGACAGGGAAAAAAAAGAACAAATTAAGCCTGGGTATGTTTCCTAAATTGTATATGCTTGAAACAAGTAAGACACTGGAGCATGAGGCTCCAGAGATTAGAGAAAGGAACAGAAATGTCTCAACGGGAAGTCTGAGTATCAATATCTGTAAGGTCACACACGTCTGAAATCTTAGCCCTTGCACTACAAATCCAGTCTACTGCTCTCAAAGGACCTGATCTTTCTTTTAAACACATTTTCATCCAAGCAGATTAGATGATGATGATTAGAACTCACAAAAACAAAGTGTAAAAAGTCAAATTCTCTAGGAAAAAAATAAATCAACCAGGTCTCCACCACTGTCATAAAATAAGACCACTAAGGAAAGCCACTGGCCTCTTCCTCCCACCTCCTAAGGAATCCTTTCTCTTATTACTATTAAACAGATTGTCCTAATATGTGTTATACTAAGAACATTACAATGAGCATCAGGAAAGGATCTTGCCAATATGATTTGCTGCAGCAGCAAATTGCTCTTGATGCAAAAGATTAGCTTCAAACATAGACAATGCAAAATTAATTCAGTCTCTGAAAAACAGTTTATTGATTCAACAATGCAGCCAGAGAGATTTCCTGTGAGTGAACTCAAATTTCTCTGTTGCACCTCTGATATACAGTAATATCAGTGCTGTCTAAGCCATCACCAACAGTTCCAACAGCACTGAAGGAACCGACGTGGCATTAATTTTGCATGTATCTATAAAAATAGGTAGATTTTATAAGAAAAAAATTACATTAAGTGCTATGCTCAGCATAAAACTTCAGATTCATCTAAGGAGACTGGACAACATCAGAAAGACCTGAGATTAGGTACCAAATCCCCTAACAAGACTTCTAACTTTCAGCAATATTCTGACATCAGACTAACCTTAATCCTCCAGTAGCGAGCTGTCTTGTCGTAAACTCCAACCGTCCCATTGGAGAGAGCATAGCCAAACCGACTGCCATACATGGGGCTAAGTGCAGTAATAGTCTTGGGGGGGGGGAGGAATAAAAGAGAAGATAGAGAGGAGTGAAAACTGCATCTTCAAGTGATGGAGAACAGAGCGTACAATCTCTCATATGAACCGCACACTACTTAAATGCTAAATAAGTATATTGTAAGAAGCATTAAATACTGCAGCAACTATTTTTAAAAATCAGTTTGAAATCACAAAAGGCCTCGTAGAATTTCCCCATACAAGCTGCACTGAGAGTGTTTAGATACACTTCAGCAAAGATTGCAGAACTACCCTCAAACTGTGTACTTTGACCAAGTATTTCCTACCACAAGCAGCAGCACAACTGCTTACAGGATTCCTGTGGTCATCAGTGCTAACACACTATCATTGAAAACCTACTCTAAACACACAACATTCCTTAAAGCTTCAGGAGCTGAGGATGCTGAGGAGTTCAACATTACATGGGTTGGGAAAGCCCCAGAGATATTGTTGGTAGAAATTCTTTGCCCAAGATTAGTGAGATAAAAATTAACAGCTCCCACAGTCAGACTTTTTCTGGAATGCAATTACAACACCAGACTAGGTATTACCTGAATAAGGAACAGCTCCAGGGGAAGACCCGAGAGCCATAACTCTGCCTGTTTCTCACTCCTTTTAAGACCCATTACTTTATAGTTTTTCACTGAGCTATGGCTCTGAGCACTTGGAAATGCAGGTTTTTCCACACACTAAGACTAGAGATTTTAATGTCAGGAGGAACAACTGCAATCATCTGTCTGGTCTTCTGTACAACATAGCACAGGAGACTCCCTTAAATTAAATCTTTCACAAGCTTCTTAACTAAACTCAGCTGACTGCTCCTTGATTTTTTTACCATAAAACACATCCTTCCCTCTCCAAAGCCATTCTGAAATAACAAAACCCTCTAAACTGCGAGCACCTAGTAAGGACAGAAGAAGTCAGCAACAGTCAGAAACTCACCAAGGTAGCAATACTGCTTTCATACCTGATTGTCCATTTAAAAAATCAAGAATCACAACAGTCCATGCTTTCAGTTTCACCATAGCAAGTGATTAAACACAAAAAAGGCAAACTATCCAAGTCTTCCACAACAAGCACAATTTATAAAGCCATTGTTCCCTGAATTTACCTTCCTAAAAAGAAGGGCTTAGGTGCAGCTACGTCCCTTTAAATTAGAACAACAGGATTGTAACAGGCCGTGTGAATTTAAAACAATTCTATTGTGAATCTGGAAAGAAATGGACCTTTATCTTCCCTTTAACTACAAATCATGACATGACTCCAGGGCAGCTGCTGTACAGACAGCAGAACCTATTACTGGTCTCCTTCTAATTCCAGTTATAGCAACAGCTTCCTTTCCTAGAACATTGCCTGGCTTTGATTCTTATAGCTCTTTGTAAGTGGTTTAATAGCTAACTAAGCCTTCTAGTCCCAGCTTGGGCAGCGGGGAGACCTCAGATTTTCAAGGACAAAGGTCTGTAACATGTCCTTACTCTACCTTGGGCCCAGAAGGGTCATGAAAAGGCTAAGAAAACTCCTAAATGCAATGATGAAGGTATTTTGCTCCCTTACTAGTAACCAATATTTAACAGTGGGGATCTGCTCTCAGTTCTTAAGCTAAAGAGCAACTCCCACACCTTTTATTTATCCCTCTGTAAGCCTATTTGCCCCATACCTTACTTTAAGCACCGCAACCCTGTTTATACAACCAGTGTGTAACTCCAGTTGCAATATAAACCTCACATCCAGTGTGTAACTCCAATTCCAACATAAGCCTTCCGTTTGCCTGGGCAACTCCCTTCTACCCTGCCATGCTCTGTCTGGATGCACACAGGGGCAATTTACTTCATCATGATTTTTGCATTGAGGAAAACTACAGAAGACATTCTTTTGCTTAGGAGGCACTAAGAGCTTCCACCACAATCCAGGAACCTTCGACACCTCTGGACAGGGCCCTGACTTTCAGTCAAGCAATAGTTACTTTTTTTCAACCTGCTGAAAGGTTTGTAAATAAACAAAGCAAAAACTCCCATGTATAACGAAAGACATTGTTTAACTCTAATTTTTGCAGTCCTAGCAGAGTAGATACCGTGCCAAATAGTTAAGTAAAGATTTAACTACACAGTGAATTCAAACCAGAGTAACCAGAGAAGTTTTACAGTACACAATACTTCCAGCTCCATCAGGAATTATAATAAACACTGGCTAGAAGTAATATACCTCTGTCTCTGACATCTCTGCCACAATCTCATCTTCTTTAAACACCCGGATATCAAAATCTTCAGAGCCAACCAGAAGCTAGAAAAAAAAATAAAGTCTACTTTAAAAATAGATATTCAAGCTAAGGAAATAAAAAAGACAAAGTGCAGGACCCAGAGGGCAAATAAATATTCCAGGTCCAGCAATGAAGAGGTTTTAACAGCTGTATGAAAAGTTGCCAGTGGAACAAAAGGTACCACAAGATTTCAGAAGTCTCCTGTTGATCAAGTATTAGTTACACATTTTTTTTGTCAAGTTAGACTCCACAAAAGCATAGTGAAATATTTGGAGTAGGAATGAGAAAAGATACTTTGGAACATCAGTGCTATGCTCTTTTCTTAGTGTAAAAGTTTCAGTTTTAATTTGTAACTGCAATTATACACATCAAAAATACTACAGTGCCCATGTCGGAGCAGGAAACCTGCAGCTCAGTTCTGACTTGCTCTACATGGGTTCAGAGAAGCAGCTGCTTCCAGTTACTAACCTGTGAGCAAACAGCTGGGAAAAAAACCCATTGCTTAGCACTGAACATCCCTCATTTTAAAAAAATGGCCTTTATTTTGTAAATTGTGAAACCATGGAACAGATCTGCTTAGTGTCTTGACCATAAATTCATCCATCAAATGACGAAGAGAATTATAAATGAAAGCCTAAAACCTGGTAGTGCCTTTTCCAGCTGGAACCGATGAGTCTTCCATCTTTACTTGGCAGAATAGACACAAATCCGTATCTAAAGTTCGATTTTTAAAAAGATTAAAGGCTTTTTTTTCTTCCAAAAGAAAGATGCATCAAATTATAACAAACTAAATCACACCAAGCTAAGCCTTCTGTAGCTATTGAAATAATTTACAACAAATAACATACGTAAAAGGTACAAATGTAACAAGTCACAACTACCAGCAAAAAGTGACTGGCTAAAAGCACAGAATCCCGAAACAATTACTGGTGATGCTGCATTTCCCAGAGATGCCTAAAAGATGTCTGGGTTTTTTTCATTTGATCTGACTCAACGTGTCCGCCTCAGTGAATTCTATTCCCCTGGACTGGAATTTGAAAAAGCAAGGAAAAATTTTTTTCTCCCCTACGTCCTTAGCAAGATGGGAGAAAGTAACCTGCATCGATCTAAAATCCTGAAGAAGACAACGACTGCAACAAATTAGGTTTGTTAGCTACTAAATGACTGAAGTACGTTCACGCAGTTTTAAAACCAGTCAATTTTAAATGCAGACATTTTTTTACTGGGCTGGGAAGAATGGAAATGAAGCCAGCACACTCATTTATCAGATAAGACACAAAGTGATAAACAACAATTTAAGAAAAATGTTTCTGTGCATTTTCTCCAAACTTTAATTTTAAACCAGAGGTGGTTTCACAAAAGCCACAAATTAAAAAAAAAAAAAATTAAAAAAACCACCCAAGAATCAGCAAGATAATTGAGATTAAAAAGCGTGCTAAAAAAATCTCAGCAAGTGCATGCTGGCAGGGTACTGTGCTGGATAACGCATCTAACTGCTTTGCTCGAAGCAGCATCAGATTGCACCAACTGCTGAGAATGAACTTTTCTCAAACAGAAAAAAAAGCAAAACAACAAAAAAACACTTATAAGCATAAGTGCAAAACATTTACAGTTAATGCCATAGATCAGTTTCCTGGTAATATAAGGCAGTCAGTATTTGATAACCCATGGTTTTTTATTATCATTTAACTACAAGACCGTGAAAACAGCTGAATTCACACATAAATGGTTACAAACCTCAGTTTTGCCATCACCATCGAAGTCACACAGTGCTAACGAGCGAACGTTGTCTCCAGTCACCTAAAAGGAGACACAGCCCTCAATACTGATGACAGCTGTCAGAAGTGAAACTATTTTTATGATCTCAACTCCAACAACTGACACAGTCAACTTTCAAGCAGCATCTGAGTGCACTGAACACACAACCAAAATACAGTTTAAGGTCTGAGATAAATTAAGAAAGATCAACAATCAAATATTTACCATATTAAAAAAAAATCAAGACAAATTAGTGCCATTGAAAGAATATTATAACAACATAAAAAGCATTATTCAATAGTCTTACTGTCCAAAAAAGGTCATTTCCTTCATAATCAAAGCCCTGCAGGGCACAGTTTCCACCAATAATAGCAAGTGGAGATGAAATATCTCCCAGCTTTCCAAGAACTATGGCATTGGCTCCATCTGAAACCTACAGAGAAACAGAAGATGACGAGACATCAGAGTACACAAATCAGAGAGCTTTCAACACGATCACCATCAGTTTAGCTGAGCTCTGAATCCCCATTAAATTTCCAAAATTTTGTCTTGCTAGGTGACGTATTACAAAAATTTGCTGTCACATGTGCATACACAGACATACACCACATTCATATTTTTCTTTTGAAATATCCCAGATATTCTACAGGCAAAATGTTCTGAATACAGTAATATAACTAATGCAAAGAACAGAAGCATAATTAATTGACAAAATAACATAAAAACTGTGATCTTTAGAATGGCAAGAAAACAATGAAGATACTTAAAAAGCAGACAGTTACATTAACTTGCCTCTCTGTAGAACAAATCCGAGTTGTTATATACATCGTAAGCCAATAAATTAGTCTGTGTTCCAACCAGAAGACAATCATAACCGAGCTGAGGGTTCAGCACTCCTGAAGTTAGACAAGTGATTCCTTGGTTAATGTTGAGAAGGGAAATGTCCGAATCCTGGTTACTTTGCACCATTCGGTTTGTGCTTGTTCTCTGCCCTCGGGCATGAGGATTATGAATAAAAACCTGCAGAAACAAAGATAAAAATATTATCACAAAGCAGGTGTGGGTACACAAATGTCAGAGACTGTTTGGATAGCAACTGTGATGGGGAGGAAGGGCATTCACTCAATCAAAGTGAGGACCAAAAACGGGGTTTGGCTGACAATACTGTTTCTGCAGTTACCTTTAGTTTTAAACTATACTCAAAACCAGAAGTGGCAGAAAAAGCCCTGCTGTGGCCAGCAGTCCGTGCCACCACTGTTTGGTTTGTTTCTGAAAACAGAAATTGACAAATCTTCAGAGCAAAGTGGAAAAAGCAAACCAAAGGGAGCAACAGCAAACACAACCAATGACATCCAGCTGGCAACAGTGTTACCAAAACCCCCAAATATCCAGGACAATTTACCTGGTCCCCATCTGAAACCTCCATCTATAGGTGAACATGGATCATTCAGAAAGGGGCCTGTGGTAAGCAAGGTTTTATCCTCACTGACTGACATCCAGTCCCTGCAATTGCTCGGAACAGGACTGGGGATCACAGGATATTGTGTTTGACAGCCTTTGCTCTGTGGCTGCACAGTCTGTCCCTGAAACCACCCTTGTTCTGCGCTGTGCCCAACGGCTCCAAAGTGACATTAATGACAACTGGAACCGTCCCAGGCGAACCGTGTTTGTATTTACAGCAACACAAAGGCCTCTGTGGGTTTGTGCTCCAGCCCATGTTGTGTTTGTCACCCAGGTTGTGTTCAGCCCTCTGTGCTGTGTGTCTCACGCCGGAGCAGAGCGCACACCCGTGTCTTCTGTTCCCGCAAGGCAGCTTTTCCATCGCCGATGGAAACTCTGGCACCGGCTCCGTGTGTGTGTGTGTGTCTGTGTCTGTGTGTTTCCTCGGTGACCCGTCCGTGCCACCGGCCATGCCCCTGGGTGCCCCGTGCCACCGGCAGTGCCTCCCGGCGCCCTCCCCGCTGCACAGCAGAGCCCGGGTCCGCCCGCTGCCAGCCCCGGTGCCTCCGCCCGCTCTCCCCGGCCTGGCTTTGCAGCGGGGAAGGCGGCAGCCGTGAGCGCCGCGT
>VZRW01003950.1:188522-199595 GCA_013398125.1 Aegotheles bennettii | reverse complement strand
AGGGCAAGGCCATCACCCCCAGTGGCAGCAGCAGCAGCCCCCAACACCCACACCACTGTCCCAGCCCGGCTCCCCCACGGGGCCAAGGTGGGACCCAGGAGTGTCCCTGCTCAGCCCCCAGCCCCCTTGCTCAAGGCCGTGGCTGTAAGAGTTCTGAGATCATTTGGGGTTTAAGAGCAGATTCTGACAGGATCACCCTCACAGGTGCCGTAAATACACCCCGACCAGCGCCCAAACCCGGCACCTGCTGTCTGTCCGCAGCCGCGTTACCACCCCCATCCCACGAGAGGTTTGGAGAAGGGATGCGTGGGGCACAGCCCTTCCCCGCAGGGCTGCCGGACCAGGACAAACATTCATTTATTCCCAGGAGAGCCACAGGCACAGCCGGGTGGCATTTGGTGGTGCATGGGCCCAGCCCCAGCCGGCAGCGGCTCCCTGCCCTGCATGCCAAGGAGGGCTCTCCACAGCACCGCTCCAGCACAGGTCATGCGACTCCCAGCGTGACAACCCCCCTTTTTCTCTCTTTTTCCCAACTGTTTTCACCAAGTGTTTCTGGCAGCTCTATCAATGCACCGTTATGCTGGCGGGTGACGAGGCAGCGCTCACACACAGCATGTTAATAAGGGGCTTTTTCCATCCCTTTGTGGTACACTTGGGGTGAGCATGGGTCCCGGTGCCAGCCCTGCAGCGAGTCTGCCCTCCTGGGCGCCCGTTTGGATACCAGAGCACAGAGGCAAAGCACCAGCATGAACTCAGGTGGGCAACAGGGTGTTGCTCAAGCCCAGTAAGGGAGCTGCCCTGCCTGGGAAAACCCTCCCAGCAGCATTGAGCTTCACTCTGCCCGGCTCTGCAAACCCCACCAGGCAAAACGGGGGAAAAACCATGCTCAGAGACCTTTACAGGCTGGTGAAATTGTCAGTAGATGAAGATACCAACTTCTCACTAAATATGTATGATTTGGGCTGTAAATACTATTTTGCAGCAGTAATTATGGTGCTGGGTTTGGTGCATCTGCAACACGGTTCAGCCACGCTGCCTGTTCCAGCTGCTGCTTTGAATTTGCTGGTGCTGAAGCTCTTAAAATCAAAATAATGACTTTTAGTTCTTGTTTTCCTCCGGATGAAGGGCCTGTCATGGATGTTATGTGTCCTGAGCTTGGTGACTGCCCCGCTCACACCATAGCCGTCCAACCTTCCCTTTCCCCATCTTTTCATAGAATCACAGAATCCCAGACTGGTTTGGGTTGGAAGGGACCTTAAAGCTCATCCAGTGCCACCCCCTGTCATGGGTAGAGACACCTCCCACCAGACCAGGTTGCTCCAAGCCCCATCCAACCTGGCCTTCAACACTGCCAGGGAGGGGCAGCCACAGCTTCTCTGGGCAACCTGGGCCAGTGTCTCACCACCCTCACAGCAAAGAATTTCTTCCTCACATCCAATCTCAATCTGCCCTCTGTCAGTTTGAACCCATTCCCCCTCATCCTATCACTCCCTGCCTTTGTCAAAAGTCCCTCTCCAGCTTTTCTGGAGCCCCTTCAGACACTGGAAGATGCTCTAAGGTCTCCCTGAAGCCTTCTCTTCTCCAGTCTGAACAATCCCAACTCTCAACCTGTTCGCAGAGCAGAGCTGCTCCAGCCCTCGGAGCATCTTCATGGCCTCCTCTGGACTTGCTCCAACAGCTCAATATATTCCAAACACACTCAGCCCCAGTTGCTGGATTTCTAGGCAGGCTGCACAGAGAAGCTAGCTATGACAGTGTGAGGATCGTCACCCACCCAAGGAGCTGTTTCTTGGCAAAGACTTCAGATCTACCCTAAAATTCCCAATGCCCTCTGCCTGGCAGGAGATCCTCTTTCTTGGTCTCCCTCAGTGAGATGCTAAACCCTGAGGAGCACTTAGATACTGAGCTTAGGAAAACATTGGCAAGAATAACCATCCCCAGCCCTCAAGGAGGGGATAATGTGGCTGGAGGGAGCAGGGAGGGATAAGCAATTCCATTTACACACGTAAATACTTCTTAAAATGAAGACTGAGCCTGTCTGAGCAGCAGCAAACCAGCTTTACTGTCTGCAGGGGCTCTATTCCTTCCCCATCCCAGGTCTGCTGCTAGAGCAGAGTTTCTCTTCCCATCCCATGCACATCCCAGGAATGGGACATGCCTTCAGATGGGGATGGGAAGACCTGCTGTGCCGAATCTGGCGCAGCGGCTGCATGAATCATTCCCGGGACAGACAACCATGATCTCTGGATCTCAGGAGCAGGGCTATGAAGACATCAAGGAAAATACCACATCCTTTTATTTCACACCTTTAAACCAAGGAGGTTGGTGTTTTCTTTGCAAGCTCGGGCAAGTGTCTACTTGACATCCCAGGGGATTACTCATCCCTCTACTCTTGGCTTCTAATTAGCAACTGAAGTAAAATAAAATAATTAAATATGCCCAAGGTAATGATACTTGGAAACTTCAGGTCACGTTTCAGCTGGGGGAGGCAACGAGTAGTTGGAGCAGGTGAGTTTGAAGTCTGTGGGAACCTGAAAGATGCAAGGGAAGGGGCAGGGAAGAAAAAAAAAAAAGAAAGAAAAGGAAGAAAATCCAAATTGCATACTGGGAAAGCATTAGATTTCTGAGTTGAAATGATGCCTGGAGTTAAGGTGATGCTTGAAGCCTGTCCGTGCAGGTGCCAGCAGTTCTGGGCAAGGTGGGGGACACCTGAGGACCCCCTTTCCCAGGAGGGTCTGCAGGGATGTGGGACAGCCCCTGGCCCAGAAGTACTCCACTCTTGCAGGTGGGGAACAAGGTAAATTTGAGCCCTTTTATTTCCCAGCCAAAGTTGGGCTGGTCCTCACCCCCTTCCTCCCCTTGGGGGCTGCAATTCTGCCCTCGTTAGACCTCGAAGTAATTCCCATTAACATTTATGAGAATTTCATCATCAAAAGAAGAATCAGCCCTTTCATCTTCCAGACGTGCCTGAACACACATTGCCCACCCCAAACCCCGTACAGCTGGGCAGCAGCTCCTGCCTTGTGCTGGGCTCCCTCGGGATGCACACCCCAAAACTGGCGGGGAGTTTGCAGGGTCAGGCTCACCCTCCTGGACCCGATTGCATGGCATCGGTTCAGCATTTCCTCCTTTCCCTTCCCTCTAAGAATAGACAAGTAGGAAATCACCACCCTCTCCACGCTGTTTTTTCAAGGGGAAGGTAATATTGATAGCTCATTTCCAGATAAGAAATCCAGAATAAATTCCAAGCCCTTGCCCGGGGCCATAGGATGAGCTGGTGGCTGAGCCGGGCTCAGAAACCTGGATTTGGAAGTCCCAGCCCCAGCACAGCCGACTGAGAGCAAGGCGGCTCCCGACCAGCCCACATCAAAGCCTGCTGCAGGGTTGTGAAAGCCTTGCGAGGATTGCACGCGGTGCAATTCCTGCTTAATGAAAATGGGCTCTACCCCTTCCCGCTGCGAGCGGGCCTGCGCCCAAGGTGTGTGTCTTTGCTGCAGACGTGGTGGTGGGCCAGCAAAGCCCACCGCTGAGGCCATCCACCCAGGCGAACGGAGACACGCCGTGTCTCT
Source organism: Aegotheles bennettii (assembly GCA_013398125.1). NCBI lineage: Eukaryota > Metazoa > Chordata > Aves > Caprimulgiformes > Aegothelidae > Aegotheles > Aegotheles bennettii. Next base: position 196,026 of record VZRW01003950.1, on the reverse strand, counting down.
GCTGGGAGCTGAGCCTCTGGACAAGCACCAGCTGGGATGTATTTTCCCAAAGCTGGGATCGAGGTGAAGTCAGGGGTTTGGCAGGAAAGCAGGCAGCTGCCAGGGAAGAAGCAAGGATGGGGCTTAGATCATGGCTGCCACAAAGGCTGGAACAAGTCTTTGCTCATGTTTTTTTGGGAAAAAAGAAGGCTACGTGGTGTGAGGTCACCCTACCGATCCGGTTTCGCTCCCAAATGGTTTCCAAGGCTTTGCCTATGCACACGAAGAGCAGTTGGGAATGGCTTCCCGGGGCAGGTGAGGGGTGATTCATCCTCTTCCTCCTCTGCCAAAGGGCTGGCAAGCGCTGGCAAAACAAAACGACGTCAGCACCTATTTCCCGTCTTTTAAACAACTTGTTTACCATCAGCAAATAATAACCTGTGATACCTGTCAAGGAAAAGCCGAGCCTGCTTTCTAAGCAGGGATTTGCTCCCATGGCTTCCTGCTGGTGTTTGCTGGGTGCTGGGGGGGTGCATGAGCCCCCTTGTTTTCTCAATTTAGGTTTGAAAGGCTGGTCCCATGTGGGTGACAGGACACCAGCACCCTGCCCAGCAAGCAGTGGGAAAAGAAAGGGGGCAGTGGACCCGCAGGGGCTGTCCCCTGGGGTCTCCATGCTGGGCCCCCGCTAACTTTGCAGCTCCCTGACACCCCTGCCCGTGGGCCATGCCAATTCGAGCCATGGCGCTTCGCCCATGGAAGGATGTGTCAGTGAACCTGATGCTGCTCTGGAGGGGACAAAGAGCCCCGAGTGAGTGCTCTGGGGAGACACGTGCCCTTGGAGAAGGGAGAGGGGGATCTGTGTCACCTACAGGGTCCCCTGAAGGCTGTGTGCTGGGGCAGCTGCAGAAGACGGCAGGAACCGGTGGCAGAAGCAGGTTCAACATGTGCCATGGTGTGACTGTGGGTGACTGGAGCCGCACATCCTTCCACGGGGAGTCAGGGCAGACCCGTCATCTCCTCGGGAGCTGGCTGCTGCCATCCCTCCTCGCCTGCCTGGCACCAGTGCTGAGTCACTGCCAGACGACAGCACCTGCCGTGGCACCGTCTCGTGGCTTTTGGCAATCAGCTCTAGTCACCGTGGTGCCTGTCACGGGGACAGGTGCCTCCACTGCACTTCCCTGATGGTTGTCAGCCTCCATCGCTCCTTCCCAGGGACCCCCATCCCTGCCGTGCCTGCAGAGCCATTACCACCCCAGCGCAGCCATCATCAGCCCTGGAGCACCGGAGCATCCCGCTGACTCACCCACCGTAATTTGAGAGCTTTTCCTCCAGCCCACCCTTGCATGGCAGGGATTGCACAGCGTAGCCGATGAGTTCTGTCCCCCTGACATAGGCTTTGCCTTCCTGCTCCCCAGACTGGAGGAGAGCGACCACTCTGAAAGGGCTACCTGTCCCTGCATCCCTGGGCCACCACCAGACAGGGATAGGGACAATCTGCCCAGACCACAGCTTCTGTTGGGTGACCAAGGGTGCCGGGCAGTATGGGAGGACACAGCAGGTGCCACAATGGCATTGCTGTTCCCCATGCATCCATCATGACGTGGATGGAAGCATTTCCCCAGGCATATTCCTGCACCATGGCAGTGCTCGGCTGGTTATTCCTGGAGCAGAGCACATGTGGGAAACCAAGGACATGTCCCCCCTTTTGCCCTGACACCCTCAGCACACAGGCCCATAGCCAGGAATGGTGGGTGGCCACTTGCACGTGTGATCTCAGCACGTCTGTGTTTCCCTGCTCCCGCGGGATCGACTGACGCCCTTGGCACGCGCCAGGCCCTTGGCACCGTCCCTGCCATCGTGCCCTGGTGCATCAGCAGCAGCGTGACATTCACGTGACCGTCGGGCTGGCACGCTGGGGCACCGATGAGCCACTGCCAAGGGCCAGGAAAGGGCCCGTCGGCTCTGCCTTCCTTGGGTTTTTACCTACCAATTTCCCACCCTGGCTGGGCTGGGCTGGAGGAGACAGCAAGCTGGGGTGCTGGCACTGCTCCCCACCAGGTCACCCAACAAGCTCCAAACATGCCCAGACAGCTGGGTGGTAAAAATCCTCCCCGGCCCTCTGTTTCAGCTGGATTAGCATCGTCTCCGATGAACTGCCTTAGCCAGGACCACAGGCAAAAGCCCAGCCGGGTTAAAACCCCTAAGTAAAGGAGTTTTGAAGCACAGAGGAGCCGGGATGAGGTACCACCAACACTGGAGAGCACACAAAAACTCCAGAGGTGCAGAGGAGGGTTGAGTGCTCCATGGCTGGTAATGCTTCCAGGCTGTGGGGCAGTCCCTCCTTGCACCCAGAATCTCAGAAAGCATCAATTCATTCACACCTTCCCCCCAAACCCTCACTGCTCTTTCCAGTGGGTGGGTAAAACCCACGGGAGGAGTTGACCAGGGTGATGGCATCTCGCCCGCCACCCTCCTCCCCCACACACCCAGCTAATGGCATGCGGAAATTAATTCAGACGAGTGGGATGGAGCACCCCAGCCAGGAAGGAGACGGGGCCCCCGAGGTGCTGTGTGTGGCGCCGAGGGGACGTGGGTGCCGCCATCCTGGGGCGCTGGGAGGGCACAGCAGGCTCTGGCCAGGCCAGTCTGGCTTGTTGCTGCTCCTGCTCGCAGGGAGGGTGTCAAAGCCATGGGAGGGGGTCTGGGGCAGGGACAGCATCCCTGCTACCCCACCGTGCCACCTCCCCATCACCTCACTGTGCCAGCTCTGGGAGGAGGGGGCTGAGAACTCCCCGCGGTTTGGCAGCCCCAGGATCAGTCCAGCCCCCCGAGACATCTGGGGGCTTGTCACATTGATTTTGGCAGAGGGCTGGGCTGTGGGGGCCTCCCTGGGTGCACCTGCTGAGCCCCCCGCCCCTGGGAGCAGAGCAGTGCCATCCATGTGATGAGAGCTGGTCGTTCTCTGCATCTCCCCATCTCCGTAGATAGCGGTGGTCACCCAGCCAGCCAGACAGCCCTCCCTGCTGCCACCAGCACCCGGGGGAGGGGGGACGCGGGAGCCCCAGGTCCTGCCCGGCCGCTCGGGGAGTGAATCAGCAGCGCCCGGGGCAGGTGCCGGGCTGAGCCGTGCGCAGGCTGCGGGGGGCGGAGGTTTTGCACTCGCTCTCGCCTGGCCAAGGATAAATAGGAGGCGGCTGCGAGTCCTGCCAAAGCTGCTCTTCCCGTCGCCCAACGCTTCCGACAGGCAGCACCCAGCCCAGGCAGACATGGACTCCCAGGATTGCCCTTGCGCCACGGGTAAGCCAGCGCGTCCCCCCGCCGCGGTCCCGGGGTGCTGCGGGACCCGGCGCATCCCAGCGGGACCCGGCGCATCCCAGCGGGACCGCCGCCGCTCCTGCCTGCGGCCTCTTCCACCATCCCGATGCTCTCATCCCGGCCGGGCCGGCTGCTGAAATCCTCTCGCAGCGCTGCGGTGTCTCACCTGGAGCATCGCATGCCCGGGAAGCGGCCGGGAATGCCGTGAGCTCCCCGCTGAGCGAGGCTGAAGCAGCAGCCCCGGCCGGCGCTGCCAGAGCGTGTGCTGGGCAGGCGGTGATGCTCTCCCACGGCTCTTGCCCCGGAGCATCCCCCGGGATGGGGAGATCCTCTCCCACCACCTCTTCTCAACCGTTTTTCTCCCCTTCTCTGTGTTTCAGGTGGCACCTGCACCTGCGGGGACAACTGCAAATGTAAAAATTGCAAATGCACATCATGCAAAAAAGGTAAAGGGGGGGTTTCCGAGTCCCATGGAGGGGCAGAAACACTCACGGGGGCTCACTGCACACCCCTGGACACACCGAATCAAATCAGGCTCAGCATCACCAGGGTTGAGGTTATTCCTCCCGTATTTTTTTGACCCCAGAGGACCACAGGGTGAATTAACTCTACACACACACAATACAAGCCACCCAGTGCAACCTGAAACTCAGTGTACCCCTCGCAGGCTCAGCACAAGGGGATACCCCAGGAGGAAACCAGCACCGGGATTTCTTCCTGCTGATGCTGTCACCCCTGGGCAGANGGTCCTGCACCCTCCTGCTGCCTTCCCAGTGCCAGCCCTGGATGCAAAAACACTGCAGGAGACTCTGCCAGGGATGGGAGTGCTGCTAAAAGGGGAGGACACAGGTCAGTGGGAGGTTTCCCACCATGGGAACCCCCAAACCCTAATCTGAGACCCCACCAGGAACATCCCTGACTTACTGTTCTTATTGTTCTTCCCCTGCAGGCTGCTGCTCCTGCTGCCCAGCGGGATGTGCCAAGTGTGCACAGGGATGTGTCTGCAAGGGCCCCCCCTCCGCCAAGTGCAGCTGCTGCAAATAGGGACCTCCAGCTGCACATCTGGGGGGCAAAGAAGAATAACCTTATTGTGTATGTTGGGGGTTTTTTATATGTGTTCAGCTATCTTTAGTGTTTGTCACTTGTGACGTGTAATAAGCTACCTAAATAAAGTGATGTGTATATAAAGGTCTATAAGGAACCTGGCATTTGTGTTGGACGGGGAGGTTTTCCCGGGGAGTGGAAGAGCAGTGTGTTTGGGGGGTCATGGCAAAGAGCCCATGTCTTATTTTTTCTCCTTTCTTCCAATCTTGGCTCTGCAGCTCCGACTCTTTGTTTTACCACTTTCCCTGTGCAGCAGGGTAATTTATAGTGTCTTGTTTCCCGCCCTGTTGTTACCCAAGGGCAAATCCCATGCTCTCTCCTCCACCAGAAATCCTTGGGGCTAATGAGCGTCTTGTTATTACAAACCTTCTCCAACAGCGTAATAACCACCACAGCCCAGCCCATCTCCAGGGGTAAGGTTTCTGAGGCAAGTGGGGCGGCGGGAGAACAGGTTTATTTTTCCTCCCAGCGGTTTAGGTGAACTGGCTGGAAGAACCACCCAGCTTATCCACCTCCACCAGCCTGGCAGGGAGCCCCAGGAGACTGGGATGCTTGCAATGGGGTGCAGTGCCCATGGTGGGGTGAGATGCCCACGATGGAGTGTGAAGGCCATGATGAGTTGTGATGTCCATGCCAGAGTGCAATGCCCATTCTGGGATGTGATGCCCATAATGGGGTGCAATGCCTGCAATGGGATGTGATGCCCATGCCAGGGTGCAATGCCTGTGATGGGGTGCAGTGCTCGTGATGTTATCCAATGCAATGCCTGCAATGGGTTGTGATGCCCAGGCCAGGGTGCAATGCCCACAATGGGGTGCAATGCCCATGATGGGATGGGAAGGGATGCCTGCAATGGGATGTGATGCCCATGCCAGGGTGCAATGCCTGTGATGGGGTGCAGTGCTCGTGATGTTATCCAATGCAATGCCTGCAATGGGTTGTGATGCCCAGGCCAGGGTGCAATGCCCACAATGGGGTGCAATGCCCATGATGGGATGGGAAGGGATGCTTGCAATGGGATGTGATGCCCAGGCCAGGATGCAATGCCCACAATGGGGTGCAGTGCCTGCAATGGGATGTGATGCCTATGCTGGGGGGTGATGCTCACCGTGCCCAAGTGCAGCAACACTGCTGCCATGACACTGCATCTCAGGTGCTGTGTGGCACAATGCTGTTTCCCAGGATACATGGAGGGCTCCTGCCTGTCCCCATGCCCCTCAAATGCAGCCTTCCATGGCCTTTTTTCAGCTGCAAAACCCTTCCTGATCCGATCAGCCAGGACTCAGCCAGGGCTTTGGCACACCGGCTGCTCGCAGTGCCAACCCCAGGAGGACTCTTCCCCCAGGGCATCCCCTGAGATGTCGCCATCACCCCACCACTTCCGATGGGTGTGAAGCACAGACTTGTGCCGGCTGAATGTAGGTCAGGGCAGGCGTGTGGCAGGCAGGGTGCAGAACCAGCTCTGGAGCTTCAAACTCTACTCCATCCTTCCAATAGGAGGATTATCTTTATTCCTTCCTACCCAGAGATAATTAAGTGCAAATCATGCAAAAACATTGTTGGTGAGCCCACGTCCGAGCTCTGAAACCTGTGCTGGGCAGCTGGGGCTCCTCTGCTCACTTTATGGCTGCCATAAAGTCAGAGTTGGACCTGGCACTCCCCTTACATGGGCACAGCCTGGGGATTAGCTGCTCCCAGGAAATCAGAGTACAGCAGTACCACGGGAACCCTGCGAGGTCCCCTCTCCCCGCTAGCATCTGGTACATGCCCCACACCCTGCATTTTGGCAAACCCGTGGCTCATCCCTCCCGGTCTCACCACAGGGTGACTTCATTATTCAGTGGAAATGCCGCAATTGGGACACAGGGCGGTTTCCGGGCTCTTTTCCTGTCCCAGCTCCATGTGCAGTCCTGCGGGAATGCTGCACTGCCCCTTCCCGTTCGCAGTGAGGGGGGGCTCAGGGCCATGTGCTCCGGGATCCAGCTTGTCACCATCCATGGGTGACGTGCAGGATTCCTAGAAATCCGTAAACTCTCCTGCCTTCCCTGCAGCCTTCCCTCTGCCCCCCAGCACGACCCCATGTCAGGGTGCACATCCCCCTTTTGGGGGACGGGGGCTCTCCCTTCTTCAAACAGGGGTGCACCAGAGCCCATCCTCAACGGGGTAGGGGGGGGCGGGGGGCAGCACAGGCCAGCAGCACCATACTGGGGGGTGTTCGGGAAGGGATTTCACAACCCATGTTTACGTGCACGGTGATTTCTCCCCCTTTCCCGCTCGGCCAGTGGCGAGTGCAGTGCCTGTGCCTTAGCCTTGTGTTTACCCTCCCTCGCTGCTGCCTGCAGAACACTGCCAGGAAAAAAATACCTCCGAGTCTTTGCAAACAAGCACAAGCTGTTCCCTGGCACAACCTCCTGGGGCCACCGACCCACTCCTCATCCCAGTGCCCACTGGCCTGGATCCCACAGGGACTGACCCCCCCAGAGCGCCACCCCCAAGCCCAGACTTGCCCCGGTCGCAACACAAACAACTCCCCTCCCCACAAGCAGTGGGTGCAGGCGCGGGGCGGCCTGGCCCTGGCCCAGCCACTGTTTCCCATGCCAGATGCTGAGCTGGCCGTGGGCATGAGCAGGTCAGGAGAAGCCAGTTGGCACGTAAACACCATGACAAGGGGGAAAACCCATGGACACCACCAGTGCCATGAAGCCATGATTCCCAGTAGCCCCCGGCCGACCATGCCACGCTCCCTAACTGCATCCCCATGCTACAACCCTGTGCCCCCCCCTCTTGGGGGACCAGCCGACACACACCCACCCATGGGGGCTGCCCCAAGGCCACCCCTCTCTCCAGCAGGTTGCTGAGACTGTCCCATCCATGGGGACAGCCACGTGCATCCCACGGCCTCCCCAAGGGTGGGGGGCACAGCCGCACCCCAGCTCTGGGCACACGGGGCTGGGAAGGGGCAGGAAACATGACAGGGCTGTCCCAAGGGCACGGGAATTGGGGGCAGTGCCGTGTCAGAGCTGTCACCCCTCCTTGACACCTTCCAGCAGCTTGGCCCCCAGCGATGCGGCACCTGCTGGGGGGAGGGAGGCACAGAAAGGGGGTG
>VZRW01003950.1:84186-182003 GCA_013398125.1 Aegotheles bennettii | reverse complement strand
GCCCCTGGCGCAGAGCGGGCTGCTGCGGCGGGAGGCTGGCGGAGAGCGCTCGGAGGCCTCCCCGTGGGCCTCCCGGAGGCTCCTCGGGGGGGTCTGTATGTCTGTCCGAAAAATAAACCGCGTTAAAGCGGGGGGGCTGGCTTTTCCCGTGCGAAGAGTCGGCTCCTCTTCCGAGCTGCTTTTTGCCGGCCCAGCTGTGGGAGGAGAGCTTGGCGTTTAACCCAGGTGCTGTGTTGGTGCTTCAGGAAGCAGGAGCTCGTTGTTTGAATGGGGAGGTGTCAGGAGAGTGAGTCTATGTTTGCATGTGGTTTAGCCTCACCGTTTCAGGTTGCATAGGGATTATTCCTCACAATGATGGGGTTACTGGTTGGTTCCCAACTGAGCGCCGGCTGCCAGGCGTCTGGTGGTGGGAGCTCATGAAAGGCACAGTGTTCTCTACACTGTCTCTGGCTCAAGTTCTGCTTCATAGCAGGTTTGGATAAGCTCATGTGACCTAGTAGTTGCCAAACATTGCTTTCATATGTGCCTGGCAAGATGCAGAAGGCTTTTGAATACAGAAGGTAGACCATATGTGATACTCGGGACTCTTGTGTTTTTCAGATCAATAAGGTTGCTGCAGGACAGGATAGCTGTCTTTAAACGCTTAATGTGGACCCTTCTGGCTATCCTTGAATGAGAATGAGGACTAACCCTTGCCCCCTATCCCAGCTCACAAGTCCTCTCTACCAACAGCAGTGCTGACTTCTCCTGCCGAACAGGTGAAAGTGACAATAAGGATTTCTTGTAGAGCATCTGGGATGCAGAACTCCATTTCTGAGCCTAAAGAATGCTATTTGCTAGTCCCTCCTAGGCAAGATTCACTCCGTGTCACAGCTGTGAGTTTCCCAGAGTCACAGTAAAGTGTACAGAGTAACTTACTCTCACTGTTTGATCCCACCTGCAGTCAATAGCCAAAGCTCTGTGGTGGGATGTTGAGCTGCCTTTGTGTTAAAGCTTGAGCTGTGGATGCACTGAGTATCAGTATTTAATTAGTAACCGCGGTGAAGTGCTGGATGCCATCTGTGTTCCAATGCTACTCTAAACCAGAATGCGTTAATGGTGAGCGGAAGGGGTTGAATTAAAGTCCAAGTGCAAGCAAGGGCTACTTCCCTCCTCCTTCAGTTTGGTCGTGTTGTCTTATGGGACAGTTGTTATGTCATGGAGAACTGAGGTGAGGGTGACAGAGGAAAGCCAGTTCTTGTGTGCTCATCTGCTCTTCATTTATGTTGTGTTTCTAAAAAGGTTTTCTACTCCTTAGGAAAACTTCTAGGGGCTTACAAACAGGGAAAGATTAAAAATTGCTTGGAGAATGTTTGTGATTCCCTGATTTAAATTCATAATGTTCTGTGGTGATAATATCACAGGAAATCCAGTGAGGGAGGAGGATCTGGATTTTCATGCAAGGAATTAAAGTACCAAACTAAACACTCTACTTAAGGAGGGTCAGTTTGCCACCCTGCCAGCTGCGTGAGAGTCAGGTGCTTAAAGTAACTACTGAGTGTTTGGGAGAGAGGGAGGGCGATGAGATGGCAGAACTGCCAGCTGAGTCAGTTATTCAGGACAGCGGGGACTTGAGACCTCTGCGAGGAGCTTCAAAGTCAGATGGCAGATAAAAGGCAGGGTTGACAACTGCCTGATAGTATGCGTTGGAAGAAAGAATTTAAAATGCCTCCTGTTCAGTTCCAGGTTAAATAATGAACGGGAGAGAGAAGTCGTGTGCCCTTGTTTGTCCTTTCTCGCAGTGTGAGAGCAAATAACTGTGACTGTTACTGCCTTTAAAACTTTGAAAAACCATTATTGCATTTATTCAACATGTGTACTGTAAGAGGTCTTTGAGACCAAGACTTGATAGCAGTCATAAAGATTTCCATGTCTACCTATAGATGAGACTAAGAACAAACCATACAGGACTAAAAATCTTACAGGAGGCAGGGGAGGAGTAATTAGTGGGTGGCAGAAGAAACAATAGGCTTGGAAGATGGTTACCTGTTGTTTGGCCTATTCTGGATTTTCCTGCATCAGCCTTTTGTGGCTGGGGGAAGGGGCTGGTCTGCCAGACGGAGCACCAAGCATAGCTCAGAGCTTTTAGGTATTTGTTTTCAAGCTGGCCTATCCTGATTTCTTAGATTTTTAGTGTAGCTAGGATATGGGAATTTTCCCTTTGCTAGGTTTGATTCACCATTTATGATGTGCTTTGCATACTAGAGGGTGATCTATTGAAAACGTGCAGCGGATATTTGGGTTGTATTTGGTCACTTCTACTTGTAGAACATGGAAAATAAGGCAAGAGTTGACCCCAGTTACATGTCTCTGCTCCTGGGGAGGGGTCAGTAGGTCTACACCATTTCTGGTGTGTGCCTGTCCTGCTCTTAAAAAGCTCCAGTGATAGAGCATCTGTGTCTTTAGAAGGCAGCTTATTTCAGCATCTGACTAATATCCTATAGATGTCATTGTGCTTTCCTTTAAAAACACACAAAAATTTGGCCACCTGCTCTTTGATTTCCATCTCTGCACTTCTTAATCGGTTCCCCTGCCTGTTCCACGGGGATTATGTTGCTGACTTCCTCCGTGGAACGTCTGGATGTCTGCTTCTGCAAAGTGCCATGTGAGAGCCGTGCATTAGTGCTGTTGTTCGTACAGAATTCCCCAGCCCTGCAGAATGGGCCTTTACTTATTCATGTTGAGCTTAGTAGGCAGAAGCTGCTACACTATCTGTAGCAGCCCAGGCTTGGAGCATGTTGAAAAAGCACTTTTGCCTCAGACTTCAGCTGGAGCAAGTGAAGAGCTGCCCACTTCCTCTTACCAGTGTGCTCTTGTGTCCTCCTTCCAAAAGCAGCTGATCCCGACTGGGTCTGTTGGGCACTCTGGGGCAGGAGCCTCTGCGAGAGGGCAACACTGGATTTCTTCTTCTTCCTTTCCCGTTTTGAAGGATTTCATTGCAACTTGTGGAACTGTATTGCTCCATCAGCTACTCTGAATGTGGTGGGTGAGGCTTTCCTTCCCTGGAAAGCCTTCCTCCTTTTTTTTTTTTTAAAGCACTTAAAAATCTGAATTTTTTTTAATCTGTTTCTCAAAGTTAATTTAATTAGATGTCACAAAGCCTGTCGGTATGTGAAGTACAACAGATGCTTGGCATGCATTGGAGTATTTCAGCTTGGTGTCTTTCTGAAGCTGGTACAGTCAAATCTTCAACGTGGTCATATTTAGAGCCTAATAGCTACAGCAGTGTTCCTTAGATAGCATTGTAGTGTTCTTGAGGCATTTTTAGGGGGTTTTTTTTAGGTAATAAATCATTTATGATCAGTCTGAATAGACCTAAGAAACCTGTCATCATCTCTTCTAGTTTTTTGGCTTAAATCCAGTCAACTTGTACAATATATAGCATTTACTTGTGGTTTTAAATGTTGGGGAAACATTAAACTGGAGTTTAATGGAATAGTCTAATGCAGCAGCTTCTATTGATAAGTCATCAAAGTTGTTTTACAGAAGGGCCTTTTCAGTCCTGGCTTCCAGCCCAAGGTCGATCTGGTTTCACAGAAGTTAGTATAATTCCTGATGTATTTTCTTTCCCTTAGGTGTCACTTGCTGTTTCTTCCCCTGCCAGACAGGAAAATCTGCCATCGCTGTGCTTGTTACTGTGGCAGCACTTTCCATCCTGCACAGCAGCATTAAGAGTCAGACTGCAGTCTCTCGAATGCAGTATATTCTGTCAGGGTGGAGACAAAGTTGTTCGTGTCGTTACTCAGTCTAAATATTTGAATTCTGTGGCTTAGAAAAACCTGTTTAGTTTGGCTGTCTACCTAAGTTGTCATTTCCTGTGCTCGGTACTTTAACTTGCTCCAAAATAACAGGGTTTTTTCTATATTTGCTGGATTCAATTCAATCTCGGAGAGTTGTTGCAATTGTCCTACATTGGCAAATTGATGGGCCACACCTTAAATGGTATTGATGTGGAATCTACAGCTAAAAAGTGCAGGTTTGGGAGCAGTTTTATAGTGCACTGATTCTCCATGCTTTTGGTTTCAGTGCTCTGAGAAGTTAGTGCCTTCTCATGCTCCTGGCTTTTTATCTCAGTAATGAGAAGAGGAAGTGGACCGGATCAGATCAAATCAAGCTGAAGTCTGTGCTGTTCTTGCAGCTGCTGCTCCTGGAGAATCTGCACAGTTCTTAGCTGTGCGGGAGTGTGGCTGTTCTGGTCAGTGTCTGCCAACAGAGGCTGCTTCTGGCAGGGGTGCACCTGAGTTATATTTCAAGTAAACACTGGAAAGATGTTCTGTGCTGCATTGCAGGGCATGAAACTGCTTATTTCCACATACCCCCTCCCCACTCCCCTCCATCTTGGTGACACGCTATTCTGTTCAAACAAATCCAGACTCTGCTATCTCACCTGATTAGCAAGTCAGTGCAAATGTGAGTGCTGCCTCCCCCAGTAGCTCCCAGCTTTCCAGAAGTGGGTGGGGAGTGCTTGTGAAATTCTTCCATTCCCGAATGCCGCCTGTCGGGGTTTGTCCTGGCACCCAGGCAGCAGGGATCAGTTTCTCTTTCTAACTGTGTGAATGAATCATCATGCAGTGCTTTTAAATCACTGGTCCAGACAGATGAAAGCAGTGATGGTGCCACTGGTAGTGGTACTTGGGAATGCTGGTGAGGCTGGGAATGGGAGGAATACTGAAATTGTACTATTAGGTTGTTTTGGTGTGATTGAGGGCTACCAAGAATACTTGAACTGCAGGCTGGTTTAGGTCTGTGAAAATGCTCTGTTTTCTTCTTGGTGTGCTCCCTTGAACCAGATAATCCCAATTGATTTTACTTTTGAGTAGATGATGAAGAGCTGGAGTTAATGCTTGCTGTCTGGTTTGTCTGATTTGATCCCAGGCACTTTGGGTTGTGTGCACATGCTATGAGAGAGGTGGTGCTGTAGATTCCCATGCCTGTAGTGCTGTTCAGCAAGACGAGATTTCTGTGATCTCCTGTGACTTCACAGAGGTGCCAGGTGCTCACAGCATGGAGGTGATTTAGCTGCAAACCATGGGCTTGGTGCATGAAGTTGAGGGTTTGGGTTTCACAGGTCGTTAATGTGGACACCATTGCAGCTACAGGGCTTTTTTCCCATAAGTATCCCAAGCAGTTACACTTTTGTCCTTTTTGTGAAAGTAACGGGCTCCGTTCTGAATTTGAAACTCCACAATGCAGTGAGGACCCCACCTGCTGCAGCCCTTGCCTTATGCCCTGTGGTTTCTTTAAACTATTCTATCATTTGGTCTATGCAAGTAATTCTCACACTTGTAAAACTTCCTGCATGCATCAGAATTAGACACACATCTTCTACACTGGAACACTGTGGGCTTAGTTCTTTTTACTTTGGCGATTAATGACCTGTGGATTAACACATTTTAATAGTTGGCTCATTATGGCTGGCTGTGTACGTGTATACACTCATCTGTTTTGCTCCTAATTTGACCTCATGTTTAACTTCTATTTTCAGCCCTCACATACACATATGTACCTATGCATGCATATGTATATGTCTCCATTTATAATATATAAAAATACAGAATTGTAGAGTATCTTTAGTAGGAAGGGACCCGTAAGGATCACGGAGTCCAACTCTCCAAACTACTTAGATATATATGTGTATACAAGTAGTTTATAGCTAAATTAACACCAAATTCTTCACAGGGACGTCTCTGCTTTCGCTCTCCTTTGTATCAAGGCAATATAGGAACTGTCATATGGCATCTGCAGCCCACTTCTGGCAGGTTTGTAGGTCTGCCTGAAGAACATAGTTCTGCAAGGCAAAGCTCTCTGAGATGACTTGAACGTATTTCCTTGATGTATAGTGCTTGTGGAGGTTGGGCAGAAGAGTGTCCTGGTCTAGAAGACCTGCTCTTGCTGGTCTGTCTGTGCCCCCATAGGTATAGAAACTTTATAGCTGAGCAAGAATTTTTCTCTTTCTCTGAAGGTTTCTGTGCATATTGAGTGAAACCTGCAACAGAGATGGATACTGAAGGCTTTGGGGAGCTTCTCCAGCAGGCAGAACAGCTTGCAGCCGAGACAGAAGGTATCTCTGAGCTCCCTCATGTAGAACGCAACCTGCAGGAGATCCAGCAGGCCGGGGAGCGCCTGCGTTCCCGCACACTGACCCGTACTTCCCAGGAGACTGCGGATGTTAAGGCGTAAGTACGGAGCACTGGTGTGGGAAACCCTGTGCAGAGGGTAGAAGTTGTTTATGGTTTGGTTTCTGACATGTGGGGAGTCTTGCCGGGAGGATGTGCCTGGGAAAAACAGAATGACTGCAAAGCTGTTTCCACCCTCCCATTTCTTCTACTTACAAAAAAAAAAAGTAATTGAAGTATTTATCTGAGGAGCTGCCATTCCTGATTTCAGGCACTGAAGCCAAAGTGCAGTACCTTCTTCTGGCCTCTGCTGAAGACATTTACCAACATGCTATAGAATTTTTCTCTCTGGAAAGACTTGGCAGCTGTGCAGCACTGCAGTGGAACAGCATTGAGAGTTCAGCTGGGGTGGTTAGATACACACAGAGCTGCTCAAAGTTTGGGTTCTGTGCAGTTTTCATAACACAGCTTGGAGCACTGTCTGTACATGGCTTCCTGCTGACCTAAATACTGCTGATGAATTTGGGCTTAGAGGTGTGTGTTCAATACTAATTTCATACCTGTACAATTTCTTCCTTACAGGTCTGTTCTTCTCGGGTCTAGAGGGCTCGATATATCTCACATTTCTCAGCGGCTGGAGAGTCTAAGTGCAGCCACTACATTTGAGCCTCTTGAGCCTGTGAAGGACACTGACATCCAGGTAGGGGCATTTCTGACATGAATTACACTGCCCTTGTAACTGCCATCCCCGTCTTGTGGTTCAAAGCTCTTCTAAGGCTGTTGTGGAGATAGTCTCGCTCCATGTTTAATTCACTGTGCAGAGGAGAGATGCTGCTTTCAGTGCTGAAAAGTATTTGAGTTAGCCACTGGAAGCAGCATTAAGTACCAGATCAGCAGAAGTACTTTAATTTCCAACTCTTGCTGAAGTCAAGAGGAACTAGGTGTGTGCTTACTGCCTCTGTGGACCTGTCTTTGTTGGCTTTGCAAGCCTAAATTGCACAGAGATACCTCTCTGTCTGTTTTGAGACCTTTTTTATGTCTGATTGGAAGAACACACCTGGAACCACTTGGCAATTTTGAGGTGTTGAAATAGGGGGGCATTTAAGTCAACATGCAAAAAAAGGTGAGTATAGCTTTTTCTTCCACTGTTTCTCAGATGTCACAACCTTGTCTTAGTGGCAGACTGACTTTGCCATGTTTCATATGCTTTACCAGTGATTTAACCTTGTAAATTTTCCTGTAGATCATCTCCCCAGGTGTCTTACAAATTAATGTGACCCATCTATTTTTACTTTATGATAGTTGCCTGCCCTTGTAGAATATCACTCTGGGGAGCTAATCTGCAGTATTCATTACTCAGTTAAGAACCGGTTATGGAATTGATGTTGTGGGTTGCATTGAAGATAAGTCTTGAATTACTGATTAATCATTTTGAAGCTTATATTCTCTCCCCTTACTGGCAGATGGCTAAGTTAGCAGGGTCAGAAGAGTTGTAAGCTCCGTTTTTTTGCAGAGGTAGTATGCTCTTAAACTAAACTTCAGAAGGGGAGGGAAGGCAGGCGTGCGAAGTTACCCCATTTTATCTGATGCTATGTTTTATTTAAGCATTTGGTGCTGTCCATGTTGGATGAACTGGCCCTTAGTCTAGTCTCACTCTAGTGTTAGGGGCCCTGTGGTCTCCTTTCTTCAGGCAGGTTTCCTTAGCCCCCTTACCACAAGGCTGTTTGTGCCCTGGGACCTGTGGTGAGGAGATGTCTCCTTGCAGTGCTCCTCTGTGCTGGAGCCCTCTGGGAATGCAGAGGGGTGACTGGGAGCGTGTGAGAACTGACCACTCAGAGCATCTAATGTGGGATTTCTTCTTGTGTCTTTGCACCTCTTCGCCTTCTGGCAATCCCTAGTATATTTGGCTATCTTCTCTCATCCTCCCCAGGTGAATTTACCCTCCTTTTCTCTAAAAATTGCTGCACTCTGGAGACTTTATCTATTGCACGATCATGGAGTGAGAGCTCTAAGCCACTGGCACTGCTCAATTTCTGTCTTTTCTCATTTTATTCCTTTGTTCCAATTTCTAATGTTGTATTTCTAGTGGGTGATGTTAAACCTGGTATGTGTCTTCCTTGACCCCATTCTGTCTAGATTTGTTTCGAGAACTTTTTTTTTTGTTTACAACGGCTGTTAATTCTTTTGATTTCTGAGGTTTTTCCTTTCTGCTTTAATACTAATCAAGCCCAGAAGCAGCGGAGCCCTTGACTCTTTGGATCTGGGATTTGTGGCGTATGAGAAAACAGATTAGGACTGTGTAATGCTCACATTTTACTGGTTATCTAACCAAAATATGAAGGCTTTCTTCTTTCTTAATTATACCAGATCTCAAGGCCTTATCATTTGATATGGTGACTCTGGTGTATTCTGGTGATCTTCACAGTGTATTTGCTCATCTCCAGCATATTTTTTATGACCCATGTCAGTATTTGAATGTTTTTTCATTGGAATGCATTTATTTCTTTTAAAAAAGGAAGTGTTTAAGTTTGAATTCATGGCAGTTGACATTATGGACTAAGCTTGCTATAAACTTAAAATTATTGAAATAAAAATAATTATTTTTTAAAAAATAAGTGACAGATTAGATTTATTAATTGGAAAAGCTTGAAGAATGTGGGAGAAAATCTATTTTTTTTAAATCTTGCCACCTGAAATCAAGAGATTTTCAGCCATGCTTAAACATATTTGGTGTCTGAGACCCATTGATTTCAACTCCAGGTGATTTCTGTGGGAGCTGGGTATTTACCTTGTGTAGGCATTCTTGAAAGTTTCTGATATATTGGTCTGTTTGTGTGTTTAGGTGCTGAAATGCCTCTGTGTCTTAGCCATCATTTTTAGCCTGCCTTTTTGCTACTAAAGTTAATAATTTCTTTGATCTCAGACAATTTGAAATGCAAACACTCTGAAGTACAAGCTGGATACTTTTTTCTTTATATAAGGCACTTTAATTGACTGAACATTTTTATATGGTCTGTTTCTCATAGGATCCTAGTCCATTCTAGTAGAGCTTGACAAGCACGTGTAAGAGCATGTGTGTCACCTGGTAAATATGAGATTTTTCACTGCTTGTTTTCAAGCTTAAGATTCTGAATAAATATTGCACTTTTTAAGTGAATTTATATTCTGAATATAGATACAATTGTATCCTTCTGTTAAGGAAAAGCTTCAAATTTAACATAAAACCAGTGGTTAACTGCAAATCAATGTGTTTAAATGGACAAATCAGCCGATGAGATTCATCCCTTCCTTTAGGAAAATGGCTAAAAAGTACAAATGAAAAACAGGATTAAAATCAATCATTTAAATCAA
Organism: Aegotheles bennettii; assembly: GCA_013398125.1. Classification (NCBI taxonomy): domain Eukaryota; kingdom Metazoa; phylum Chordata; class Aves; order Caprimulgiformes; family Aegothelidae; genus Aegotheles; species Aegotheles bennettii. Next base: position 172,497 of record VZRW01003950.1, on the reverse strand, counting down.
AGTTCCCTGCTTGCTGTTTTGCATCATGATTAACACTGGTGATTTAATCAGTGATCACTTAAATTTGAATCTAACTACTCGTCTCTGAGGCCTAATACATGTGTGCGTTGAATCTTAATTTTTTTTGCAGGCCATGTGCATAAAACATTCATAGTAAATGGGCAAAAACCAATTTGTAGTTGGAAGCATGGCAAGGTGCTCCATTTTAGGTCATCTTGCAGGCACATGAGTAAAGTGTCAGTTTTAAATGTTTTGTTTCTGCGTGTTTTGCAGTTAACAGGTGTGAGGATTTTTGTTGTTTTGCAGAACATCATCCTCTGCTCTGCCTGAGGATACTTGCAGTCCAGTCTCAAGCTGTTTGGCTGATGTTAACAATGATCTCTTATCTGAAAGTAATTTGCTTATAATATGGACAAGTGTCTGCACTAATCTGTAGGTTCCAATATGCAGTCATCATGGAATCCCAGACTGGTTTGGGTTGGAAGAGACCTTAAAGCTCATCCAGTCCCACCCCCTGCCATGGGCAGGGACACCTCCCACCAGACCAGGTTGCTCCAAGCCCCATCCAACCTGGCCTTCAACACTGCCAGGGAGGGGCAGCCACAGCTTCTCTGGGCAACCTGGGCCAGGGTCTTGCCACCCTCACAGCAAAGAATTTCTTCCTCACATCCAACCTCAATCTCCCCTCTGTCAGTTTGAACCCATTCCCCCTCATCCTATCACTCCTTGCCCTTGTCACAAGTCCCTCTCCAGCTTTTCTGGAGCCCTGGTTCACAGTTTATCATCATTATTGTATGCTCAGCTGTCCTTTCACAGTTCCATCTTTTCCTGATGCTCATACTCATGAGGCTGTGTAGTTTGCATCAAATTTATTTAGCCTTAAATCCTGTCTGAAGCTTACTTGTTTGTGGATTCTTTAACATTTTAATTATTCTTGTATGTGTGGTGTCCTTCAAGCTTCAGTTTGAGCAGGTAATATTATCGGTTCATAAATACTTTACAGCATCATTTGACTAAGAGGCTGAAACCCTTTTTCAGGAGAGCACCTGTAAAGCTGCAGTGGGACTCTGCGTTGGTGGAGCCTGTGTACACCACAGCTCAGGAGAAGGCGGTGCCTCTGGAGGTGAATATGGGCACTTGTGCCAGAGGCATAGACCTAATGCTTAGCCTTTGCTGACTGTTACAGTTATGTGAAGGTCACAAATATGATTAAAACTTTATTGTATGAATTTTAGGTTTCTGCTGATTTTAAAATTCTATCAGAGCTCTTACAGCATGAAAATACTCCTCGGACTTCCTGCCACATGCTCCCACGTTGCTCCTTTGGATCCAGTGATTTCTCTGACAGTCTGCTTGAGCTTCTCCAGCTTTCTTACCTAAAGTATTTACTTACTGTCTCAGTTCCTTCTTATGTTGCGATCTATTCTAGCAGCTTGTATGTGGGCAGCACAGAGAGGTACGCTAGGATCTAATCTCTCAAATGATGGCAGTCAGCACTGCAGAGGGAGGAGAACTCCAGGAAATATCCTGTTTATTATATAGAGAGTACAACACAGCAAGAAAAATCAGAGGGAGCATCCTAGGGCATGAAGTCCCAGGACACTGATGTGAGACATTCAGAAAGTGTTAAAGAGAATCTAGGAATTCACCTTAATAGAAGCCTTGGCTTGGGGTTAACAAGCAAGAGGGACTTTCTGTACAGAACCTCTTTATAATGGTACTCCATAGTGCTGACTAAAAAGTGCACCAAATTGCAGCTCAATTAATTATCTGAATTATTTATCAGTTGTAAAATGTAGATTACTTGCACATAAAAGGGTTGTGAGTCCAGGAAATGTCTCCCACTAGAGCAGTAGGCTGGGAAGATTATGAAAAAGATTCTAGGCTTGCCATTAAATTATAGGAATTTGTATTTTTCCTCCCTCATTTCAAAGGTTGTGTTCTTAAATTGCATGCAGCACAACAAACACTTCTTGCAGCAAATCCCATTTGTAATAATTCCTGTGTCAAGAGTTTATAAAGATCGGGGTTTTTTAAATTGTCAAAAAGCCCTATTTTGACAAAATCTTTTCAAAGTTGAATATGGTAGTCAAGTGATTCTTGATGTTCTCGATGCCATATTTAGCTCGTAAATGCACATTGGCTTTTGTTTTTCTTTTTGGCTTTTAAAAATCCCAGGTAAGGGCTGATCACGCAAGCTGCCATTCTGGTCAGAAAAGGTATTTCTTCACTCCTCCAAAGACACAAACTGTGGTGTCCTCTTCTAGTGAACACTGCTGTAGCAGACCTCTCTTGGGTCGCAGTAATGGCAGGTGGGGTAGGAATTCTTACCGTAGCGCAGCCTTCCTATGTACTTGCAACATGTAAGCCAGGACCTGGCTCTGGTGTGTACACTGTTGGTTTGGTGTATGAATGTCAGAGAGACGGACGGTGCTGCTCTAGTGAACTTGGCTGGGGTCCCTGGGAGGGGTTGTTGCAGGATCAAGGCCTGAATGATACCTGCTAAGATAGTTTGACTGATTACAATACATGTTACGTGTTGCTGTGTGCTTTGGTTTCAACACATCACGATGGCTCGATAGTGGATGCTTGTTTTGAAATGTCTAAGCCCAAAGTCATGGTGGTAATTTTAAGAATGGTATTGCACTTACTTTCAAGGCTTGGTCCAGCTCTGTGCAGATTGGTGAAGCGGCTGCTAGAAATGGACATGAGCTCTCCTTGTGTACATCACTTATCTGCTTGGAAAGTTTGAGGTGAAGTCCTGACTCCCTTACACTGAAGGAAAATGTTGTTGAATTCTCCCATTTGTGCAACAGTTTCACCTTGGCCTTTTGATGTAGGCAGAACCGAAATTAAAGGTTACACAGCAGGATTTGGTTTTGATTCCTGGGTGTGGATGTTGAGAGTATTGACTAAGTACCTCTCTGGAGGTCCACGTACAGAACTGAGAGCTTTTATCTAAATGAGGGCAGAAGGTTAGACGGAAATTTGGCCAAGTGGCAACTGAGGCAGACTGAAATTAAGTATCTGGGATATTTTCAAGTTTTTCAGAGTACCATAAGCAAGCTTTGTATCACAGGAGCTTTGACTTTAGTTTTGGTGTTGGTAGAATCTGGGTCCCAGGATGCTTGCCCCAGCACTGTGTGTTCTGTTTGTGTGTATGTATGTGCCTGACTCATAATTATAAAACGCTTACTCTGACATCAGCCCCCAAAAGAGCACATTATTCAACCAGTGAGCTCCTTCTGCTATTTTCTATTACCATTTGTGATATACTTTGTGGTATCTGCTAGAATAATATTAAAGCCTGTGGTAATCTACTAGAGTGTAACTAAAATCAGAGTTTATAAATGGAAATGCTGACACAACCTTAAAGGGGCATCCTCAAGTGCTGTTCACCAGCCAGTGTTTGCATTAGCTTAGCCTGAAAATGCATTTTTCCTTCTGCAGATTTTGTCCTTTCCCATCTGCCAAACATTGATTTCTCCCCCCCAAGTCCTTCAGTTCTAATGGAGCTTGAAATTAAGGTGGCTTTATTTTTCTGTCGCTTCCTTGTTCACCCTAATCGATGATGCCAGCACAGCTGTGGGGACCTTTTAACCATTGCAGAGCCAGGACAGTGATTGTAAGAGGACAACCTTCTACCTTAGTTTTTTGGGGGTTGGGTCGTTAGCTGTTGGTTTCTTTGCATTGCTGCAGTCCAAATGAAAAATATTATTTGCGGTCATAGTTGTGAATTCTTCAAAAGCTGTAGAAATCTTATGCTCCAAAAGTACCCTCTCTTCAAAGGTTCTCAGAAGTCATTATTTTCCTCCCACTCCTAGTGCGTGCTAGTATCAAACCCGGCTATCTCCCTTGCTTAGGTTGTCTCATTGATTTCATTCAGGATTTGACCCTGAATGTATACATTTAGGCACGTAAAGCAAGAATATAAATATCCTGGTAATTAAATGTGGCCGGAGGCAGTTTTAACACAATTAAAGAAAGCGATGATGTGGAATGAATGAGTATTTTGACGTGCAGCAAATGAAGTTAAGGGATGTGGAAATATACCTTAGAAATATAAATTACAGAAACTTCCTCATCTCTGACACGTTTGCATGTCTCCCTTCTTTTAGGTACCATGGAACAATTTTATATAAACATCTACAGGGAAACTGCAGCCTGGCTGTGGCTCTCTGCTGGGCGGGGCGACTTGCCAGGCTTCTGCAGCACTCAGCCTTGGGAAGGCAGCCGGGGGTTTGGTGGCCTGGCTGCTGCCTTCCTGACACCAAGAGGCTCCTGGGGCTCCCCTGGTGAACAGGTTGGCCCCAAGCCTCCTAAGGCCTGATCAAAGAATCCCCTGGGAAATGCCAAGGTGTGCATAGACTGGGATGTGACTGGAGTTTAAGAGTGCAGGCTATTTCATAGTCAGTGTGGAGTTGTTTTGTTTGTTGTTTTTTAAGTAAAAAACCAATACAAAACCCAAACCTCCTTTTGGCTCAGGTAGGTGAGTAAGAAAGACTGTACAAAAAGGGGGTGGGGGGTGGGGTGGGGGAAGAGAAGCCCAAAGCATGGGGAATGTACTTGGGGTTTTGAGGTGGTTTTTTGTGTGTTACTTTTCTCCTCATATGCTTAGTTTACATCTAAGCAGCAGTTTTCTCCAGTTTTCATTACTGGTTTAATAGCATGATTTAGTAGTGCAGTTTTAAATTACCCTGGCCTTATTAACCTTAAAAACAAACACACGTGCACCTCCCTAAAAACTCAAACCATGGCACATTTAGTGTAGAGTACTCTGCAGTGTTTGTTAGTGTTCCAGATTATGGTCAATAAATTCTGTGATATCAAATTATTTAAAATTTCCATTGTTTGCTTGGTTGCATGCTAACTGGAGTAATCATATGGTGATCTTCCAGTTCGCTGTGGTTCTGATCATGGATTCATACCCATAAGGGGTTAGAAACGGGGAGAGAAGACATGATCTGCTTTTCTCTTTTATCACGGGTAAACAAGAGAGTATGAAAGGGACATTTCAAAACTTTATGCTAATGCAAGGTCATGAGATGGAAAAATTGTGAACTATTGGTCTAGTAGCTATGTTTATTTAAATTTTGCTGTGTTCTGGCACATTTTATATATCCTGTCTGCTTAATCCAGATATGCTCTTCGCATCTCAAATAGGTATGACTGCAGACTTTTAATAAACATCTTTGAAGTATCTATCATAAACATCTTAAAACGGAGACCAGATTTTGAGTCATAACACTTGACTTCGTTCCTTCCCTCCCCTTTTTTCCTCCTTAGGCTGCACAGCTCTGCCCTCTGATGAAAATTGTTCCAATTCCTAATTGAAAGTTAACACATACCCCTGCAAAGGGGCAAATATGATATAAAAGGCAGTTTGAAGATCACACATCCAAAATGTGCGCTGAGGTGGAGTCATGTCTGCTTGTCTCAGTAGCATTGCAGGGCCATGTGTAGCTGAAACTCTAGAGCAAACCTGGGCTGGTGGGATGTGATTATCTGAGTCAGTATTTCACCAAGACCCTGCTTGAAGCAAGGTTACTCTTGCAAGAAGTACTGTGTGCTCGTTAATGACTCTCGGGATCTGTGTTGCATCTTACGAGGAGGACGGCACTTCTGGCAACGCGGTACCTCTTAATGTCACACCGTCCCGTTAATTTAGTGCTCGCTGAGGTCTTGTATTGACTACTGACCTATACAGTGTGTGCTCAGCATGTGCAAATGAACTATTGGAATTAGTGTTTTCATGGTGCTGAAAAAAATTAGTAGAAAGATTTCATTTGTGTCGTTACACGGATTGGTGAGAAGAAACAATGCGGAGATGCAAATTCTTGCAACCTGGCAGTTTGCCACCCCCAAAATATCATGTGATGGAGCAATTACTTGGACTAAAGAGATGATTTTATTTATTTATTTGAGGCTCAAATATAGCTTTTGCAAAGCACCACTCTTTTGTAAAATATTGATCTTTCCATCAACTTTGAAACCATTACAAAGAAAGCATAGACTTTCTGGGAGAGGATTTGGAGATTTCCAGTACCTTGATGTAGCTCTGACATAAAAGATCTGCAGGGCTCTGCTGGAATTTAACAGTTATGCACAGAAGTGAAGCCAATACATCTTTGTCGCATTTAGAGGAGAAAAAATGTGGAAAATTAACAAGAAGGTAAATCAGGTTTCTAAAATATTAACAGCTTTTTGGGTATTAACAGCATAAGACTTCAGTTCGGAGTGTTGCTGGGTTTTCTTTGAAAAATGAATGTTTACCTACTTATGTCAGTATGGCTTTTCAGTTCTTAGTTATGAAAAGGAGAAATAAAAGAAATTTCCCAATTGCAATAGGAGCAAAAGAATTCTGATATTCAGCAAACCTTTCTGAAATGGGACAGAGCAGCTTGGAGCTGACCATACAAGGAGAGGTGGGTTTGTTACCTTTCTCCTGAACTATTTTTTTTTACAGGGTTTTTTTCCCCCTCACTGTCTCACCGAACTCCTGTGGTCACAAACAGCACAAAACCCCGGACACTTTCTTTCCAGACAGACAGGCTGTTCATCAAATCCATTAAAACCCAGCAGCTGCTGCAGCTCTCGACTCCCTTCCCTCCTTTCAAGCCCCCCTAATTTGCTCAGGCTTCTTGAAAGTGTTACTCTACTGATGAATTACACCAGGGTTTATTACTAAACCGTTTGCATAATTTAGCAGTCTGGGAATGGCCATAGGTATGTTGTTGTGTATTCCCTCTTCTCCACTCGGGTAATTAGTCAGTTTGACTCCATATCCAAAATCTTAATCCTAGGCATTATCAAGCTTTAGTTTAAAATATTGACTAACCAATAAGTTTGTAAACTGTTTACCAGTGCCAGGGCATCAAACTGCGGATGTGCTTAGCTTCCCCATGCAAAATGGTAGCCTGAAAATTTGGCAGTTTGCAGGAGAAATGTTTGGGTGGTGTGCATAGATGTTTTTGAACTTTCCTTTTTGAAGTCAAAATGAATTCTTATCCCTGCCAAGATGTGCTCCCAAAAAAGTTGCAGCCTTTTGAGGTGGAACTAAGGACACATGCATTTGCTTCACTCATTTAGATTTTTGGCACAACTTCTGTTCTCACTGCCTCCTTTGTGTTTTCTTTCCTGTCCTTTATTTCTCATCTTTCTTCTACTCACATTTATTCTTACTTCAGTTGTACTTATTCCATTTGCCTTCCTACTTTGGATTCATTTATTACCTACTCCACACTGTTGATTTAGCTCTGTGCTTTGACGGTATTTGGGGAGCAAAAGGGTTATTTACTTACTTTGAGCTAAATCATTAAACTCCAGTTTAAACAAATAGTGGTTGTTGCAAAATGTTTCGTGGCTTTCCATGCATGTGGAAATGACCGAAAGAATTGTCAGGAGATGAGCTGGAAATTTTCTACACTATTCCATTATCCGTATCACAGCAAGCATACAAGATGCATGGTGCCTCTGCCAGAAAGGATCCACTTATGCAGCTTTTTGAGCTACAGTTAACAGATTATTTTTTAACTTAACTGGAACAGCATGCTTAATTGTTGCTTGGTACAAATGGCTTGAAGCTTGGAGAGGCTTAGTTTTAAAATAACTTCATAGGGAGTAAAATAGCACATTGACGTCTTTCGTGACTGCAGTACGAGTCTCTGTGTCCTGTCCTTTCAAAGCACCAGTGTCTGGATTAGGTGGGGAAGGGGTGTGAGAGTTTTTCTGAGTTGTGGTATTTCTGAGGGAGCAAAGGAAAGTTTGCCAGTTCGCTTTGCACAGTGAGTACTGTTCAAAGGCTGGTGAATGAGGAAAGACTGGTAAACACGTCAGTGTTTAATTGCCATTTCAACAGGTTTATTAAACCTTTTTGAATGGTTCAGTTGACTATACTAGACTTGAATCGGAGGTGTGGGATTAGCTGAAACTAAACTTGTCGCAGTTGATTTATTACATTGGATTTGGGACACACCTATTCAGTTGCCTTTATGTGCTTATGACCAGCAGAGGATAACTGGGAGGCGAAACACTGGCAAGGATGTTCACGGGGGTATCTGCTTGCTTTGTAAGGCTTCACTCTTTTCTCTGGTGGTTAAAGATTGGTTAAAACCCTGAAGCACGAGGGATAATAATTCTTTCCACAATTTTACTGTTAAACACAACTCTAGATATTGTCAATATCTATATACATACTGATTCAGTTTTTAATCCCATTTTGTTTTTGGCCTTGCCACCCTCCTGTGGTAGCGAGTTCCACAATTCAATTACAGATTGTGTTAAAATTTATTTCCTTTTATTGGTTCTGATCTTGGCATCACTTAAACAGACATCCCCTCCTTCTTGTTCCAACCTGTATGAACTGGATTTCTGGATCTGCCCTTTCTAGGTCCCTTATTTCACAGACTTTTAAGGTATCAGCTCTTATTTGGTTCCTTTTTAGCGTTACCCATCCTGAAAGTGTTCCCATCTCCATCACGTGAGGGGGTGTACATGCTCTTGCTAATTCCCCAAATCTGTCCTGTGGTTTTTCTTTTGAGAGCGGCTGTCCGGCTTACACGGTGTTCTTGATAAAGCCACATCATTGTTTGGTTTCTCTGATAATCAAGTTCAATGTAGCCAAACTCGGTGTGAAAGGCAGAAGGAGCAATCTGTGAAGGATTTGATTTTAATCTCAGATAAGTGGGAGTGCACAAGTGGGGATACCATACAGTATCATGACAAATCCTTATCTCTAAATGCGTTTGGAAGCCAGTAGGATTTTTCGGGCCAGATTCTAATGTATGAGAAAAGACATTTCTGAAGAGAAGTGGGGGAGGAAATGGAGGCAGGGGGGGTGGGGGGAACCCACATTTCAAATAGATGAGTGGGAACCTGCATGTTATCTCCAGATCCTCTCAGCAGTAATTGAATTTGCCTGCTATGGTTACCATATAGTAACTCTGAAGCATTCATTATTTCTTTCCTCTCCTGCCCCAAGGCTTGTAACAGAAAATAGCATGTTTAAATCCTTTTACTGTCTGTTAAGTAGATACAAAAACCTAAAGGCTTTAATGAATCTGAAATAAGCACTAATTCGGTAGTCAAAAGACCCACCATTGTCTTGACTGAAAGGGACCATGCCCATCCTGAGGTCCTAGGGAGAGCCGAATGGTGAAAGCTGGATGCAAAGACCCACCTCACTGTGCAATTACATGTTTGGACACTGTGCTCTGTTTTTCATATAGCTAACCCTGCTATATTGCTCTCCTTAGTCCCTGTCTAGCTTGATTCAATTTTTCCAAGGTTAAAGATGGCTTATCCAGAAAATTTGCAGCTCATTTCTAATGGTAAGAAGCTTGATTACTCAACAGATGCAGTGAATCAATATCACTTTTCCTATTTTTGTTTTGCTGTTTGACATGACGTTAGTGTTTTGGCTTGCATTTGCTGGTAGGATGGAGTGCGTGATAGTGCTCTACGTAATTAGTTAACGTTCTATGCGGAATGTTTTGTTGTTTGTGGTTTTGTACCCTTAGAGGCCTTATTCTTTACCCTTTCTAACATCCTCTTGATTATTTTTTTTCCTCTTCTGATGAAGAACTCTGCGTCTTCTCAACAGTTTCTGTTTTTAATAAGATCATGATTTACTGGATTATGGAAACAGGCACTCAAGGTGGACACCTCCTCTGGCTTGCTGGAACAGAGTGGAGCTGAGCTGGGAAGGGATTACCATCAACTAGTCCTGTAAAATCTCTAGTTAAGAGTTGATCTCTTGTCAAGTTGAACTTGTCCCTCAGTTATATTCCTATTAGTCCACTGTAGCAGAATTAACTCCTTTCCTCTAGGTTCCTGTATTTGCTTGCTTTCTTCTTCCTTTTTCTGAGCCTTTTGCATTATCTTTCAGAGGAATCTCTCCAGCATGTAAGGTGTGTTCTGCTTTGTCATTTGAAAGCTGTCAGAAGGCAGCTAGGGAGTTCTAGGCTGCCTTCTGCCCCTTTGTTCCACTGAGTCAGTGGGACAGTCCTCTGCATGAGAAGCATCTGAGGCTTGTTTTGAAGGCTGAGTGGTTTTTGCTGCCATTTCAGGGTGCTGGGTTTGGGGAGAAAACATCACATGTGAGTCCATCCATCTCCAGGAATGCCAGAAATGGCATGCCTTTTGCAAAGCACCACCAGGAAAAAGAAGCAAGTCTTGCTTTTCAATCAGAAGTTATCTCTACAATAAATACCCAAAGCTAAGCTTTGCAGAGAAATAACGTCCTTTTGCAGCAGAATAGCAGAACAGATCTCTTTCCAGCAGTAAAATGAGCATCAGGGAATTGAATCTGCAGTCTGTCTTAAAGGGCAGGATTTAGTTGTTTGTCTCCATAGATCTATCTTCTCTTGTTATGGGTTTGCTCTGTTTGTCTCAAGATTTCTTCCTCAAACTCTTCTGCATTCATTGCTTCTTAAGAAGCGCCTGTAACATTCTTTCTCTGTGAGATGAAATACTAATTTCCAGCCAATATATTATGTATTAGGAATGCATCCTGGCAACAAATGTTGCTTGAAACAACGTATTCTGAGAGGTAGGTGGGAAGCACAATCCAAAGACTTGCGTCCTTGCAGGGATGGCTCAGCAGAACATGTTGCACGTGGGAAGTGCCCCTGTGGATCCAGAGAAGGTTCATCTTGCCACCTCAGAGGAATTTCTAAATCCATTGATTTTATGCAGACCTCTGAGGTGGATCTTTCTGCCTTTAGCAGCCTGGTGGTTGTCATCTACAGGAAAGAGCACACCTTGGTACTGGGATATGCAAATCCAGTGTTTGTCTTGTTGCAAGCATGCTGGATGGTTATCGCCATCACCTACTGAGGAAGATGGTGTAAGCTTTTCCCCTGTTTCTCTGAAGTCCATATCCTTTATATAAATATACTGTGCAGAAGGTGTTCTTTGGCTGGTCCATGGCCACCTGTATCTCAGTTTGTAGAAGCAAGTGTTTAGCTGGTTTCTAGAACCAGATTTTTTTTCCTCTGATACCTTGCATGAACCTTACTATGGAAACTTTGGAATTCGAGTCAGATGCTGAAGCAGGAGGACAGCCACCACTTAAATAGAAGTGGGTTTTATAGGCACTATTTTATAGGCTGGATAATTGACTTTAAGCAAGTTAAACAGACACAGGCTCACTTTTGTACTGCATCTGGTGCAAGAGTTGCAACCTGGTTGTACCTTCCACTGAAGAGCACAGATAGCTGGGCAGCTGTGCCTTTGTGTGAGTGAGGCCCTTTTGCTAGGTTCAAAGGCAATGCTTGATTTCATCCTTTTTCTACCTGAAGTTCCCGAGTGGTAAAATGAAAACTATCATGGCCAGTATCCTGTACCTACCCGCCTTATATAAAATGCATGCAGCAGACAGTGAAATTGAATCGCTGTCACGTGTGACTAAAGAAAAGGGCTTTTTGTTTCTCTCACAATTTATTTTTCAGTAAGTGTTGTGGTTTATTTTTGTAAGCTGAATGTGTAGTTAATGCGCTTCCTTGAGAAGCTGAGGAGTTCTGTTAAATGTGTGAATTCGTGGAGGCTTCTGTTCTTGGGCACAGGGTAGGTAGGACCTCAGAGTTTAAACATAACTGCTGAGCTTACTGATCTATTTTACTACACTTTTTCCCCATCTTGAAACAACCTTTTGCTACAGTTACAGCTCCAGATCTTTGGCCTTGCTGTGTAGTGTCAACTAATTATCTAAAAAAATGAACTTGCAGCTTCCAGAACACACCAGGAGTGGCAAAGTATCAGCACCAGGAGTGGCAACCTCTTCCTCTGATGGAACGCCCTCCAGGTGGTCATGCAGTACTGCTGCTTCGGGTAAGGCTGATAGAACTGAGAAGTTGCACATCTGAAGTCCTGGCCTTTCTGGTACTATTTGTGAAGCAGTGTGGTGTATTGAGAAATATAACATCTGTTGACAGGCACAGCTTCACAGTCTGTCTTGTTTACTCAGACTGACAATCTCACAGCTGATTCCTTTGGACTCTTCTTCTTTTCCAAGGCCATCATGAGTGTAAATGACTCAAGTGCAGTGCTACCTTTCCACGTGTTTGTATGAGAAGCAGTGCCTTTTGGTACACTATGGCACATCCTGAGAGAATCATCTTATCTGTAGGATGGATCATCAGAGCCTCCTTTTACATTAATAACAAGGATTTGGTTGCTTGTTACTTCTGATGGCCCAGCAAAACTAAAACTGTTAAGGAAGAGCTGTCTTTCATTTCTTATTTCTTGGGTTTGGGTCTTTGTTTTTACTGTTATTCTCTTGAAGGACTTGGCATAGGTGCTACTAGGAGCATCTGCTGTACGTGTTATTGCTACCAGTAGGAGAAGCAAAATTATGTGAGATGCTGTGTCAAATTTCTGTGGTCAGTTGTTAGATGTGTTTATTACAAAAAAACTTAGTGATTCTTAGAATGTGTTATTGAAGTATCTTTTAACAGAGTTTTAAACTTTATTTTCAGGAGAAACTTCAGCTGTTTTGGAGCACAGTTACACTGACAAGCCTAGGATACAGAAGCACAGGGGCATGAAGGCTGAAATAGGAACGGGTTCTGCTAATCAGTATTGAGTGGACTGGAATAGCCAGCAGAGCTGCAATTCAATGGATTGAATTGTTAGAGTATGCAGCCAGATGGGGTATTGGCAGTGCACATCTGCCCAACTTCTGCTCCATTTAAAGCAACTTCTATCTCATTGAATGTCACGTAGTTTAAACGTAGGGGCTGGGCAGAGCAGCAAGGTAATAATAGGAAAATGTTGCCCTACAATCTCAACTTATATTAATGGCTGGCATGATATTTTTTCTATGTCAAGCTAAAACAAAGGATTCAATTGCACGTGGAATATCAAAATGCCTGTGTCACTGTGCTTTGACTTCTTGAGTTTTATATCCAGATCTAAGCAAATATTGTGTGTCCTCCATAGCTTGGAAGTGTCTAATGACAAATTGTGTCTTACGTTATTTTATGGCACACATTGTGAGAACAGCTAAAATGGAGCCCAAGCTTTTAGCTTTTGAAGCCAGGGGTTATAAATGAGATACAAAAATGGAGTGTTCTGGAGTTTGGGTGGTTTGGTTCTTTTTTTGTTGAGAGGGATTTAGAGCGAGGCCATAAAGAGCCAAGGATATAGGAATTCAGCACTTCTAGGTTTACCCAGTTGTACTCCTGACTGAAAGCAGCATGTTCAAACCAACTCAGCAAACTGCTGTTAGATGTGCTGTGGATGAGCAGGGAATGGGGTTTCTTCAGAGGTTCCACAGGATAGAAGGTGGAAGGGAATGTCAGTTAGAAACTTTGAAAGCAAGCAGCTGAAATACGTTCCAAGAGTATTTTGGAGCCAGAGTGCCAGCTTAAATATTTATGCAGTGTTTTATTGCACTGATTCAAATATTGAATAGCGCCTGACCCTTGAATTTTTGGATCCCTGCCTGACTGGCACCCCACGATGGGTATATTTACTTAGAAAACAGCCTTCTGTGGCAGCTGTTTTTCAGCGCAGGGAATCAGAAAAGCTGGATTTTGATCCAATTTTTGTCATGATTTTCGTGCTTGACTTTGAGTTCAAGAAATGCCTTTCCATGCATCAATTTCTTCACGTGAGAAATAGAAGTTGCATTTACCACTGGCTCTCGCAGGATTGTGAGACTCTAGGGGAAGCTTATACGAATGTTTCCCTTCATGTTTCCCTCAGATCTCTTTAATGTTCATGGTCCTGATCAGTATTCAGCGGCATTTAACTGGCCTCCACCTTCACCAGACCTTGTGAAAAACAAGGTTGTTTCTCTCTGTAGTTTTCTGGTCTGGCAGTGCTGAGAAGCAGAGCCCTTGGCTGCCCCTGCGGTACAGTGACTGTCAGCAGAGCTCCTTTCCCCACCTGAAACAAGAAGCTGAAGCAGCTCTGCCGAAACCACCCTTTTATTGTGAAGACACCGCAGTGGCTGTCGCCAGGCTGGGCTGGAGATGAGCTTCTCTGAGCTGCAATTGTGCTAAGGCTGCTCTTAGTTGCTGCCCTGAGCTGGAACTGTGGCCATGCATCCCTTTAAGCTGGCAGTTGATTAGAGTTGTGGACTAAAACTTGAGTTGATGCAGCTACTTCCTGCTACCCAATATAATCATTTTATGCAGCAGTATTTTGTAGTGTGGCAGCTCACTTGAAATGGATTATTTAGGATGTGACTGATGTAGAAAGAGTGAGCTGAAGTAGCAAAACCTAATGATCAGAGCTCTGGCCTAGCCTGTTGCTGGATGCATACCCAGCTGCTGAGCTTGGATCGTGCACCCACGAACTGCTCTGTGGTCCGAGAGGACTTGGGTGTTCCTGTTCCTTGGCTGCCAGACGAGCAGCATTGGGACCTTTTGCAGAGCTCAACCTCAAGGTGCAGATGCCCCGACTTCAAAATACCAGCGAAAAGCCTTTCCAAATTCCCAGCCTTGCTGTGTGCTTGTTTATAGCTGAAACCCCAGGGATGCAAGATAGTTTTAGCAAATAAACGTAAGGGATCCGTGGAGGGATTTCTGAAACAATCATTCTCTGTTTCCCTCTGTGTATTTGCAGACTCAGGGAAGAAAATGGAGAATTGGGTTGGCTTGTTTACCCAAGCTATTACACTGGCTTAACCGTTCCATGATGAAGTTCCATTTCAGTACTGAGCTTACTAGGCTGTGGAGATAAAAATGATCAATTTGATTGGTTTTTGTCCTCCTGTTTTCACATTTGGGTTTCACAGGATTGAATCAATGGCTGCCACCATTTCTTCTTGAAAAACAGGCTTGCCCTGAACCTTCTGCAGACACATGCAGCTGCTCCAAGTGTCCATAAACCGTGGGGTTTTTCCGCTGTTCAGAAATACAGCAGTGGCTCAGCATTATGGCCATGGCTCAGAATGGGAAGCCACAGTTAACTAAATTTAAAGCATTTGTTCTGTTGCAGAGTGATACTGCCTGGTTGCTCATGCTTTCCAGAGGGTGTCCAAGTCTCAGACGCTGCAGAGCTTGCCCTTGGCTTTGTTTGATCAAACTGATAGAATGCGTTGAGAGGGGACACACAAGACTGATGCTGTGCAGGCAGTTAAAATCTATGAAGTGGATTAAAACCCAAATGTTAGTATGCTTTGATGCAATTCTTTTTTGTTTTCTTTTGACCGAGATGCTTTTTGGAGATAAAATTGGAACCAGGCTCTTAATCTGCAGTTGCTTGGGGCTTAGCTGTTTGAGGTTTCTTTATTTTGCTGCTTCACCTATTGACCTGCTTGATTAATTTTGTGTCTGAACTTCTGTCCTTTTTATTCCTGACTTTTCTGCCCTGTCAGGACACAGTTGAAAAAAAAAATCTGTGCAGTCCACAGGACTAATTAGGCCTAGACTTTAAGAAAAATGTTTTGTGGCTGTGAAATATGTACTTCATTTCTTGCTTCAAGACTTTTTTTTTTTTAGAGCTGAGCTTGACAAAGAAGGATGATGCCAGAGGCAGTTATAAAGGGTGCATTGTATTTTTACTGTAATACTGAAGTATTGATTGTTGACTTATTGGTAGGCTTAATGCACAACCATTTCCTTAGTTAGTGTTTGAATGTCCATTAAAATGTTGGCTTGGTGCCAGAGTGTTGAAATCCTGCATTTTATAATATAATTTGGCGACCCAAAAGTACTAATGTGGTTTGGATTAAAAAAAAAAACCAAAACAACAACAAAAAAACCCAACATATGCAAGTCTTGATTTTCCTTGTTTTTTTTGTGTTTGTTAACCTCTACATACTGAAATGAACCTCTGAAGCTGGAGATACTGAAAAGAAGATGGGGGAGGCAGGCAGGAATCCTGATGTTTTGAGGTTTGTGCCTCTTAAAATTTTCCACCTTTTATTTTTGAGATGCCCAGTGCTTGCTGAGCTGCTGCTGGACATTCAGGGATGCAGAGTAATATTACATACTCCTTTAATGTATTAGTTTAAAGCTAGTCATTTTTTTTTCTAAAGGAAAGTTTTGTTTGTATGGCTTCACAAGTGTGTTGCATGTTAGTAGCACTGCCCATAAAAACATGCCTGTAGTAGTAGTAGCAGGTAGTGTTACTGTTTGCTACAGTCTGCCTTGAAGAACGATAATTACAGTCTAAATACTTCATTACAGCTAGAAACAAGTCCTGGAAATTAAGGGAGACTGAAACAGCTTTCTGCTCTACCAAATGTGAGGGTAAACACTGGACAAAAGGTGAGGAGCCAAAGTTTGTTTGCCCTCTGGCTGCTGTCCTGAGTGTTGTTTAATGTTTCTCGCTCAGACTCGTAGCCAAGGCTTGCTGCAAACTCCTTCATGTTGTTTCAGCTTTCCATTAAATAATAGGACTTTGTAAGGTAGGGTTATTGCCTCCTCGCATCCACCTTTTGAAAAGAAATTGGTATGATACTGCTGGCAAAAAAATAGATGGTTTTCTCTCACTGGGAACTAGTAGCAGTTGCTCCATCTCAAAGCAAATACTAGTGGGAGTGGTACAATTACCCAAATGAAGCTTATGCTGCTATTTGTGTTAAAATCGACTTTTTTTTCCTACCATGGAATATTTTGGGCTTTGTGTTTCTTTCCCCACCCATCTGCCTGTCTCCATTCCCCTGTTTCAGCACTCTGCCAAACCTGACTGTTCTCTGCAAAGGCAGCCATCGCCATTGTTCAGCTGTCTTTCCCAAACATACAAAGATGCTGGAGAAAATCTGCTCAATTACTGTGGTCGGTCTGTGGAATTTTATGGTGACTTTAAATATTTTGAGTTTGGGTGACAAACGATGGAGGAATTTGGAAATGAGTCTCCTCTCTTTTGTACTAAGGGAGAAAGAGAGACCCTAACAAGCTACTTTGGATTTCCAGCTCATCTTTGTGTGGAGAACAACACGATTTCCAAGCACCTGCATTCACTTTCCATGGACTCTTGTATATCATGGTCCCTGCTCACCTGATTTAATCAGAGTTTAGCTTTAAAAGGTAGTAGAGAAAGGACAGTACCATATAGCAATTGAATTTACACTGTGGCAACAACTATTTATAGACTTTAAATAATTGCAATGCCAATTTAAGTTGCCCTGTTCCACTTTTTTAGATGCTAGCAATTGCAAGAGATGATAAACTCCCTCTCTACAGGAGGGTGAATTAATAGGTGTCCCAGTAGGCCTAGAAGGGGCAGAATTTGATTGCATTCCTTGAACGCTTAACACCTCAGGCTCTCAAATTAGATAGCAAAGAGAATCTGTTGAAAGAACATGTGGACTTGTGAGAGAGGCCCATGCTGATAGTGGAGGACTCTAGGGAAAATGCATTTGGGTAGTATTAAACTTCAGCTGGAAGATCTTGTTTGGAGCAAATATTAATAAAGTCATCTTTAGAAAGGAAATAGAGTATTCTTTATCTTTGCCTCCAGCATGTCCTTATTTCCACTAAATATACACACGAATTAATGTTACTTGCAAGACCATAGTTCAGTAATAGTAAGTGAATAATACGTTACATCTTAATTGATTAGCAACTAATATTTTTATATCAAAATACAAGTTGATGTGTTTTATCCTCACTGTGCTACTGAAACTGCTGGTCCATACGGAAGTGTTTGCTTAATGGACAGTGCACGGAGAGTGGTTTGACCCAAACTCCACGTAAATGCATCTGCAGCCTGTGTTATTGTGCCCAGGAACTCTGAGAAGGAAATTGCTTCTCTGGGTGTCTCTATGTAATGCAGCATGGTGCAGTAGTAGAGCTGCAATTCCCTGTGAAGATGGAAGGGAGACACCTAAGTTTTGCTTGATGACCACAGTTAAAGCAGCTACTGGATGTACTTTGTGAGTACTAAACACTGTGTTTACTACTTTTCATTAGTGAAATGTGTGTTTTGGAATCCTGTCTGCCCCTGTCGGGTGCTTTCTGGAAGGATCTACTGCAGTAAGGCATCTCCTGCTGCACGTGTCCGAGCCTGCAGTGCTTCATGGTCTCTAGTGATAATTGCAGCCTCTTCTGATCATTGCTGGGGAAAGGATAAATGATATTTGGGTCTATTTTTCATGAACATGTAAGTTATATGATGCTAATGAATCAATGAAGTAATTTTGCAGGAAAAATAAGTAACAAAATAATGTGCTTGAAGCCTGCAATGCTTGTTTATAGATCCTGGGTGGATATCTTTAAGTGCCGTAATTGATCATGTGTATCTGGCAACAAATAGGTGAGCACACTAAGGCAGAGTGTCATAACTGAAAGAAATAACTTACCCCTTTCAAGCAAGTGGAGCAGTGGCACCTTCACACTTCTGCAGTGACTGTGGGGATGGGCATTTGGTCCGTGGGTACCTGCTGAAGCCCTGGCTGTTCCTGCAGGGCTGGGACAGAAAGCGAGTTTGGGGTTACTGTCTGCAGTGAGCTTGCAATGCAGGCACTGTGTAGCAGAGGCTGAAGGCAGATTAATAACACATTTTTGTTTAAACATCTAATCAGGCTTTAGATGCTTTAGTCTTGGCCGCTACAGATCTAGTTCATGTTTGAACTAGTGACCTCTATTTGAAAGTCACTTTGTCCTTTTAATGGTTTTCTGAGTCAGCCCCTGTCCCTTCCTGAGAGTCTCTTCATCTATGCACATGAAAAGGTTGTTCTTGTTTTGTGAAAGGCTAATCCCCGTTTTGTATGGCTATGCACATTGCATTAAATGAAAGCTATGTGTATTCCCCTTCCTTGCCTTGAGTGAGTCCTTGCTTCTCTTCTAATCTAACAGTTTATAACTCGCTTTTCTATGGGCTTCTATTACCTTCGGTTTTGGAGAGCCTGGATGGAGGAATGGGGAGAAGGTGGTGGTGAGGGTCTCCTCCCCTACAGCCCATTAATTCCAAATCTCTACCAAGTTTATGTTCCTGCATTTGACCTTTCTCCAGACATTTGCTTCTACCAGAAGTGTCAGCCTAAGTACAGCTAGCTGACCTTAAGAAACACAGCATTGTTGACCCTTCATCATCTTGACTGAGCTGTAAGATTTGATCCCTCCCAGTTCTTTTCCTTCTAGCTCTTTCAGTTCTCTAGCCATCTCAACACTCACAACTGTCTCTGTGAAGAGTGACTGGGTGAAAATTCAGAAGCAAGGTGATATAAGTACTTTTCAACACAAAAGGCATAGAGATGTACAGGTGGAGGATCACTGGGAAAGGTGAAAGCCTTGTGAGCATGAAAGAAATAAAATTACTGACTTGAGTCTTCTAGTTTTGGTATTCCAGGTAAAACCTCTATAGCTTGAAGATGTGCTGTGTTCATGCCTCTGTCTTCCTGTTTAGTCAGACTCAAGAGATGGACATCATTTTATTTCCTCTGCTGGAAGTTGTATCCTCAGTATGGTCTGATGGAGTCGGGAAGAGAAATGAAGTGATAAAACTCCAAATTACTTGATTTGGTCCACAAAGGACAGATTTTGTTTGTCTTCCAATTCTGCCGATCCTGCATGGAAATGTTAACTGGAAGGAGGCTTGGTGCTAACCCATCTTTAGTACATACAGCTTCTTAATCATTAAGGTGATGATGGTAATATTAAACCATTAGCCAAGCAGGCACAGCCAGCACGTGCTCTGTGTGAGGAGGCTGAGCCAAGGCTGGAGGAATCTCCCTTCCCAGTTGTTGGCTGTTCTGTGATCATCTTGAATGCTGTGTTTCCACTCCCCCAGGAAAGGCAGAAGAGAAGAAACAACATGTGACAGATGTTAGGCATGTCACTTAATGCAGGACTGGAAGGCACTTGGATATTAATGTAATGAGTGCAGTATAAAGACCTGAACAGAGTAGACCTGACTTCTAATTAGCCTGCTGAGATGCCAATACTGATTTCAGTTGCACTTTCACTAGGAAAAATACAAGGATGGTTTGACGAAGCAGGCGTGCACTGCTGTGGTGGTCATTTCCTGTACAGGCCAGTAGCCCTAGTGCCACTTTCTTCAGAGCTGGCAGCTGTAATTAAAGAAAAACACAAATTTAGCTTCTTTGCTAAGGAAAACCTAAACTGCTGTCTTCACCCCACCTCTTCGCTGCTAATTGTGGAGCTGCATGGCATCCCATCCCAAACAAACATCCCTGTGGATCTTAGGATTCAGCACATCATCTTAGGTCCATCACTAGTGTTTGTTGCCTCTTGGCAACACCTTTTGTTTTAGTACTGGGAGCTGTCTGGATCCCTTTGGCAGAGAGCTCAGTAAGTTGTTCTTCCTCTATGCTGGGATGCTGCTGGAGGCCCACAGGCTACGTCCAGCTTGTAGGGTGGCCACCATTGCCTGCTTTTCAGGGAAGACTGGGGACACCCTTTTGGGCAGCACTCATTGTAGTAAGAGCTGAATGCATCTGTCTTCATCTGTCCACTGTTGATGAGCAGGCTGGGAGCCACAGCTACTTACACATATGTGCCCAGTTGGGCCTTGGGCTGCAAAAAGCATCTGCTACATGATGTCAGGTGGGAAAAGATGGTTCTGAAACTCCTGGCAGGTTTCTGTGGCTGCATGGCTTGAATTGCTGTGGAAATTAAGAATATGGGCTTGATTGTGCATATGTCACTCTCCTTCCAGTGATGCAAGTCCATGTATAATTGCTGTAATGCAGGGGAGAAGGCAGAGCTTTCTTTCCTGAGACCGTTCACAATTGATAATAGAACCCTGACGAAACAAAGGTAAAAGCACAGAATTGCTTCTGCTTTTGCACGTGTGAGTGCCCCCGTGATGCCTTCTGGGCTTTGTGTGATGGAGAACTCTGTGATGCTTTGTGAGAAGCAGGAGTATTGATAATTGTGTTCTGGTTAATCATCGTAGAAGGATCACGATTGCTACGAGCTGATGCTCTGCGGCTTCCGCCAGAGTTCATAATTCATTGCCGCACTGTGTCAAAGCGGGCTCTTAAGTCGGGTCCCTCCGTGGATTGTTGGCATCAGTAAGAGTCAAGAGATAAAAGGTGGGCTCAGTGTTTGATGGTCATTAACTTGGTGTGGGCCTCCAGACAGCATTAGGTTAACTTCTTGTCCTGTCCTTCCCTGTGTTTGGGAATGCGAGGGACGTGGGAATTCTCCTTCTTGTGAAATTGTGTTAAGAAATTCAGCAGCCAGCCAGGAGAATGCCGAAGTGAAGGTGTGAATATCATTGACCATACACTCCTGGTTGTGGGGCTGAGAGGATTTTTGCCTGCCATGATGCCGAGGCGATAGTTTCACAAAAGAGCTATTTTACCATGGAGCCGGGTTGCTTTCTGACGTGCGGTGCCCAACCTCCCAGGGCG
The DNA here is from genome assembly GCA_013398125.1 of Aegotheles bennettii. Lineage (NCBI taxonomy): Eukaryota > Metazoa > Chordata > Aves > Caprimulgiformes > Aegothelidae > Aegotheles > Aegotheles bennettii. The sequence continues at coordinate 151,223 of VZRW01003950.1, read as the reverse complement.
AGCGCGCTCTTACCACCGAGAGCTGAGTCTGGTCATGTCAGTGGTTGCAGTCATCTGTGAGAGGGATTGACATTCAGGGCTTGTGTATAAAAAAGGGCTTAGTATTCTGAATTAAAAATTAACACATTCTCTGCATAATTACAGACTTACAACACGCACTAATGCTGTACAAAAAGGGCTTTTCCAGGCAGAGTTTAATGGCCCAAAAGCGGAGCCATCGCTCCTTTCCCCCCGCCCCGTTCGAATTAGCACTGGTGTTTAAAACACTCCTTGAATCCTGCTGCAAAATAGCTGTTTGGCTTCCAGTTGTGTGGGGATTTTTTTAAAGGTGATTATTCTTTTTAATGCTAAAGATGGAAAGTGGTTTGCATATTCATGGCGCATTATAATTTTGGAAATAATCTCCTAGTAGATGTTTAACAATGGCTTTGGGTAAATGGACACTTGTTGCGCTTTGTTTAAACGATTACATCTCAATTATCCCTTGATGGTGAGAGCATGGGTAATACCCTCAGTCCTTTGTTAAAAAGGCTCTAATTAAAACTGGTTCCTGCTCTCGCCTCTTGGATAAATATGGACGTGAGGTAGTTCAGTGACACTGTCAAATTGCTGAATTGAGTGGAAATTCCCTATTCATCCTGACAAATGATACCATTAATTGGGGTGCGGGGTGGGGATGGCAGGAACAGCACTGCCAGTGTTGGTGCTAATCCTCTGCTCGGCTGGGCTTCCCCACCTCCCCCAGCTTGGGACCCGCACTTTTCTCATTCTGCAGCATTTCTGTTTCTTTTTTCCCCAATCTGCCTGGTCACAAAAAGCAGCGCTCCTCAGCCAGTGCTTTTGGGTGTTTCCCACTCCGTGCCTTTACATTCTGCCTCTTGTTTGGTGTAAATTTAGCCCTGGAAAGCTGTGTTGAATTTCGGGTCTCCTTCGAGCTCCACGATAAGCTGATGGCCAGCCTGAGTGAGCCGGTGGCTTTCCCCTGCGAGAGGAGAGCGTTCTGCCATGGCACCAGGTATTGCTAGAGCCACTCACTTCCCAGTTCTAGTTTTTGCTTCAACTCCAGATTAAACTCATGTTCTCTATGTCTATGAAAGTTAACTCTTTGCCACTAAGCTGCAATTCCCTGCCAGGGAGGCCAGGAGCATGCTCAGCCCCGCTGACTGCTCTGCACCGTTGGCACGCGTGTGAGCGTGACTGCATTGATGTGAAGGTGTTAGCCTGGATTTCCCTCTGTCCCCTCCACCCTCACCTGCTTGAACCGAACTCCTGAACCCTCCGACTCCACCCTGAACCCCCCTGAAGGGAGAGGATGAGTGTGCAGAGCTGGAATCAGCAGCAGTGTGCTGGGTGTGACAGCCCTCCTTCTGAAGAGACCTGGTGTGTCATTAATGCTGGATAATCACCCTGCCAGCCTGGCGGGGAGGAAGGCAGCTAATGCTTTAAGGTGCTCTCCAGACCCAGTATGACAGTGCAGTATTTGCTGCTGCTACAGCGCTGGATTAAGCTGAGAAGAAAGGATTTTTGGGAAGAAGCTGCCTATCGCTGTTTTAACTTGCTGGCAGCGATGTCTCTTACTTCTGCTGGCTAATGCTCGCCGAGGATAACAGGCGTCGCAGCTGTAGGACTTCAAAAAGCAGCTAATACAGGAGCAGATCCAGGGATGCTGTCTGTGTTCTTCCCCTTACCCCTGCCCAGTGCAAGGCTGTGAAAGAAAGGGAGAAGAGATCACAGTGATTGTAGACCAGCATGTTTTACGGGTTTTTCTTTAAGGTAGCAGTGATAGCATCTTTGATTCTTACAGTTACGGTGAAGGAATCTCCTTCACTCTGGAGATGCAGCTGTACCTAAGAGGGAAGAAAATAATTGTGAGCACCCAGAGATGGAGAGAGGGAGCGATCCTGACACGCAGAAGGATATTCATAGTCCGGTGGCTTCTGTGTGGTCACTGCATCATCATTCTCTTGGGGATATGATGCTTTCTACTGGGAAGGAAAACTTCCACGGTTCTCTCTGGCTGTGGCCCCACAGCCCCAAACAGTAGTTTTCTCCCTTCCCCTCCCACATTCACATTTGAGCGCAGAAGTGATTGATGTGTGAGCTGACTGAACGCTCCACTAAATTGATTGCCAGTGAAACAGACAGCAGTCCTGACATCTTAGCTGGGCTACCACTCAGAGTTGTTTACACTAACAGCCATTCGGGGTGAGTAGTTTCTGTTCATACCTCTCAAAGCTGTTGCTTTAAGAAATCCATAGGTAAGGGGAGACAGTGCTGTGCTGACCCACACTGGGAAAGGTTTCCCTGCAACATTGTGAGCTGGCAATGCAAGATGTAAAACAAAATATACACACACACCCATTTATAAAAACTGTGCTGATCTGTAATGCGTAGTTCTGCAGCTGAGAGTATCTTCTGCGGTAGCATTACATGGCCAGAAAATAGCAGAGAATGTCTGTTGATAAAAGCAGCATCTTTAAAGTTGTGGCTAGCAACTCCAGACAGATGATTACGCTCCTGAAATCCCTGACGAGGCTGCAGCCAGTCTCAAGGACCTGACTGTCTCTCCAGGTAATGCCCTTTACCTGCTTTAAGGTTTGGCTAGAAAGCAAAAGCTCTGTGTGCCCCCGTGCTTTTGACTCTGCACCACTAGTGGGTTATGCAAACTAGAAGTAAGTAGAAGGAGAAGCTATCTGAAAATGGAGCAGTATGTGAGATGAGTGGCAAGTTAGTGAGGTGAGCACCTGCTGCAAGGACACTGCCAGGCAGGGATGCTCAGAAATGCAGCAGGAATGCTGGAGGTGGATTATTCCTGCAGATGTATACCCTTCCTCTCCAGAAATGGACCTTCCTGGTAGTGATCTGTGGTTTTCCCTGCAATGCAAGTGACTGAGGCTTTCCTCTCAGAACATCAGTGGGTTTGGACCTGCTTTCTCTGCTCAGGAGACTCCTGGTACAAGGATTTAGGTATTCGGTGCAGTGTTCATTTGGTCACAAGCAGGGAGGGATTGCTCCTTGCAGTGCTTTGAGGAAAATCACCCTTAGGATCAAGTTTGTTGGTTTCAAAGCCTAAATCCACTGTATTTGAGGGCCCACTCTGCCACTTGTGAAGGTCTGAATTGTGCAAGGTGCCCAGAGATGCCTTTGGAGTAGATAAACCCGAGACACAGCACCTTCTATAGATGTAACATTGTTAATTGGAATTGCTCCCAAACTGGAGAGTACAATGTTAATTCAGTTTTTTCTCTCTAAAACATACTGCACCATTTTTACTGGTACTTTGTCCAACCTATACCCCTGCAGTGTTGTTTTAATTAAAATAGAAGTAGAAATAACCAGTTGGTGGTATTGGTGGTGATTCTGCAGATACGCTAGTGTTAATGCACAGTGAAACACTCTTATGATAGCTTTCTGTGCTTCATTAAATTAAATGGAGGCATCCCAAATTGGGAGTTTTTTGTGTATGTGTAAATACAAGATTTGGTGAGCAGAATTACCGAGTTGTGAAATGCAGTGCTGCTGCAGCAGGGCTGTCCTTCTGGGATTTAAAAAGAAGCGACTTTGGATTCGGGAGTGTCACCAGCAGTTTGGGGACGGAAGGGAGCTGCACTGGCACGGTGGGTTAAACATGCACTCGGGACCCGTGGAAGTGACCGCCTGGTAGTGTCACATTCATGTTTTGTGAAACACTTCTTGGTGGTACGTTTTGCCTATTAGCAAGTGCATTCCTTATTTCTTTGGTGCTTCTAATTTTTTTCTTGAAGATGGGGGTGGTCCGTTTCTCGATTTTTCTCTGGCTTTCTGCACTGTAATGATGGCACCATCACCTGACTGCTGAAATAAACTGGCCTGACTTTAATCATCGGGTGACTGGCTCTTAGCATGGTTTCATCTCTGCTGTTTTACATCCCCTCTTGTAATTGCACGGTTGCTTGCAGCATTGTTTTTCTATTGGTGACAATGAAAGGCACATGTTAGTATTTTACGTAACCTTATACTTTTGATGTTTAAAGTGTAGGTGAAGAACCGGTACTTTGCAAATAAAATCCTCTATTTGTAAGCAGCATATTTCCCCCTCCCATGTGCAATCATTTATAAGATAGTTATATATAAAAACACGTTCGTAAGTGTCATATGGAGGAAGGAGTAGTTAGGCTAAGCCTGTATTAATACCAGGACGGCATTTCTGTAGTGCTGGCAGTTTCATTGAGGTACATATGCTTATAATTAAATAACCCCTTCAAAGCAACAAAAAAGAGCAATATTTAATGTAAATAGTATCTAAGTCCTTTAACTGCTGAATAACCAAACCCGGCAAAACAATAGAGAATCAAAGCTCTCCTTTAGAGAACGTTGACACCAATTAATAGGCAGTAAAATTATCTGCTTGTACAAGTTGTTTCAACAGCTCTGCGGGTCTAAAATGGCAGAAGCTTTCTGTTGCTGTATAAAAATCAAACTACCATTTATTTCAGCCTCATGGTATGTGCAAATTCATGCAGCTCAGTTAAGGGAATAGCTTCACAACTGGTGTTACAATCCGTGACTGGAGTGCTGCATCACAATGCAGCAAATGCATTTTCCACATTAACCAAACATGACAGCTGAAACGATTATTAACCATGCAATATGTCGGAAGTCATCAAAAATTCACATCAGAGTAATTGCAGTGGCTCGGGGAAAAAAAAATAGTAGCATCTCTCTCTTCTTGCCTGCCTGCCGCCTCACCCCTTCCCAATTCTTACATGGTACAGTCCGTTAACAATAAAATATCCTTCTGTAACCTATAAACTGTTACTCCCATCAGTTACTGGTTTCAGACTGATGCTTTCCCTAGAATTTGAATAAAGCACCACTGGAGAAAAAATATATAGCTGCTTTGCAGGCAGTGGTGTTCAGCCGTGGAAAGCAGCTGCTTTCTTATTGTCTTGCTGGACTCTTGACTGTCTCAGCCATTTCAGGACTTGCAGGTTTGATTTATATATATTTTTTTTTAAAGATGAGAAAACTTGAGCATTAATACAGAGATACACAGCTGTGTAAGCCTAAATACCAGGCAGCTGCAAAGTGGCAGTTACAGCCAGCATTGACAGGTTTGTAACTCCTCAGTACTGAGATCTACAGGTAGGAATGTATATATTTGAAAATATATAAAATGAAGGTAAAAAGCTTGCTTTGATAAGAGTTTTCCTTCAGGTGTTTTCTGTGGTGTTCTTTCTTTGTGCTGTTGCTGCAGGTTGTTTAAATGTGTAGGTGAGTCGTTAAAGAAACAGGTGGGTAGTTTTGGAGAAATCGTCCTTTGCTCACAGGGAAGAAACCTTAAGGTCTGTGCCTTTACCTTCTAATATTCTTTGCTAGAGCAGCTGTTGGGTGGGGCAGTCCAGTGTCTGCTTTTAAAGACCCTCTTGACATTGCTGACTTTGCTTTTCGCTTAAGCAGAAATACAGTAGCATAACTTTCTGAATGCCTTTATTCCTGTTTTCTCTTCCCTAGGCTATGAAATGTCTACGGAAGTTTCTTAAACAAAGAATAAAGATGCTACTTGATTATATGGGTTTTCTCTTAGTTCTCATTGTGCAAAGATACTGGTCCACTGTTCCCTCTGTTCCTACAGATGCACTTATGATTTATTTAGAAGATGCTTTAAACTTTCTCTGATTTTATTTTGAAGTAAGCATTTTGAATGTGGGATGAAAATAAGATTTCTACTTTCCTAAAGTAAATGAAGACACTTGGAGATTTGCTTTTTTTTTGTTACTTTCTTGAATGAGGTGGTGAAGTGTATTTGCTTAGTCAACTGGAGTTTGCAGCCTAGACCCCACCTCTCTTTCAAGTGAATAGGATATGCTGTGAAAGGGGTTAAGCCACTAAAATCATAGTAAAGGGAAGCAGTCAGGGAGTTAACATTTATATAAATGTGGTGGCCGTGACTAGCTGGGTGGGTGGCAGCTGATTTAATGCTCTCAGGTCTAAGAACTCTGCTGCATGCACACTGGAAGCTCTGCCTGCCTTTGGTATGGGGGCAAAAACAGAGGGTGGGTTGCTTTTTCTCCTTTCCTTTCAGTTCTGTTTCTGTGTGTGGAGAAAAGCAGGTTAAGGCAATGTGCTGTAGCGGGACGGCGCCGGGGCTCTGCAGCAGAGGATGACTTGTCTCCTTTGGGGCTCCCTCTCCAAATATTAAGGTGCCTCTATGCCATCTTCTGCACTCTTCCTATTGTCAACTGAGAGATGCCTGACCTGCTGCGAAGGGGGGACACGGGAATAGTGGCCAAAAAGTTGCCTTTTGAAACAAGATTACCTGTGCTAAGGGGGGGAGGGGGTGTCTTGCCACAAAAGCAGCTCAGTCAAGTAAAAGACAATGAAATGTGTGGTTTGCATGTGTGAAAAGATGGAGGAAGCCATCTCCACTGACCCCGGATGGGAGATGGCTCAATTATCCTGCAGTTGGTACAGTGTGGCAAATTATTTCCCTTTGTCTGAAGTGGTGGGAGACAGAGTTCAGCTAAGCTCCATAAATTAATGTATGGAAAAATGACTGAGCCACCACAATTATTAATTAGCTGTACGTCTCTTATAGCAGGGTTTTCCGTGATATCTGTTGGCAGCATCTGGAGTTGGCATTTCATTTACATCAAAGTCCAAGGCTCGTGTGCCTTGTTAATGCAACATGCAAATAAAGGCATGCACTGCTAGAGAGTTCCTTAGCGAGGGTGGAGTACAGCTGGAGGAGAAAAATGGAAACCTTTTGTCTCCGGTGTATCCTCAGCACACCAGTCTCATGCCCCAAGTCTGCAAAGTTTAAACCTCAGGCTTATTACACAATAGGAGAAATAAGCTGAAAAATGGTGAAGTGTTTATTATAACATTTGCTGCAGCAGAGAATTTTAATACATGCCTTTCTCTCAAATCTTTATCATGTCTAATGTTTTAAAATTGTATAATTAGAACAGGCATGTTCCAGATTTCTGTTTTTTATTTTAATGATCTGTAATTAATAATTCATAGGTAATTTAAATAATTAACTTTGTGAAATGTATCGGTAATGTAGTAAGGAAACATAATTTCTAAAGACAGCGGCATGTTTAAATTGAGCATTTAAAGATATCATTACATGTATGAGCTCCTCCAAATTGCTTGCTTTCACTGTCAGCAGAATATTTATATTTATTCCGAGGGACACACTGCCATGTTGAAAACACCTATTCCATGAACAAAGTAAGATATGTTTTATTTACAAATATTGAGGAAGAGTGGGCTAGCTGCTTTGAGCTTGTTTTTCTAACTCAGGTGGATGATTTTGTCAAATCATCTCGTTATTTAAGAGGGCTGAACTTTAAATTTGCTCATTTTCTTGAAATTCCATTGTGTAGTTAAAAAAACCCCACAATAACTTCTATTCTTCACACTAAAATGCATGTGATCTTGGCTCTTTCTTTGTAGCGTTAGCCAGGCACTATCAGTGAAATAAAGTAAATTTAACTTTGGAAAGGTTTTCTTTCTCTGTGGGTTTTTCTGGGAGACTGCAAATTGCCATAGAAATGTTACGGGAAAGCCCATTGTGGAGGTGCGGCACCAAGGAAAGCCACCTTACGCTGGGGCTTGGAATTTGCATCCCGGTTTAACTTGGTTATCACATTTACAGTGCTGACAGGATTTTGATGTCTCTGAAGCAGGCGTTGTCCCTTCGAGGCAGCGAGCGTTTGCTGCATGCATCACTTTGTGTCTGAGATACAGACGGAGCCTGGAAGATTTTTGCTTGGCTTGTTTTTTACCGAAGCAAAAAGATAAGTAGCGCTCCCAAGGAACGTTCAGGAAGACAGTAGATGGGCTTTCTGCTGTGGGATGGGGGCACAGCAGCTGAAATCCTGCTTGAGTCAGCCTGAGAACAGGGAGAGTGTCAGGCTTGGCGCTGCCAGGCTCGCTGCTTGCATGCGGAGGAGGTAAAGAGAACTGATTTTTTTCATTTACTATTTTTTTTACATACAGTTGAAGCATTTAACTGTTTTTATACATCTGAAATTGTGAAGGGAGAGATGTGTATGTACCAATAATGTGTTTTCTTTTCAAAAAAGCCTGAGAACAGCCCTGTTTCTTGCAAACAGCAAGGTTCTGTGCCCCAGAGAAACAGAAGGATAAAGCACTTCCAGGGGTGGGGAGGGACTGAGAGATTGCACTAGCGTTTGCAGAAGTGGGTTAGAGGAGGCTGGGTGTTAATGACTAGCAGGTTTGTTTAATATTTTGCCACTCTTGCTGGTGTTCCATAAGAAATGTGCCATTTCAGGCTGGGAAATACTTCACCGACTGATAGGGTGGCAGCTTGGCTTTCAGATGTGAACAGTGGATCTGGAGAAATGAATGTTCTGCCGCCAGGTCAAGTGGGGTGTTTTAGCTGCCTATATGTTGATGCTAATGTACAATTAGTCCAGTGACAGGCGCCGCAAGCCTGTCAGTGTGCCTCCTTTATGCCTTTTTCCTTTCTTTTCAAACTACTCCCTTATTAGCTAGTGTGTTCTGTGGTATTCAGAGAGAAGCCTATCCTCCTGTAGCAGGGCTGGACACTCCTCTTTCCTCGGCTTTATCAATTTTTCGTGCAGTGCTGACAGATTTCCAGTGGCTGGTTTCTCAGCTTACACCATCTCGGGAGACTCCTCGACCATTTCTCGGTACAGTAAATTGAGGTGTGGTCAGCAATGGCAACCGTGGGCTTCGTCCCTGCCCCTGCCATGCAAGGACGTGACCCAGGCAGGAATTCAACGTGCAGGTTTTATTTGTCACTGCGTTATTTGAGCATGGTTTCCTCTTAGAGGGGGGAGAACGCGTAGCTACTTCTCCAGGAAAATGTGGAGTAACCACGATGCTAAAATGGCAGCGAAAGAACTAAGAAAATGGCGTCATTGGTGAAATTAGTTTCAATGGCTTGGTTTGAGGGTGTCCTGCCTGATGGGAGGATGTTTTCAGCAAGAGGTATTACATTACAGGCTTAGTTATGACTATGCAATGAAGATTTTAAATCATTTAAATCCGTAGTCTTTTTCTCAGCATTCCCTTAAAAAGCATGATACCAGAGAGGCGGATATAACAGCTTATTCCAGTGGATGAGCAGAATCTATCTTAATTTGCATGCTGTAAATATTTGTAATGTAAGGTTGTGTGGTGGATCTAAGGCCCATTGGAATTGCCTCATAATTTATTTAAAATAAACTCCAAAAAAGAGCCAAAGCCCTGAGTTTTGCTTTAGTTGTGAATCTCTTGATGCGTTTATGATTTTTGTAGGGTTGTGTTTTTTTAATCAGGATACTAATACCAAGGCGTTTGCAGTACAGGGGAGAAACTGTAGCCACTCATCATGGCGCTGAGCAAAGCTCCACACCAAGGTCACCCTTCTGCATCTAAAAATCTTGAGAAAAACTGCCATATGTTTGGAAACTTGATGAACGAGCTCAGATTTCAGCTTGTGGTTCATTCGCTCTGCGCTGATGCCGTTGCTGATGGTGAAACCCTTGTGCCTCAGGAGGTGGTCTTCCTACGGGTCCTGCTGCTGGTCCTGCTGGCCTGATCTCTGTGGAGACCTTCCCTTGCTCAAGAAGTTGTATTCCAAGCGAGGTGACGTTGCGTTTAATCGCCTTTGTGACATTTTGGTTTCTTTATCTTTATTAAGATGAATGGAAATGTTGTCTGAGATGCTTTCAGGTGTGATTGCCAGTGTTAGGCAGCTGAACAAGCTCCTTCTGGAGGCTCTTGAGTACCATTTCCTACTGCTGTAATTGGCTGGCAAGAGTCTGTCCTCATTCTTTCTCTAGTTCAGATATATTTTTTTTCCGTTGTTTTTCTTCCTTCTGTTCTTTGCACGACCTTCAAGCAGGTTGGGGTTATTCAAGACTTTTTATTTTGTTATTACACAGATTTCCTTGGCGCTTTGTGGCCAGGTAGGACCTGGGGTTCTTGTTGAACAGCCGCCAGTGCCATCGTAGGCAGAAAGAAAATGAGTATATGCCTGGGGAGGAAGAGAGGATCACTAGAGAAGGTAGCACCATTGCTTACACTGGTTTTGTGTTGCATTAACAAGTGCTGTCAAAAATGATCTGTGCAGTGGAGGCTGAAAATTGTATGTGGAAGCAAACCTCATCCTGAGCCACTTTCCTGTAAAATTTTAGATTAAAAAAGGTATTATCTTAGTTTTATGCCATTGAAGTCTTTGTGACTCTGCAAAAAGCCACTTCTGACAGCATTCCCATGCGCTGTGCAGCCCAACGTGACATGGCAAAGATTTTCAGAGTCTGAGAATGACAGATTATTCTGTGTAATTTAAGTTACTTTGGTTTCACTCTGATGAAGGGGAAAGAAACAACAAATAGTATGGGTAATTACAAATATTTTAACAATTAGCTACACTGTATAAATAAAATTACATATATTTCAATGGTATTTTGGTGGGTTTAGAACAGTGTCCTACTTCACTCAGCTTAATTATTACACGTGGGTTTGTTAGATCTTGCAAATTCCTCTGACATATTTTGTGAAATCTTAAAATGACTCGGGGCACCACAATGAATTTCCACCTTCTGTTAGGAGTTAAGCCACTTGTAAGTACAATTTGAAGTGAAATATTGAGATCCTGGTGCATGAAATCCTGAACTCTCTAAGCATCCTGTGGTGAATTAAAAGAAACTAAAATTGAGCAGAGTCGTGTTTGGTGCCAGCAGCAGTGATCTCTGTTTATGTGCAGAACAAGCAGTGCCACGTAGCAAAGTGTTCAATTTCGGGGCTGATGTGTGAGCGCTTGGCACAATGTTCTGGCAGGAAATCTGAGCAGGGGTATTTTTCTGGATGTTTCCAGTGTGATAACGCTGTGCTCCCTTTATATTCCACTGTATATGTTACTTGTATTTGCTGCAAACACCTTGCACTCTCCTTGATGGCCGCGTGTCGCAAATGCATTTCAGAGGACTGCGGTTGGGTGTGGATATGATGGTGCCTCTCAGGGCTGGGGGTTGGGTTTGTATTAACCATTAGCCAATATTAACCATATTTATACATGGTTTGATATTAGTCCTTCCGCACTTCACGATGGTCTCCTGGCTGAAGCAGGAGCTAGGAGGTATTTGTATTTCTTCCCTCAAAGCCTGTATGTCTAAGGAGCACATTTCCAATCTTCACTTGCCAGATCCAAACAGTCCCAGCAAGTGTCAAAGAGCATCCACCATCTGCCCCTGCTTCTGTTTGGAGCTGATCTGTGTTTCCTGAGGAGCACTTCTTCGGCAGTTTGAGTTTTTCCTGTCACGGCTAGAAGGAGTAATGGTATTTATCCAACACAGCAAAATCCAATGTTCCTGGATATGGTCTGAAGAGTACTGTGAAAACTGTGTGAGTTTCACAGATCAAACAGTCTAAAACAGTAAAATAATAGAAAAAAAATGTCCTGGAGTTTTACATTGCCGGCACTAACCTGCGGCAGAGCACTCTGTAAATATTTGCCTACGGCTCGCTCTACACGCAGATTAAAGGCTGCATTCAAAACTGAGCATGCTGCTGGGGGGGCAGGGGAGCCCCGTTCCTGCCCCAGAACTGGTCTCCAGTGAAGGTCGCTGCCATGCATCTCCCACCACACACGCTGCCTGTCGAGGAAAGCTGGCGGGTGAATGGTGGTGCCCCTCTGCCTTCCCCACCGCACGCCGCTGCCCACTGCGCCTGCGCGGTGCCAGCACACGCAGGCTGTGGCACGGTGTGCATCAGCCCTTGCTGCTGCCACAGGTCCATGGTGCTGCTTCTCCATCACGCAAGGAGACAGTACTGCAGCTCTGCAAAATCTGATTCGGCTGGAGCAGAAAGCTGCTTAAAAAAAAGTGAAATAATCTTTAAAATCATTGCTAGTCATGCGATGGAGCAGAGATTAGGCTGGGCTTTGTGTATTTTAATGACTTACTGCCACTGAAATGCTGTACGCTTGTGGAGTGGGGAAGAGCTCTCCTACCTTGGCTGTCAAACACATTGGATGTGAGTATTTGCTCCAGGCATGAAGCACAGTCACGGTGCGTGGGGGGATGTGGTTTGAGACCCCTGTGAAGGCAGGTGGTGAAGCAGCAGCTCTTCCCCAAGCCCAGTGCCTGGCTGTATTAGCATAGTTGTGTTTGTGGCCATTAGTCTGCATGTTTTTCCCTCTCAAGCTTCAACATGGCTGTTGCTTTGGAAGTCTCTGATGCAGCAACTGGCTCTTGGGTCTTAGCAAACTGCAAACCCTTCTGGTTTCTCCTTGTTTTTAATCCTGTTTAGTCAACAGTGAATTATTTTTTTTAGAATAATGGTACAGGATTTCCCATTATGTACAGGGTGGTAAGGAACCTGAGAAATGCATATTGTAGTTTGAGAAGCTCAGCTGTCTTGGGCTAGGAGAGCTTCGCGTTGCTAAATCTGTGAAGTGCACACTGTACAGCTGCAGGACGAGCCTCAGCAGACCTTCCTTTGTCTGCCTACAATGACTCGTTCCTTGTCTCTCATGCAGCTTTGGAGTGATGCTGACTGGTAAATCACCCTTCCGTGGGTTCTCTTCCTCTCTGAGGATCTCTGCACTCAGTCTGCTTTGGCTCTGGAGCAGTTTTGCCATCTGAAGCCCTCTAAGGAGAAAGCCAATTTCACAAATGCTCTTAGCTCATTGCATTTGGTAGCAGATCTTCGGGCAGCCACCTCGCTGCTTTGAAGGATGCTGCATTGCACAGGCCAAGGTAAGCAGTGAAGCTGCTTAGCTGTGTGTTTTTAGCAAAAGCTGATGCTTTCTACAAAGCAAATCTTAGGGGAGACCTACAGAAGCTTCCAAGGATGGCAGTGTGATGCGTGCAAAAGAAGAGTCTGAATAGAGAAAAGTATTGCCTGTGCTATGCTGGCATGTGCCCATCCTCAGGAATGTGTTAGTTGGCCACACCATTGCTAACGGGCTCATCGGCCTCTCTGTTTAAAGCCAGCCAGCAGCATTGATGCTTGTGTTAGCATAAACAATAATTTGGATAAAAAACCCAATAGTATGGTCTGTTATTGTGACAGTGGCTTCTGCATAGCTTTGCTTCATTTTCTGTTTCCAGAGAGAACGTGGCCAGGAGGGCAGTGCCAGAGTGCACCACCCCATGTGTGCACCTTTGCAGTAGGACTGAATTTAGCAAGTCATTGCTTAAAATTGCTAGAGATAATAGAACAATAAAATCAGGTGCTTCATCTGGAGCTACTGTTCCCAAACCACTGCCAGAGAATGATTATTGTTAGCTGGGTAGTCCTCATCCCGGCTGGTCCTTCGCAGGATTCACTGAACCTGCTGAAAATGCAGCACTTGAAAATATTTTAATCAAAGAGCAATTGACTTGAAATGGCCCCAGATTGTTCATTTCATTTTCTCCTTTCTTCCTCTGCCAGTGAAAAAGTAAGCATTGCTGTCAACATCCAAGGCCTCCCTATACTATTTGGCAACATTTGCCTTCTCTTGACAGCTTGAATACTAAGATCAAGTATTAAAAGTATGGCCTGGCTGATGGAAGTAATTAAGAGACTTCTATCAGCCAGGAGAGAGTTTACTAACCTCATTTACTGCGGTAAATGGAAGAGACTTTCAATCGCCTGTCAAAAAGAGACCGTGAGTGCATGCATGCCCTTTCGTACCGATAATGAATTAGTTACTGGAACACTTTTCTTGCTGGAATTCAGGCTGGAGAGAGGCAGGTGCCGGTTCCTGTCACATCAGCCTGTGTCAGGCAGTGGTTGCCCGAGATGAGAAATGACAGTGGAGCAGGAACAGGGCAAGAGCAGGGAAATGGCACGGCCTCCTGGGGCCCTGCCCCTCTGCTGGTGGGGCCACTTCTACAAACCACTCCCGAGCGAGGCAGTGGGGCTGGATTTCAGTAGAAAGGAGAGAATGCGAGATCAAATGGAAATCCAAGGGGTAAGAGAGGCAAGAGGAACTGGAACACATTGGGGAAGGATGCTGAGAGCCAGTAGATGTGCAAAAATGAGTGGGACTAGCTGGAAAATGGGAACCTGAAGGTCAAAGAGTGGGTGTATGTCTGTGCCTGTGTCCCTGTTTTGCAAACACCATCTCATCGGATATTGTACAAATTGTGTGTAGGAAACATTCAGCAGTGAGTGTTGCGGAGAACCTGTGATGGGGAAGAGTGGTGCTGCTTCCCTTCCACACAACACAGGAAGAGTGTGTGGGAGACCCACAGTAACAGAGAGAGAAATTAAATGCCACTCACTAAAGCAGGATGGTGCGATGTGACATTAGGGCTCTGTGAGCTTTTTGCATAGACCTGCCTCATGGAAATCAGATAAATTTTCATTTTTCAAGCGAAATCCAGGCTATCCTGGGATCCCTGCAATGGCAGAGCTTGTGCACGGAGAGCTGCAAGGTAAGGATTTCACCTCTGAGGTTTTAGCAATGCTTGTGTTAGCTGTTGCTATCTTTGCCATCTGCTGCTATGAAATAGCCCTTTGTCTTCTAACAATATCGCTCTTCTCCTGCTTCTCTCTTTGGATACTGAATATGAAGCAATGTCTTGCTGCTCATTGTACAATCAGTAGCATCTCCCTTGAGAGGGCAGCTCCTGCGATATGGGTCGTGTACTCCCTGTGCGTGCTGAACGCTGCACCTCCATACCCTTGTTAGAGTCTGCAAGTGCTCGTGGCAAAGTCAAACCTTGCCTCTGGGATTGCAGAAAGCTTTTAGGGCAGATGTAGCTCAGTGAGCACAACCAGCACTGTTCAAGGCCCAGACTTGGGATACGTGAACCCTCAAAGCTGTTATGTGGCCTGGGATTTTTGAGGACCAAAATTCTCTAGCATAAAGCACATCCCTTCCATCCCTCTGCCAATCCTTGTTCCAGAGAGCTCTACTGCTTCTTGTGGACATTTGCGTTCGTTTATATACATCTTTGAAATCTAGATGTCCAGTGGCCAAAGCACAGCACACCACTAGGTGGCAATGCAATAAACCCAGGGAATAAATACTACTAGAGCAGCTGGACACTCCTGGCTTCCTTCCTGTGTGACACTTTGTCACTCTAGGCTTTGGTGACCAACCCCAGGAGCTCTTGTTTGGCCTGACTGAGCAAAAGCAGTCTCGTGAGCAGAAGTCCCAGCAGCAGCTACTGAACCTCTTTCTTCTGAGTTTTAACAATTAGCCTGTAATTAACTGCAGCAGCAATTGTCATGTCACAGCCACGCTTAGCATGCGGCGTAGGGCAGCCTTTCTAAACTGTACCTCTCCTCACTGAAGCATTACGGATACTGTTTGGAATGTGTGAAGATTTTCATTTGCCAAAGGAGTAGGTTTTGAGATTGAAAAAAACAATTATCATCCCCTAATTGGCATTTTGTGTAATGTGATCCCTTAAACGGACCCAGTGAACTCTCTGGGAGCTGGGAGGTTTCATTAAGGAAGATACTCAGCCTGGATTTACTGACTTCAGGGAAGTTCAAGCACATCTTAAATTACTCCGCCAATTACTGTCATTGCTGTGTACCTTTCTAGGCAGGTACCTGCTCAGCTCAGGGTGCACAGTCCTCTAAGGAGAGTGGGGAGGACTGAGGGCAGTAAGGCAGGACTTGTATCTTTGGGGGCTTTCAGGAGCTCGGTGCTTACAGCACAGGCAGGGACCCAGGGCACCCAGGACCTCCGCAAGCTGCAGTGCCTGGCTCGGTGTGCTCAGCACCTTCCATCGCACCCAGATAGCTGTAGGTCTGTATCTTGGAGACCGTGGGGTTTTTTGTCTATAAAATTAGCAGTGTTCTTAGTGTACAGCAGACACAGTGTTCTCTGCACCACCAGATCCCTACCATCGGAAACACGACTGTGTCTTCTGCTCATGTGTTGCCGCATGCTTGTTATAATTCCTGATAATTTTTCTCCAGTTTGGAGGCAGGCAAATAAAAAATTTAAAAGAAGCTGTTGCTCTCCCAAGGTCCTTCCATCGATGCAGACATGGACAAACCTTACCAAAGCCGTGTCTCCATCCCTGTCCTGCTCGGAGCCGAGGTTGGCTCTCGGCCCTCCGAGGTGACTGCAGCAGCCCTCACCTTGGTGACAGCTGCTGGAGTAGTTGGTCCCCAGGTGTGTATGAGGATCTGGATTTAGCTTCCCTTTCTCAGCTTGTAACTGTGCTTTCTCTGTGGGCATTGGCTGAAAGTAAAGTGGGCCATGACAGGTGATGAAATGAAGAACGGGCTGTGGACAAGCGGCCGCTGTCTTCCGTGTGTACTTGAAGGACTGTTCTGGGGGACCCGCATTGCACGTCTGTCTCGGAGGACGGCAGCTCGTTCTCTACCTGGTATGCAGAAGAGGGTCATGTTCCTATTTCCAGCTGAAGGGGGTCACAGGCTGTCCCATACCTCAAATGCTTGTTCTACATATTTCAGCAGGAAAGGGTGCAATGCCCTGTATTTCACGTGCTGGTGCTGGCAGGCAGCACACCTATGCAGTAGTTTCCTGCCAGATCCCTTCCATTTGGGGAGATTCCAAACCCTCCTCACCTCCCAGTCTGTGATACCTGTGCTTGCCTGTGGTACTGCTGCAGGATTGCTTCTAAGACCTACCATAAATACATTTTCCCAAAGGTCCAAATCCCTATGACAACAAAGTTTCTGTCATGCCACAGGATCTGTGCTCCTCTGGAGCCCCTGAGCTCTGCCTAGGTTGTATGGATCAATACAGATATTATCAGGTTGCTGGGAGCAACCACTTATTTGCAGGAAGATGTGAGGAAGGAAGGGCACGGAAGCCTCCTGATTCCTGACAAGCTTGGCTGGACACTGCTGCAATTGTGTATCCTGGTTGTAAAAGCATAGAGCATGGTACATTGAATCCCCACTCCCTGGGTTTGTCAGTGGCTCTTAATTTTAGAGCTGTGGAGTGAGCGTGCAGACTCTTAAGATATTGGCACTTAATGGAGTTGATAATGTTATAGTTGATTACTTCAGAGGGAGGCAAAGGCTTCTTTTCCTTTTTTATGATTTGAATAACGAGTAAGTTGAAGTCTCAGAGTACAAATCAACTTGGCTTGTTTAATTGGTGATGTAACAGTGAAAATGCAAAATAAAGATGATCAGGTTAGGGTATATTAAATGCTTCCTGTGTGTGTGTGTTACTGCCCTTTACCCCATGGCTACTTGCTTAAAATTCAAAATATTGTATGTTTCCTAGTATGAGTCACAAAAGTAATCTTTGGGATCAGGAGCTAACAGCTCATCTAAATCAGTCTGTGTACCCCTGACCTCTTTGAGATTTACTGATTATACTGAAAATTAAAAATACAATTCTTATGTATTATTTTTTACCTACTCCAGCTGTATGCATGGAGAGAGGCTTTTCAGTAAACTTTTCCTGTATGCTTTCCAGCTGTTTAGTTACTTCCATCTTTCCTCAACTGACTATTTTTAAAGGTTCTTTTTCACAGTTCCTATCAGGCCTCCAAGAGCTCCACTGCTGCCAGAAGCTGCCAAGTCAAAACCTTTTTTATTTTTATTTTTTTCAACATACTCAAGTCCAACAATCTTATCCTGGCTTATCGCTCCTACCAGCTTTCATCCTAGCTCCCTCAGATGGAGAGCAGGAGGAAGCAGTTGCTGGGACACAGAGATAAAAGAGAATAGAAGCAGGACATTTCACTAGGATTTAATGCATATTAAAACAGGGGATTAATGCGTTTTCATTTTCACATTGCTCTGTATGGGCATCTTACTGTTCCTCTAGTGAAGAAAAGTGACCTTTAAACTTCTCGGAAGCGGACGGGGGAGAGAGCTCTGAGCACTTCTCAGACTTGAAAGAGCTGAGTACTGTAATATTATCTGAGGTTTTTTGACTGAAGCTCTGTTTCTCCTTTTCTGCAGGGATTCCTGAAGAATGAAAAAGATAATGCATTGCTGTCAGCCATCGAAGAGTCTAGGAAGAGGGTAAGTTGGAAGCAAGCACCATTTTTTCCTAAAAGTTTGTCCTAAGAATTCTCTCTCGGGAATTAATACATTACCTATTTAATGAACTAGGGGAATTTAAGAGGACTGTACTGAGAATATAGGAAAATTAGACTCTAAGGAATACTTGCTTAGAATTTCCAGAAGAAATACTTGTCAGTTGTATTCCAACTGCAGTGTTTTGTAGGGTCAGGAGGCTCAGTGTCAAATCAGTTTGAAGAGAGCAGGTGCTGTTGGTGAGGCACAGAAGGCTCGCTCTGACCCTCTCCATGTGGATGCTGCCTTTTCTAGAGGTGGTAATGCTAGGGTAGGGGTTTATTTCCTTTGAGAAGTGCATGTGCACTGACTTCCCGTACTGTGATGCTGCTCAATAATTTATTGTAGCTGTTTCTCCGGGTTACAGGAGTCGTTGAAGTATGTACGACCACGTTCAGGGCTGTGCAGCAGAAGTGCTGTGAGGTTTGATTCTTGTGTGTCTGGAAGAGCTGTGACACTGTATTGCATCACGCTGCCCAAAGCAAAGCTCTTGCATAGAAAAAACTAACAGTTTTTGAAGCAGTGCAAAGGAAAATGCTGTAATAAGAAAGCAGGATTTGTCACTTAAGCTCTGGGTCTGTTGTGTCCAGATTTCTGCCCTAGAAAGAGGGCCAGTACTTTGACAGTCTGTATGAAAAAGAGACCGAGAGAGTCAGCCTTCGCCTGTTCATCTCCTGCCTCTTCGCCTCCAAGCAAGTAGCTGTTTTAAGGATTTTCTGAACTGGAAGTTGTTTTCTTATGTGAAATCCATCTGACTCCTGTTTCTGAATCTATTTATGCTTTTGGTATCTGTCATGTTCTGGGGCAACGATTTCCACAATTGAATTATGCAGCATGGAAAAATGTGTCCTGTTTGTTTGTCTTAAAGCCACTGCTTGGAAATGTCACTGTGTACTTTCTAGTGCTTATGTTATGATTGTTTCCCTCCGTGTACACTTGGGGCATCAGGTTTAGAACTGAGCCTGTTTTTCTTTCAAATTATAAGAAATAGTACTTAGCATTATTAAATTATTTTAATTGTGTATAATTATACTCTGATTATTAAAGCATATTTAAAACCCTTTGGAAATTATTACAGTGAAGGTAAGGATAAGACCTATGTTCTACCATGAAAGTATAAAGTGAATTTATATAATAAAACAAAGAAACACAAATCTTATACTCCAGTTGCGTGCATGCACCATAAGCTAATGTTTGCCAAATGTCACTGCCTCATATCAATTCGTTTATACTGGGAACCATTCAGCCCCTTAATTGACAATATCCTAACAGTGGGCTTCAATGAGACGATAAACTTAGCCAGCCAAGGTGTTTAGTTATGTACACTGCAGCACCAGGCTATGCAAAAGACACAGGAGGTTAGGAAGGGAAAGAAGTGGAAGATCCAATATAGCTTATTCTTTACTTAGAATTAGTGGAAATATTCTTATTTCCTGTCCCAGTATACCAAAGGCTGCTAGTTAGCATCACCCCAACAATAACAGGAAAGGTCGTGAAGCATCTTCTCTATCCTAATGCTTTTGCCAACGTAGGGAATACTGAGGGAAAAGCTGTTTTCTTCCATAAGTTCCCCAATTGGATCTGAAGACAATGTAGCACATCAGCCATTTTAAAGGTAAAATGATGTTTCTTCTTGGGATATGGTTTTCCTATGTGCTTTCCTGAGTTACCTCCTGATAAGAAAGTGTTTCTGATTCTTTGGCACAGGTTAATTTTCCTTAATACTTTTACTTTATCCTGTTTCCCATTTAAAAGGAAAACATACTGGTAAAGACCTGAAAATGAAATGGGCAATAAACACACATCTCTTTTAAGAATTCAGCAAGTCAAACCTTGATAGCCTCCAAGCAGGTGAAAAGCTTGTTGCCATTAGCTAAGTTGGTCTTAACAAACTGCAGGGATCAGTGATGGTCTGGATATTGTGTCCATGCTGCAAAATTGAAGAAAGAAGCCTATCAGTTTCCAGCCTGTTAAGTTTTGTGTGTGTTGCAGTACCATGGAAGAGACACAGATTCCCTGTTTTACCAGCTGGGTGTGTGGGTTGTCTTACTTCCACGCACGCCTGCTTTCTGAATCCCCTCGTACCTGAACAGGAAGCCTGTTACAATCATATGCAGCACATCATAAGCTCTTGAGGACTGAACTGGTTGATTTATTTAGTTGCTATTTTCTGTTTCATTTTTTGAGCAGAGCTGGGCTGTTTGGTGTTTCTGTATGTTCCTTAGCTGCTCTTCTTCACCAACAGACTTTTGCTATGGCTGAGGAGTATCACCGAGAATCAATGCTGGTTGAATGGGAACAGGTGAAACAAAGGATTCTTCACACTCTGCTTGCATCGGGGGAAGATGCTCTTGATTTCACCCAGGAAAATGAGGTAACTCTGTCTTTCTAAGTTATGTGCATAGTCATACACAGCATGTACACAGCTGGCACTCCAGCACTGCCGAAATGGTCTCTGGATTGTTCTGTAGTTACAACTGTGTGAAAATGAGAAATATCAAATCTCTATTTAATTCCAGAACGGCTGTCACTAGCAGAATGCATTGTCTAGCAAAATATGAAACCTTTATAATAGTTTTTATTGACTTTGATTAGGAGTACAGGCAATGGAGCTCCTATTGCTGAAGCTATGCTTTAAGCAACATACTGTACAAGCTGGAAACTTAGTCCCACTAACACGTTAGGTTGATATGCCCAGGGGACAGAAAACACATTGGGGTGAACTTCACCTTCAGGAAACCTTTGCAACACTAATGAGACCAGACAGTTTTCAGGTGCAACTGTGCTCACACACAGGTCTCT
Source organism: Aegotheles bennettii (assembly GCA_013398125.1). Lineage (NCBI taxonomy): Eukaryota > Metazoa > Chordata > Aves > Caprimulgiformes > Aegothelidae > Aegotheles > Aegotheles bennettii. The sequence goes on along the minus strand of VZRW01003950.1, from coordinate 130,442 downwards.
GAGTGTCTCTTTCCCTTATCACTGTGTGCTAGCCAGGATTTATGGCTTAGGAGACTGATGAAGTCTTTCAGGTTTCTTGGCAAAGCCAAATGAATATTCAAAAAAAGAAAAAAAGAGGCGTGTGCTTTCCTTTTTCTGTGCTGTCTCATGCAGTGCAGATTAAAATTTTGTGCTGCTAAGACCTCTAGTGTTCCGCAGTTCAAGGTTAATCCAGCAGTGACCAAATCCTTTGGGCAAGACTAATCCCGTGTTTAGCGTTAAAGGATATTGACTAGCAACTTAAAACATTCCTTATCTTCTGTTACAACTTAAAACTTTGGAGCATTTTCTCTAAGAGAATAAACTATAGTGACATGAGTAGAGTAAAACACAGTTACATATGTAGTTGTGGAACTGCACCCCTCTGAGCTAGAGGCATCAGACATCAGCAGAGACCCCTGGAGCACAAAGTTACACAGCAGCCCCTGCACAATGCTCCATGGAAACTGTAACCTTGAGATGAGAGGTGACAGGGGCTGGGGGAATGCAAGTTGCGGTGCTTTCAGGACAGAAAACAGACCCAGTTTTTTATAGCCGTGTTTCCCACCCACCCCCTTTTTAGAAAATATAAATAAATAAATCTTGTTCATTGGAGTGACTTACAGAGCTGCGAAGTATATTAAAATAATAAAAGCCCTCGGTGTTAATGGGGTATGACCTGTACAGGGATTTGGAAATAATTAAAATTGTTAATGAAATGTCTCTTTCTGAGTACTGTTCTCTTAAATATAGGTTAATCCCAGTTAGCATATGTCTTTTAATAGAAGCTGTCTTCCCCAGAAAGTATTTTACTGGTACTTTACTGTGACTTCTCAGAAGGTTGTCCAGCTTTCCAATATTAGAAATGTTAAATAATGCAGGCTGAATTAATTTAAAACTAGGAACAGCTATCCCATTATTTTAGGATGTGGGTCTGAAGACTTGGCAGCTATTCTGATAATTTCTAACATCTTTGGTTTGTGTGTGAGTTGCTGGTGTGGGATTTTCCTATCGAAGCGTGGATATTAATTGCTAGGAGAATCAATTTAATAACTTATTCTAAAAAGGTAAATGCCTTTTTTGAAATTTCAGTGTCAAAGGGACACTACCCCAGTCCATGGCACTCGAGATGCCAAGCATCAAATTGGTGGGAGGGAGGAGGGGGGAAAACCCACCCTGTCTAATGTCTTTCATGAATGAGTTTAAAGACTCAGTATACACTGTCACTCAGTAATACCCCACTCTCCGTTTCAAAGCACTCGTAGTATCAGTATGTCATTTCAAGAGCATTTAAAATCCTTGATATATTCTAGTCTTAGCCTCAAGAAGTCAAAGGTCTGAGAGGTTTGAAGTGCATCTACTGTGTTAAAAGCCTGTTATCTAACCTCCCCACAGCAGGTTGTTCTTCTAAAGCCTTGTTCCAGTCAAATAAGTTTTTTGTGTGTGTGTGACACAAACAGACACAGCCTGTAGAATATAGTAGAGGTTTAATTGATATCCTCTGGAGATGGAGAATCAACTGAAAAGGCACAGCTCCAAAAGCAGCAGGGGGCCAGTCTGCCTGCGAGCCAATTCTCAAGCTTTGGGCAAGCTAATTTGGGCAGAGTGAAATACCAACACATTATTCATGGAAAATAAGACCAATTAACAGGCAAAGCCCATGATTCAAAGAACCTAGCACAGGACTTGCCATTAGGATTTTCTGTTCCCCCTTGTCCTCCAGCCTGGGCTTCTTCCTGTGAGGGAAAAACAGAGCTAATAAAAAGGTGCTTCTGGGGGGGGAAAGGGAGGAAAGCCCAAATTCTGTTTTCAAGGTATCAACACCTGTGCTCCCAAGGTGCTTGTTCCACTAGGTGCTGAGGCATTTCTCTTATCCTTTTCTTTCAGGTTTTCCTTTCTTCCACCCTCGCCCCAAGCTCTTCCACACCTGTTGTCACGCAACACACTCCCACAGTGACAGAGAGACACTGTCACTCTCGGTTTCTGTTCTGCCTCTCTGTATCATCTTCATATCCCTTAAATCCCAAGGACTGCAAGATGCTCTCTGCTCCCCCGCTGCACCACAGTGCATTTGGATGGTGTTTCTCTAGCTCAGACTTCTGCCTGGTTATTCACTGCACCTACTGGCCAAGCCATTTGGAGTGCTGACAAAATGTCTGCCCAGACTTCTGCTGAGGAATGTGCATATGAGGGTGATGAATAATGCATCTTTCTATGCACATGGTTTGGTGTGCAAGTGAGGCTGAATGCTCGGCTGAGTACAAATGAAGGAGGACTCCTTTGAAAAGCAGCATCGTTAGGCTAAATGAATTTAAAGATAAAAATGTCACGGCAGTGCAGTATAGCTGCAGCTTTCACAGATGGGTAACGTTCAGAATAAATATTACAGTTCTGAAGGATGTTTTAGAAAGACCTAAATTCAGGGTAGGGAAAAGCAAATGTGGTTGATAAAAACAGCACAAGCCATTTACGCAATGTCAGACTAGAGATGCAGAAAGATACGTGTGTGTGCACTTACGCTCCTGCAGTCCTTTGTGCATTACCCACTTTTCTGTTTTTCCTTTTGCTGCTCCAGTTAAGCTTGAGAACCTGACCTCAAACACGATTCTTCTCGTGCACCTAGCTGCTGTTTCCAACACATCTTTCATAATCTCTTCCTTGCTTGAAAACTTATTAAGTTCAGACTTGCCACTGAAGATGTCCTCCCCCCTTCCCAAATCCTCCCTTGGCTTGCAGGGGCTGTCTCTTCAAACTCTGGTTGCCAGCTACAGAAGGGTTGCCTGCACAGCCCTCTGTTTCTGCAGTTCAGAAACGGCCTTCCCCGTGCTGACTCACTGCTTTAGCTTTCCTTTTGAAATTTCCTTTTAGCACAGCCATGAGATAGTTCAGTGAGCTAATGCTTTTAAGTTTAATAATTCAAAGATGAAGCCAGAATGCAAGTATGAGACAGAAAAAAATAGGAAGCAAGCTTGCTCCCATGACTCTTGGCATAGGAAAGAAAAGCAAGACAAATTCTGGAGTTGCTGATTTTTTTTCTTGCTGAAGTGCCAAGTAGGCATTCAAAGAATTTAATTTCAGTGTGGCAGTGCTCAGCTGTAGCAGACTGTTAATAAGCTATCCTCAGAACATAACGGCGAGGATAAAATTAAAATTGGAGAAAGGAAAGGAAAAAGAAACCCAAACCCCAGAGCAGTTACTTCTTAGTTTCAGGCGTGCACTTTCGAATTCAGATCTTACCTGTGGGGTTTTAACCCGTCAGTCATACACCACTCCCTGGAGTAGCAGCCACGTGGATGCTCTTTGGTGCTGCAAAGCAGCAGCAGGAGAAAAAGGAACGAGATTCACAACACAAAGCCCCAGTCCTTATGTTTCTGGTGTTTGGGCACTGGTTGAAAAGTGACACTAAGTCACAATGTACCCTTCTGCACTTGCTTTAGAAGATGAAACCTCATCAGTAATTAATGACAATGTCCATAATTTAGCGTTACTTTAAATAACTCTGCAATTTATCTGGCACAGCGTAGGGGCAGGCTGCAAAGCGCTATTTCTGCCATCACGTCTGTTTCCCAGGAAACCTGTTTTAACAGCTTCTTTGTTCTTTAGAACAAAGAATTTGTCGGGTTTTAGGTGGGTTTAAAGGAATTTGTGTCAGATGATTTGGCACTGAAAGAAAAATGCAAATGCCTCTGAATATCAGTATCCATTAGGAGTGGCTGAAGAGTATTTTTGGTGTAAGTTCAGCTGTAAAAAGGAAAAGTGTGATTTCTTTTAGGTTTCTGGTAAGGCGTTTTTATACTGCCTAAGGTCTAAATGCATCTGCCTGATTTTTATAATCAGGTTGGTCATAATTTAAATAGTACTATTACTGAGAAATTAATGCAGTGGCAAACTAATTCCAGCAATTTTAAAGTATTGTCCAAGTTCATCTTTGATACCTTCATTCTTTTATATTTGGTTGTGTTTGTCCCTGATAATGCCAAATAATTTTTATTCTGTAGTCAACTGTTGTGTGCTATGCAGAAAGCAGTAATCACAAATGCCACAGAGTTCTAGCAGTTTCTCAGTAGAGATCTGTGTCCCTATTTTCACGTATAAATTTCTAGCTAGCTCAGAACAGCTTCCTGGCCATTGCAATTGTGTCACTTTATTGGTCTTTAGATTTACAATTGTGAAAATTTCCCTGATCAAAACTCCTGGACAATGGATAGTCACTGTCTTTGCAAGAACATACGCTCGTGAGTGTAAGAAGATAACCTGGATTAAACTGGTACCAAATTAAAATGATAGGCATTTGGGAATGACTGAGACACTGCTCAGTGCACAGGCTGATTAGGAGCATGTCTGGAAGTTCATACGTTTGAATTATTTCATTCCAAAGTTGGGATACACTTCCCCAAAAAGTGAGATCCCTCTCAACACCCTGTAAATATTTCATCCTCATTTGAAACAAGAAACTGAATGATGATACCATCTGGAGAAGAGCTGCCCCTTTGTCCGGTCTGTTCCTGAAATCCTTGTGAGCCAGGTCATGGCAGGAACGCCAGGCCGGCCATGCTGCAGCCTGACAGGTGTCAGCAAAGCTGAACTCTAAAACTGATTAAACTGGAAGTGAAAACAGTGATTTTTCCATTGCACCGGGGCTTTGTTGTCCGTTCGTACAGGCAGCAACTCGGTCACAATTAACTGAACTTCCAGGAAAGGCCAGAACATGTCCTTAAGCAATACTTGAAGTTGATCCTATCTACACAATAAAGTACGGACGTTCTGAGTAACTGAGGGAGGAGAAAATAAAGCTATTTGACAGCACTGCTAAGGTGCAGTGTAACAGCTAATGAGGATGTGCAGCTAGCCAGAACTGACTTTGATGGTAAAAAGCTTAATTTTAAAACTCTGCAGATGTACCTGCTCTTTCTTAGAAAAAGTTACTGATTCCAGTTTAGAGGAATATAGGATGGACTGGAGTTATCTCATACAAACTAACACACAGCAAGGCCTCTTCTTGGAGTTCACTTACAGCAGCTTTCAATACTGAGCTTATATGATTTGCATCCTCTCTGCTGCTGCAAGTAACCAACCATCTTCGATCCTCATAGCTCCCTAAGCTGGACACCTGAAGTAAGCTGAGCAAGGTTTGTGTGGAGGGGGTGACATATCTTAGCAAACCAGCTATACCTGGGACGGTCAAAGGAGCTTTTGGGTTCAAAGTCTGAAATTCAAAGGCTGTTGCTTCAGTTTCAGACCTGAAAACATGCTTGTTTTTCCAGAAGCTTGTCTGTTCCTCTTTGCTTGCTCCAACTATGTCAGCTGGCTTCATAATAAATCTTATGCTTCTATACTGAGCTTGTCTTGCTTTTATCTTCAGGCCATCGTGGCTGTAGCACTGCTTGTGAAGCAGCTGATATTAAAGGACTGCTTACCTCAAAGGGAACTGTCTTTAAAATGATTGTGCTTTATTTTTCAAATGCAAAACTTGCAATGCTGATGCTGAAATGAAGAACTGCATTTTTAGGAAGCAGGAAACATTAGAGTATTACATGCTTAATTAGGAGTATTCTTTTCCCCAGCTGGTGAACATCCATGTTCAGTAGTGGCCATGCTGAGAACATACCTGTGATTCGTAGGGAGCACTTACAGGGATAGCTTTATGCAGCAGTGGAACATTATGTTCATATTATATTTCAAGCTTTATAAAAGAGTACAGATTTTCCATGCCATGACTTCATCTGCTGTCCCTCTGCACTGGAAATATCTCAATCTCGACATAGTCTCTGTGGGTAGGAAGATGATTTTTTCAGGTCATTGTATTGCCAGCGTCCTCCTTCCTCCTACAGCTGACCAGTGATGGGGCACTTTTTGGCAGATAATTGAATGCTGCAGTCACATTTTGTCTGTGTCATGGCACTAGGACAAAACTGGAGTGTCAGCCTTGCTAGACTCCATCCGCTGAGCTGGTCTGTGTCCATGCTGTGATGGAGATTCAGACTGGGTGCTTCACAGCGAGATACCAACATGGCAATAAGCAACCTTTCAAAAAACAAAAGGAAAGAATTAAAATTATAAGATGCTATCTAGAGACACTGATGTCCTAATTCTAGAGAGCTAATGGTTGGTTTGTGCACTGAATAAGGAGGATTTCTGTCACTTCAGAAACTTTAAGCTATATTTAACAGGATATTGCAGTGAGACTCTGCATTTTACTCTGTAGATAGTTCAAAACCCCATTCTTAGTTCTGTCAGGAACATAGGTTTGCTGTTCTTTAGGAGTAGATAAATTGGTAAAATGCATTGCAGTAATTTTATACCTCATACATTCTTATACTGTTCTCACTGAACAGCCCAGCTACGTTGGTGATTTGGGCCCTCCAGGTCGCAGCTCCTTGGACAGCGTGGAGATGGCGTATGCTCGGCAGGTGGGTGGAAATGAAAAAACACACTCAAACATTTTCTACAGGGAGGGGGGAATTAAAGATCTGTGAGGACACTTTTAGAAGTATACTCATCTGTCTGCTATGGGATTTTTCTTTTTTTTGTCAAAACGACATCCTGAACACCATGTATTACTGTAGAAGTCATTTATGCTTATATGGTAAATTGACACTCTTAACATTTCAAAAAAAAATTAAAACAGGTTTTTAGAATTCATGTCAACATGTAATAGTATGCAAATGAAGACTTTATATTCCCTTTATTCTCTCACATGTGGAAGATCACATTTCTGATGTGTGTGTGTAGGAAAAAACATGCTGAATTCTTAATCCTAATGTTTGTCAAATTATATCCCATTTTAATGGTATCACTGGTGAGAAGCTTTAGTGCATCAGCTATGAATTAATATGTCTGGTGGCATTAGACTCCCTCTGAAAGTTTTCAAGGAAAACTGATAAACCTTTACATAACCAATTTGTTACTTTTGTTGCTTGAGATGAGCTGTTTACCAGCATTTTCAGAAACAAAATGAAAGAGAAGGACTTGATTTTTTTCAAAATGGAATATGTAAAACTATGTAGACAAAGCATTGCCTAATTTGCACACAATTACTGTGATGGTGTGCATTGGCTCGGGCTTTGCTGCGCCAGATAGTGCCTACATCTGTGTTTCTGCCTGTGTTCAGTTATGGTAACTCTGGAGAAATGAATCACAAAATAAGGTGCATGGTTGTGCTGATAAAGTGTATGATTGATTTAGTGGTTGTTAATGTACGTTAATCTGTTCCATCTCTACTGTGATAGTCCACTAGTAAGGATCTTCCTTGTTGCATAATTACGTTCATACTCTGAGGCTGATGGCATTGCTCCCTGATGTTTGGTGGGTATGGAAAGCTCAGCCTCCCTAGCAGTGCTGGTTGCAGGGGTAGCTGCAGTCACAGTGTCCTCTCCAGGGGTGGGCAGGTGGGCTCTCAGCAGGTTTACAGGGTGCCACGTGCTGTGGAAACGATTACTTGTTCTTCATGGATGGTTCAAACTGTTTCACAGGAACAAGGTGAAGTGCATGTACATGTTTCACTGATGCCGACTTCTGGTTGCAATCCTGAGCTCCACGTCTTGTTTGCATGCTGGGCATGTTGAAGCAGTAGCACACGCAAAAAGGCACTTACAGTATGATGGCACTGCTTTTCCAGCATTGAGAATGATTATTTTCAGGGGTAGCTTTAAGGTGTTTAGGCTGAGAGTAGAATAAACAGTAGTAAAGGAGCTAAATTAAGACCAACATTTAAATCAGAACTGGTGCATGTGTATATGTTTAAGAGCAGGTTTTGAAGGGCCAGGTTTCTGTTCTCACTTCCCTGTGTCAGATTTCCCTTAATATTGCCACAAACCAGCAGAATTCTGTTTCTTTTATGTCAGCAGGTAGGAGGCTGACGTGCAGGGGACTGTCACTGCCATCCAGTTGTCAGATCTCTTCTGAATCTTTGTCCTCCAACAATTAGCTGCATTCAGTGCATTAGGGCATTTCAGTGCACTGCTTTGGCAGGCAGAAGCCCTGAAGGCAGGACTGCTGCCTGCCTCCGGGCAGGCCTGGGGCTTTCCTGTGTTGTGGAAGTGTGGTTGATGCTGATGCCCATTCCTAGTTGGATTAGAAGCTGCTAATGTGGGAGGGAAGCAGAAGGGACTTGCTGGGGACACTCTGTTCTTGAAGCCTGGTTCAGATTTTGCTGCTGCGGCTGGGGAGGGGAAGGAGGAGTGATAAGTGTTGTTAAACTTGCTTACTTTCAATGTTTCAGATTTATATTTATAATGAAAAGATAGTGAATGGACATCTGCAGCCTAACCTGGTAGACCTTTGCACTGCTGTTGCGGAACTGGATGATAAGGTACTGCCAGTGGGTTAACATAAGGAAATGCATTTAATCTGTTTTCAGCAGTGATTAACAGCCTGCTGACATTGGTAGAAAAATACTGATGTTGCCAAAAAAAATTGCATGGCTCCACAGAAAACACAGAGCCGGTACTGAAATCTCTGGTACAGCAGTGCCCACCTGTGATGAACTTGGTCGAGGTGAAAATTTCTTAGCAGTGAGGAAGAAAACCTGCTTTCACTGCAGTGTCCCATCGTGAGTGATGAGCTGTCAGGGAAAAAAATTGCTTTTAATTTAAAATGGGTTCTGTTGTGTTTGGTTTTCCAAATGTGGCCTCCTAATATCCTTTGAATATATTCAGCTGTAGGTGAAGGGTCTTCAATCAGATGCTGCTAGAGCTGAAGCAGACTCCCATAGCAAAGTGTAGAGCCCCTAGGATTGGCTTTAAACCAGTGACCTGCCTGCTTTTCTTTTTTTCCGCCACTCCTTTAATTGCATTGCCTTGATCCACCCCAAAAAAACAAATGCACAAACCTGGCCTCCATCAAGAAATGCTCGGAGGAGAATCCTGCAGGAGGGTCAAGCCATGAAAAAACTTTGCAAATGGGGAGAAGAAAAAGCTCTTTGAGAAGCTGAGGGGCAAATGCTTCAGACAGATCTGAATTACAGATGTGCATCTTTGCTTTGAAACAGCTCTGTTCGTTTTGCTAGGGACAACGCGGTGAGTTTCAATGTTCTTGCTGCTTTGAAGCTCTGAGATCAAATGCCTGCCCTTGCTGGGGATACCAGTGCTGTTACTTCTCAGTGTTTGCTGTTTCAGCAGGGATACTCTAGTCCTGGAGACACTGATACGATCTCATCCTTACGGATGAGCAGACCTGGATGGCTGTCAACATCTTTTTCAGCCCTGAGTCTTTGTCCAAGTGATCAGTGTCCTTTAGACATTTCTCATCACAACTGATTGCACAGCTTTCCAGTGGCAGCCAGAGCAATTTCTTATACAGAAAGCTGATGATGTTGTGGTATTTGAGTGGGATGTGCAAGCTAGAAATGGGGAAGGAGCCTGAGCACCAAGTACTCAGCCTAGTTTTGGAAATCATTGTGGATCCTGAGTGACAATTGCAGGTACAATATTTATAGCCAATTTCTTGTGCAAGAATTATGCAGACAAGCCTGGGAAATTGGATGCTGCACGACAGAAGTGGCTTACCTTACCTTTGTGACTGCATCCAGTATCTCCATTACAAATCTAAACTGACATTACTCGTGTGTTACACCATGTAGCTCAAAACAGTGTTGCTTGTTCATCTCTGTACTAATCACTGTTACATGGAATGGCTTGTTTATAGAACATTTCTGAGATGTGGGCCATGGTGAAGCAAATGACCGATGTTACCCTGGTTCCTGCTAGCGATGCCTTGAAAGTGCGGACCAACATGGAGGTGCGTATGGAGTTCGTGAGGCAGGCTCTGCACTACCTAGAACAAAGGTAAGATGAAGCTTTGTGTAGCACAGTTTAAAAGCCAGAATGACTTTGTAATGCACACAAACATATTAACAAGTCAGTTGCCGCTTGCTGCTCACAGAAGTGTCTGTTGCCTGTCTTTTCTGTTCTGCAGGGCTTAGAGCAGCCACTTGAGTATAAAACTGTTTTAGTTAACTGTACCAGATTAAAAGGTCTTGAATCCACGGGGAGGTTGTTCAGAGGATGCAAAGAACTTCTGTTCTTTCTTCTATGTTGTCCTTAAGTATCCTATATCTGTCACAGTGATAAGTGAAGATTTTTTACTGTGGAAAGAGATCTATTTCCCCTCTGCAAAAAAAATAATCCCCTTTTCTGATTGCTGATCACTGCTAGGAGCTCTAGTGCTGGGAGAAGTGAAGAACAGCAGTGGGGACAGGTCTGGTGCAATGGGTCAGGTGCTGATCGTGCCATTTCTACACCAAAAGATTTTTGTAAAATTAGAAGATGCTGATGTTGACACATCAAGCAGTGATTTCCAGACTCTGGAAAGTGGTTTACTGTCTGTATCAGCAAGTATCATGGGGGCCTAAGCTCCTTTACTGGAAAATGCTTGGAGAATTGAAGGCTGTGGAACAGACAGAATGGTTTTGGAGAGAGAGCCTGAAGCTGAATCCCAAGATAGCCGTATTGCCTATTCACTGCACACGTGGATGCTGCAGTGTCTCTTGTCTAGTAGCTGCCAAGGTAATGCCAGCAGGCTCATTCAGCAGTGGAAAGCAAACAATAGCTGCAGTGTAGTGCATGGGCATTTGTTACAGATACAGATTCATGATCTGAGCACTGAAAGTGCCACGTTCTGGTACAGCATGCTGGGAAGAGATGTTTTCGCCTCCCGGCGCAGCCTTTCCTTGGCCCCTGGCAGTCAGTTCCCACAGCTCATCAGCACTCATCATCACCCGGGGTGCTGGCAGTGTGCTGGCCTGTGCATGGATAAGCGGAAGGGTCTTCTAGTTCCAGTTCTTCATTCACAGCAGTGTGCAATGAGCCAGTGAGGCTTAACCTGATTTGTCAAATGTCCAACTTGCTAAATTTTCACAATGCCTAACTGATATTAGGAATCGGTTACGTGTAGTTCCCTCCCAGTTGTGGAAATTGGGCCCTTCAGACTTCATTTAAAAAAAAAAAAAAAAGCAAACAAAAAACCCAAACAAAACAAAAAAACATGCCGTGCTTTGTAGCTTTTCCTTCCTAGCAGGAACTGTCTAATACTGGGGTGTTCCCATGCCTCACCAGCTCCTCACATGTATGAGGAGGAGATGTAGTGCTACCCACAGCTGTTCTTGCATTAGTTGCTTTGGAGTAACTGTGATCTTCAGACCTGAGGAGCATGTGCTTAACTTGGCCATAATGTTAGTTACCAAGATAACTGATACTTGCTATGTTTAGTGTAACCTTTCAGTTTGATAGTCTGGTGATGCACAAGTCTATCTGTTCTGCAGAGAAAAAAAGAACTTGACATAATTTATTGCTGCTGCTAATATAAGTATTCCTTCAATGTACAGACTTTTGAGACTCTTGCTTCTAAATGTCAGTATTGTTAAATTGACCTGCCTTGATTAAAGGCTTTGATGGGTTATTTTAGAAAGTGTTCTCAAAGCTGCCTTTATCAGTTGTTCTTCTCTAAATTCCCTTATTCTCTGTCATTTCCTTCTGGCCCTTGTGTTTGTATTTGTCCATAGGGCAGGGAGGAGAGACAAACATACCTGTGGCATTTAACTGTTATTTTGTGGCAGGATTGAGAGTTAAAACTCTCAATGGAGGATGGAAAGGCTCTTTGCCAGTTATGTAATTGAGTTTAACTTAGTACTAAGAGAACCTAATGAGGGGAATCTCATAATAGAGTTGAACCTGGAGCAGTACACCACAGACTCCAAACATGGTGTCTCTTGAGACTGCTGAGTACAAGGATCTTCCTAAATCGACACAAGTTTTTGCCTCATTTTGTTGTAATGATAATGTTTGAACATCAAGGTAATTTGCTTTAAATTGCTAATTTGGTTGGATCTTAAAGGCAGAGGATGTTTTTGCAGCAAGTGTATTTCTGTCTGCTCACAGTTTTGTTTGTGTTGTTTTTCAGTTACAAAAATTACACCTTTGTGACAGTCTTTGGAAACCTGCACCAGGCTCAGCTGGGTGGAGTCCCAGGGACCTACCAGCTAGTCCGCAGCTTCTTGAACATCAAACTCCCTGCGCCTGTCCCTGGTCTCCAGGTATGTCCATCACTTTCAGTGACTGAGCTAAAATAATAACACAAATCTGTTTGCTCCAGCACAGCCAGGCATCTATGGCAGCCTCCAGTGGCTTTTCTATTGTTTAAAGGGTGTGTAAGGCAGCAGGTTCTTATTCCTTCTGTAGAATTTTTCATTTTCATGGAAGATAGTAGACAAATCTCTGAGTTCAGCGCTAATCCCAAAGCATGGTTGTACTCAGTAGTTTGAGTTCAAAGTTCTGGAAATTATGGTCTCTTCTGGTGGTTTTTTTGGAGATCAACAAGCAAGTATTAAAATATGTTATGATGTAATCTCCCTACTTTGCTTTTTCTCTTTTTTTCGCACTTATTGTAAGATGGTGACACCAGTTGTTGGTATCTAAATATGTAATGAATTATCTGAATTGTAGCCCAAGCGTTTTATTTAGGAATCTGAATAAAATCCTGCTCACCTGCACATAGTAGAAAGTGTATAGCTGTGCACCTACAAAATTACCAGATAAGCAGGCAGGCTGTCTTGAAGAATTTAAAGTTAAAAGAAATAGTAATAAATTACAACATTGGAGACCACATAGCAGAGTCTAGCTGTCCTTTTTCTACCTGCCGAGATCCATGGTTAGTTTGGTATCTTTCTGTTTCAATACAAATGTTTTTTATATCTCAGTGATCTAATCCAAATGCACCTTCTGGGTGAGGAGGATATCTGTGTGCTGATTGTCAAAACCTCTCTCAGACCTGAAATCTGGTCGAGTGGGAGACAGCCCCATCCTTTGGTGCTAGGATGTGCACGGCTTTCACAGGACTTAAACCTCAGGACCTCTGACTTCTGTAACACAAACAGAATGTTTTAACAAAGTCAGTGTGTGGGTGTAAGGACAGAAATAATGAATGAGGGAAATGATAAAATTAATTCAATATGCTGCTTTTTAAAAAAAATTAATTCTTTCTTATTTTATTTTCAGGATGGTGAGGTGGAGGGCCATCCTGTCTGGGCACTGATTTACTACTGCATGCGCTGTGGAGATCTGACTGCAGCCATGCACGTGGTGAAACGGGCACAGCACCAGCTGGGAGAGTTTAAAACGTGGTTCCAGGAGTACATGCACAGTAAAGATAGAAGGTAACTGGGAACTAGGAAAGGTCTTTGTGAGAGGTGGGAGTTGCTGTGGAGTAGTGAAACAATTAGTGGCTTGGTAGAAATCCAAGCAGCTCTGATCTCTTCTGGTGGTGATGGCTGCCTGGTGTTTATATTGCCTGCCTAAATTACGTGTAAGAAGTTTGCATAGTTTAATTTGTGGCTTTGAAGTCTAGAAATCTCCATAGAGAGAAAGTTGTTTGAAAATATGCAAAAAATTACATTTCACAATTAATATAGTGATGTAGCTTTGCTTTTTTAGCATAGGATCTGACCTGCCTAATGGTAGGATCCTGCACACCATAGATCACACTCACTCTGCTGTCACAAATTCTGTGTCTTTTTATTTCCCCCATCACTTACTGTAGTTGAATTTCTGTTGGGGAACACTTCACTACACCTGTTTTCATAAGAATGCCACACAATAAAAGCAAGTAGTGTTTTTTAGAGGCCTTTAGAGGTATTCACCCTCACATCTTTCTTGTGCTCGTTCTCCTCTTCAGTTTTTGCTATCCATCACTTGGCAGAGGCCACTGGCCAAACTACTGTTTATGTGGCTGTGAGCAGTTGAGTTAGTGCATCTTCAGGTGTGCCCTGAACTCTGCTGAGGTGTTTATCTTCCCACTTGCAATGAATATCAAACAAGTGCACAGTCAGGTATTCCATTATAGCTGTGCTTCCTGCAGGGGAAGGGCACTGTGCAGAGGTACTGGCTGAAACTGGGGGAAACTGGAGAGCCCAGGGAATTGCCAGGATGTGAAGCTGTAATATCCCAACTCAGCCTGTGACAATTTCATTCATACGTGAGAAGCTCTCGTCCTGCATTATATTGAATATATTTGGGCTCTTCAGGTATGAAAATGCGAGCAAGAATGTCTCAGTTTGCATGTCTTAAAACAGAAAAAAAACAGAAAATAAACAATCACCGCACATCAAACAAAGAGGGGAAAAAACCTGAAAGTGACATTTACCAAGTAGTGTACTCCATATTATTCTTCTATACATTAAGCTGCTTTGTAGAGAGAATATCCAGGAGTGTTCATTATAATAACTTTGTTCCAGAAACCTTAGTGACGGTGCTGTCATTGTTTTCATTACAAACACTTTAATGAGATGCTCTGTAATTGATTTATTTTGGTTTTATTACAGCTATGAAAAAGTTCTTCAGATTTGACAAACAATGTCTTAGTCTAGGAGAACACTTTATTGATTTGATTCTGTACAGTTCTCTACATGAGGCTACGAGAAATTGAATGACAAAGAACATTGTGACAATATTTAATGATAAAGATTAAAATCTCTTTCTTAGAAGGCACAACCACCTGCTCACTTGTTAGTTACTAACCCAAAGAGTTCCAAAGATTGTGAGCTCTTTTTCTGAAGTGATGAAATAGCAGAGTCAGACAAAAATAACTCTATATTAATGCACTCCTAGAGCCTGGCACCTGGTGTTTTGGATTTTTCTTCCTGCAATGGTCATTTAAAGATGATCCTCCGTAACTTTAATTATACATTTAAATTCATGTGTGCAAAATTTTTACCTACAGATGTAAATAGAAAGTGCAAGAAATACCTTTGCTGTGAATATGCACCTGTTTACACTGATTTGTATCCAGGTTTCCTCATACAGGGAAAGACGAGTTTCATGTCTTTTCCTTCAATCTTTATTTTTCCTTAGACTATCTCCTGCCACAGAAAACAAACTGCGTCTTCATTACAGACGAGCTCTGAGAAATAACACTGACCCATACAAAAGGGCTGTTTATTGTATTATTGGCCATTGTGACATCACGGACAACCAGAGTGAAGTTGCTGACAAAACAGAAGATTATCTTTGGCTAAAAGTAAGTGTGGTGTTGTGGTTTTGTTTGTTGGGGTTTTTTTAGGAACAGGTCAGAATGGTATTGCATTTCTGCACTGCTCAGCTCAGCTCCTTCTAGATCTGGGGTTTTGCATCAACGTAACACATTGACTTGACCTTGCAGACGGTGAAGGGCTGGGAACCGGAGTCCCAGGGCTGCTCTGTTCCCCTCTGTACTATCAGATGTTAATCCAGGGACACTTGTCTTTGGAAGTGTCTTGTTCTTCATTTGACACTGATCTTTGTCAGCTGTTTTTACAAGTAGTGTTAGCTTGCTGCAGTAAGGATCCTTTGAATTTTCCTTTCTGGATGGGTTATGGCTGAAGTGTTGGTGTCAGTTGGCAGAAGACAACTCTGTCAATGTCTCTCTAGTCCAGAGTCCTTACAGTTTTGGTGGGGGTGTGATGGACACTGGTCGATACCAATTTCTCTCCTTTATCAGAAAGAGAGAGTAGAATGGTGTATTTTGTTAAAACTGGGCAAGAAAATAGTGTTTTTAATCATTGCTTAGTGAGCATTCAGAGTCCCAACATCAGAGTTTGATGGCATGGACAGATACAAGAAACCCCCTAGGTTCCATCTGCATGGATTTCTGCTGTTGCTACGTTAGAGATCTTTGCTTCCCAGCAATGGATGGACTTGGACCTGATGTTGTGACTAGAAGTAGTTTCTAGTCAGTTGGTCAAATCCTAGGAAGGGCTTCAGGTGGAACAGATGTTTTCTTGAGTGCATCCCTTGTGTAAGGTGAAATTGAAATATCTGTGCTGCTTTTTTTGGATGTGTTTTTTAGCTGAACCAAGTGTGTTTTGATGACAATGGTGCGAGTTCTCCACAAGACCGACTAACATTATCACAGTTTCAGAAGCAGCTGCTAGAAGACTATGGTAAGAAACCACAAAAAGATGTTAGCTGGGGCTCTACTTTTCTGTTTAGGGCACTTTACAGTTACTACACAAACCCTGAACTCCACATCAAACCCTGTAGTTCTCCACTAGTGACAGGAATCTTCAAGGTGTTCATTGACAGCCCGCTTCCCCAGAATAATGGCAGACTTCAGTAAGACACTGTGAATAAGTCTGTGTGTTCCCAGCATTCCAGAGAGTTACTATTCATCTGTGAACATCACTGCTGCTATTTGTACTTTATCCATACTAATTTATGGCTTTCTCTCACCATAAAGGTGCTGAGGTCTTTTAGCAAAACTTCCACCTTTTGGAATACAGAACAGAAAAGCAACCATTGCCTAAAATAGGCACATCTTTCTAAGGCTTTTCTCTGTGTGCATCCGTTGTTTGTTGTTTTCCTTGAAATTACTATTTCAAGTCATTTTCTGAGGACAGAAATTACAGTTCTTTCCACTTCAGAAAGTTTTAGGAATGTCCACAGCTCGAGAGCACCTTTTCCCATAAACACCTTCCGGTTAGTCAAAATTGGGTCACTTGGGCTAGCCAAAACATACAAAATTTGATTCTCCACAGCCTTCTAGTTTGTAGCATCACTCACACCCAGATAAAAATGTGTGGAAAAGAAATGCATAAACTACCGTTGTGGTGTCACTGAGTAGGGAAATCTGGGTTTTTAACATTATTTGTGCAACTTGGCATACCATATATGAAGGCAAAAAGTTGTGGTCTTTAGAGAATCTATTGCAGTCTTATTGGTTGGTGGTTTGTTGTCTGATAAGAACAAAGGAACTTTGAGTAACTGTTTATTCTCATGCTATATTTGCAGTGGAACGGTTATAGAAAAGCCACTGATGTGTGGTTAGGTATTCAGTTTTGTCTGGTGTGTTTATTTCTGTCGGCAGTGGATAAGCAACACTGATGCACTGTGGCAGGAAGCATCCACTGTCGGTGATCTCTGGTCGCAAAACGATTTTCACTTACATTCTCTGTGTGTTGTGTTTTGTTGTTTTTTTCAGGTGAATCACATTTTGCAGTGAACCAGCAGCCTTTCCTCTACTTCCAAGTATTGTTCTTGACAGCACAGTTTGAAGCTGCAATTGCTTTTCTCTTCCGGACAGAGCGCTTGCGTTGTCATGCTGTTCATGTTGCATTGGTCCTGTTTGAGTTAAAATTGCTCCTGAAATCATCTGGGCAGAGTGCACAGCTGTGTAAGTCCTGCATGTTTACAATAAAGGAATATTTTTCTGAGCCCGTAGAGTACCCTGGTAGGCACTGCAGGTCTGTGTAATTGATCAAACAAGCAGCATTTATGAGAACAATCTCCTAAAAATTAAGTTGCATTAGAGCTCTGGATCATGGCTCTGACTGATTTGAGATGAAGATCAGAGCACAATGGTGTTGTGTTCTCTCATAGTGTTGTTTCTGACGTTGCAGTAAGCCATGAAGCTAGTGACCCTCCTGGTGTCAGGCGTCTGAATTTTGTGCGGCTTCTGATGCTTTACACCCGTAAGTTTGAATCAACGGATCCAAGGGAAGCTCTGCAGTATTTTTACTTTCTCAGGTAGGAGCTAATATACGTCTCTAGATTTTCTCTTAGTTATTACTGCTTAATTATTATCTGGGAAGTCCTCAGAAACAGGAGTACCTTCCTCCTTGCCTTTCTTTTGTAGGAATGAGAAGGACAGCCAAGGAGAGAATATGTTCTTGCGTTGCGTTAGTGAACTAGTAATTGAGAGCAGAGAGGTATGTTTGGCCATGCTTTGTCTTCTTCACTTAAACTGAAAATAGTTTCTTCATTGAAATCTTTATTAGGCAGGACAGTCTTCAACAGTTGTTTCCTCTTTCTGCCTGATGCAGACCTCAGTGATGGGAAATCTTGTAATGACCATATGTTTAAGATATTTAATCACCTCTTTTTGCCTGTTATTTATATACAAATAAATTTGACATGGCTGCATCTTTGTACTTAGTAAATATGTTGTAAAATCTGTGCAATTCATCTCTATTTCTGTTTCCTTTTTTCTTATTTTACATCTGTGTGGATATAGTTTGATATGATTCTTGGAAAGCTGGAAAACGATGGTAGTAGGAAGGTGAGTTGACAATTTATGTTTATATTTTACATAAAAAGTACCACGTGTGATTTCCAAAGTAGTCATGAGTCTATCTTGCTTTTCTTCATATTTCACTAGCCATAGTGAAAGATGAGAGTAAGCATCGGATCAAAGGTCAACTGTTTTCAGTAGTGCTGGATCTTACTTCTGGTGTAAAAGCAGCGATCTAAAAGTAAAATGTAAGCTTACGCAGTCAGAAGATAAAGGAAACCTTAAGGTTTCACCTGAAAAAAGGACAGTGCATGCAAATAATTAAAATGTGAGATAATCAGTGAAGTTTTTCTGTTCTCTGCAGGAAATTTGGAAGCTTTCCATGTAAAGCAGATTCCAAAATAGTTGAAATCTTGATTTTAAAACTAGGGCTCATGCTGCAATCATTGCTACTGTCAAAAAAAAAAAACACAACAAAAAAAGGAAAGGGAAGAAAGCTTGTTCTGGCAGGATTTTCATGTAGATGTTTTTATTCTGTCAGTTTAAAAGCAGTGAGGTTGCACACACGAGAACAAGGTAACTCAGTAATCTTTACAAATATTTTTGCATTTTACAGTTCTTTATAAGATAGAGAATTTTTAGGTTATACCATTAGTGAGGAATTCTATTTTCTTGACTACTCATTTCCTTTTAAATGTGACTATATTCTTGTGTTTCTTTGGTGTGAAACCATCAATCTTAATCTTAAAATAAATTCTTCTAGATAATATAGACTTATTTTTACATCCTCAACTACAGTAAAATAATTTCCAGATATCCTAGACCCTTCCCTCTCTTTTATTCTACTTGTGTTTTTTGTTTCTTTTCAAATTCTTGCCACCCTTTCATTTATCTGTGTAAGATTTCACTTGCAACCTGTCATGCCAAAATACACAAACAGAGAGACCCTGGAGATCCCTGGAGACCCTGGCACATTATAAAGTGTCATCAGCAATTAAAATAATTTGGAATTTGACCTGTTATCTGGGTCATTTTTGAGTGAATTAGAAACTGCAGGTGTCTCAGTGCTGGCTCCATTTTGGAGAAAGTCCTCTCACAAGACCTCTTTCTATTTTTAACGGGGCCCTTTTGTGGGTTCCCATGGAAATGTACAGGCCATTCTAATCATAATCCAACATGTGAAATATTCATTGCCTTGACAGAATATTCAGGAGTTTTTAGGCAGTCTGGTTTCTCTTCTCTCCTTTTGTTTTTGTCTCGCCTCTTCAGCCTGGAGTGATAGACAAGTTTACAAGTGACACAAAACCCATTATTAACAAAGTGGCTTCTGCAGCCGAAAATAAAGGATTGTTTGAAGAAGCTGCAAAACTCTATGACCTTGCAAAGGTAAATACTTCTGTGCTGCCTTAAAGGTAAACCTGGTTCACAATTTTTTCCCAAACATTCTTCCTGTGATTAGGAGGTTGAATGTCATCTCGGAGATTGAATTGTCCTTATTCAAGCAGATTCCTTCTGGGTTTTGACTGCATGGAGAGGGGTTTCATGAGCAAACCCAGGTGGATTGTGCTTCAACCCATTCTGATTTAAGACATTCTTGTTCTTTATCAGTGTGGTCGTTTGAAGAGCTTGCCCTACACGTGATTTTATTCTGTCTAATGAAGTTAGTTACCTGGAGTGTGCTCTTCCAATTTCATAGATGTTGAATTGAAGTCTAAAATAGTTGGGCTTTATATTGAATACTCCTGTTTCCTTTTGAAGTATATTTGAAATAAAAGTAGATACAACCATAGCCACTGTTTTAGAGGAAGATTAGGAGAAAATACTTTTTTACATGAGCCAGCAGCATTATGTTACTCATAGCTAATACGATCTAGACTCCTTATGGGAGGGAGGCATCTCTGAGCTTGCACTGGGCACCACTGCCTGAGACCTTTCTGCTTTTTGAATGAGATTAAAACACTAAGCGCTGTTGTGCTCCTCTTACTTGTGTGTAACTTTAATACCAACAGAACCCTGACAAAGTTTTAGAACTGATGAACAAGCTCCTCAGTCCCGTTGTTCCCCAGATCAGCACTCCCCAGTCCAACAAAGAGCGGCTGAAGAACATGGCCCATTCCATTGCTGAGAGGTAAGATCAGGGAGCAGGACTGGGTGATTTACCTGGACCTGACCTGGGACTGTCAGTTCAGTAGGTATCAGGTTCTGACTTTGTTTCTGCTGGCTGGACTGTGGCATCCACAACGTATTTAGGACAGAGTGGAGGTCAGAATTTACCCTGTTCTGCTCACGGTGGCTTGCGCTACTGAAACCAGAAACATCCTTTGCATGGGCAGGGCATTGGCAAGAAGCTTTATCTGTAGATGAATCAGGAAAAGGGAATTGCAGGATTGCCAGCTGCAGACAGAGTCTATTAAGGAGCAATAAATATAATGAACTGTATGGTTTAGATTATTTTAAAGCAAAATATAACAACAGTTGCAGAATCATTGCATACAATTCACTTGTTTGAAATAGTATTGAGAGCTACAAACCCCAGTAATTCTGAATTGTAACAGCAGAGAAGCGAGTTCAGTACCTGTCTGAAAACCCTATTTTACTGCTGCTTTAGTAAAAAAGGAACATGTAAGGTGAGGTGTGTATATGGCTAATGTAATCAGTGGACATTTCTACAGCCTGTTACTTTAGGAAAATGCAGTGTGGTGTTTAGGAAAGAGGGAAATGGAAGTGACTGAAAGAAATATCAACTGCAGTGTCAGTGTGCTAATTAGGATACGTGCTTGAGAGAGATCAGTGCTCAAGATTCATTAGCAGCTGCAAGTTCCGAATAACCTGCTTCTGAAAGGTTGTAATTGCAGAATGGCTTTGGGATTTTTTAAAATTATCATCTTTTGGTGCATCTTGTCGCAGTGACTGTGATGGACAACTCCCACATTGAACTAGAGCAAAATGTGGGTACCTGGGAGAAATGTGTTACTGCTTTTCCTCAGCCGTTCTGGTGGGGAGAGAATAAAAATAAACCAAGCATGCTTGCTGGCACTTGGACATTGGGAAGACAAACACAGACATGTATTGATTGCAGTCGGAGGCCTTTGCCTTTCTTCTTTTGACAAGTGGTGTTTGCCAGTCACTCCTTCAGTCAGCCCTTCCTTCATTTAGTCGGGTTGAGTGAAAATTGGTGCCGTATTGACTTAGCAAGAGACTCATTTGGTAGGAGACATTAAGGAGACTTAAAACTGTGGCTTGAGTTTAAGCTTCAGCAAAGACTGTAATGGGCTTTGTTTTGCTGCCTGCTTTGATCTGTATGAGAGCACTAACCATCACTGTCCAATAATGCCACTTTATGGCTGCAAACCTTCATGATTGCAAAGCCAGAAGCGTTCTGACTCTTCTTGCCAATTAAATGTAATACAGGGCTTTTCTTCACATACCATGCTGCAGACAGGACAGTAGTGGTGCAGCTTTCCTCCTGGGCGTTCTTGTGATGTTTTTCAGAACAGGGGAGACGACCACCAAAAAAGGGCAAGAGGCTCTCCAGCGTCCCCCTCTGCAGCAGTGCTTGACCACTCTTACCTTGAGGAAGGAGCTCCTTCCTGACCTTGTGCTGTTAGGAGTGAGAGCAAAGAGCCCTCTGGTTCATCTCCTAGCTACAGAGAGTATGCAGAAGCATCTAATCCATTTTTAAGTCTTATCTTCTTGCCTGAAGCGGGCAGTTGTGCTGGTGAATTGTCTGCTGTAAAACAGCATGTTAAACAGCAGGCTTGTACATGGGCTCCGGGTCCTGCCACTGCTTTCCCCATGAATATGGGAAGTGTACACACTTAAAAGGAATCAAATACTGGATTTGATGGAAAACTAGAAGTGAATAAGAGCATTTTAACAAAGCCATAACCTGTGAATATTCTGCCTCCTGGTTAGGGGAAATTAAAGCTGTCTGTTGTGAAATGCCTTCTGTCCTTGTGCTTGATGTCTCCGCTTCCAAGAATTGCAAGAGCACATTTATAAATGGTTGCCATTTTGCACAATAAAATTGTAAAACAATTTCTTTCAGGTACAAAGCTCAGGGGATAAGTGCAAAGAAATCCATTGACTCCACGTTCTACCTTCTGCTAGACTTAATCACGTTTTTTGATGAATATCACGCTGGTCACATTGACAGGGCCTTTGATGTAAGTTTCAAGAGTTCTGTTTGAAGTGCAGCATTCCTAATGCCCTTGAAAGCCCAGAATGTCTTGAATAGCATCACTTAAAACAAAAAAATACATTTAATGAGATAGAAGGTTCTGCAACACTATAGGAATTTAAAAATGTGTTTTTTCCCTGTTGCTTGATAATCAGGAAGATCTTTCTGGAGCTGTTTTGTTGATGTTGAACACAATATTCCTGCTACTCAACAAAATGAGGGGATAAATGAATAAATAACAATGAGATTATTTCTCTTGAATGGAATCAGGAGCATTTCATTAACACTTCAAAAACGTACTTTATTAGTATATGGTACATAGAACATTGATTATCTACCCTGATTCCTGCTTTTCTTTTGAAGATTATTGAACGCCTGAAGCTTGTACCTCTTAGCCAAGATTGCGTAGAGGAGAGAGTTGCTGCCTTCCGGAATTTCAGTGATGAAGTAAGTAATGTCTCTTGGTTTTAGCTTCCAAAAGCCTTTTGCTTTGTTAAAAGGATCTTAAAACCTTGTCATCTCCTCATTCTTACTCTTTAATGGAGCAATAGGATGGAATTATTTTGCACTTGTACAAGTAGACTCTTAGCTTGCAATTTTTTCTCCTTGGTGCTGCTTTTTGGAGCACAAGGATTCCCTACTCAGAAATCCAGTCTCCATTTTGCAAAAGGCATCTGCAGATCCGAATCACACTGAACTTACTGAGTTTGATTTAAGAATTTGGAATATTTAAAACCTGCAAGTGTGCTTCTGACTTAGTTCTTCCATGCTCTTAATGGTCCTAATGCTCTTAATTTGTAGGGTCTTCTGTTTCCTTCCCTGCAAATTAGAGAAACTCACCTATTTGGGTATTAGCAGATGAAGCATAATGGAAAGCTGTTATTGCTCTTGAACTCTTTTACCACTTCTCTCTTAGCCAGTGTTTGTGTGTACCTGGGTGCTTTGGGTGTTTTGTATTCAGGTGCTCTGGGTTTTATCGGAACTGTTGCTATCAGAGATGAAGGTGCAGATGCTACACCCGTCTGTCTCACAACTCTGGGTAACTTCTTTTGCCAGGTGGTGCAGTTGCAGCAGGGGTAACCATTAAATGTATGCCTGCTATATAAGTAAATATCAACCATAGTTACCATTGCTTGCTTTTCTGATGACAAGGGTAATGAATCTGTCAACATACTCTGCATTGCAATATGGGATTTTTTTGTTGTTCTGTTGTTTTTTTTCCCTTTCTCTGTGTAGATCAGGCACAATTTATCTGAGGTCCTGCTTGCAACCATGAATATTTTATTCACCCAGTATAAGAGGATGAAAGGCACAAGCCCAGCCACTCCTGCCAGACCCCAGAGAGTAATGGAAGACAGAGATTCGGTAAGATTATAAATCCTCACTGTCTGACAAGTTTTCCTTGTCTCAAAATAGGCACCACTTAAAGGGCACAGCCACATTTGTGGGCACTCACCTGTCAACATGCTGTGTTGAGTGGAAGGGTTCTCAGCTTAGCTGTCATCAGGTTTGGTCCTGTAGCTCTCGTTAAGTTAAAGCTGCCACTGAGACCAAACCACTCATCCTGTTTTACAGATTAGGAAATAAATACCAACTCCTTCTGAGAGTGAAAACCAGCTTGGGCCACAGCCAGCTTTATTCCAGGCTTTAGTCACCTGCAGAAGTGCCTTTGATCTGTAAATGACAATGCTGGTAAAAGTCTTAGTAGCATTTTGAAATTACATTAGAAAATGAAAGGCTCCAGTAGTGAATGACACAGCTTTTGCCTTCAGGGCATGGTCTGTGTGTGCACTACGGGATCCTGCCTTGCAAATACACTGTGCTCTAGATGGGCAATGCTGGAGAACGATGCATGCTGCTTGGGCTTCTCCACCTTAACCTCTGCACGTGTGAAGAAGTCCCAGGCCAACACAATCTGTTACCTGCTCTGTGTGTTCACAAAACTGGCACTGAGCAAACAGCCTCAGCTCCTCGCTTTCCAAGTGAGCCGGTTATTTTGGGCTTGTGGTTTCAGTCATGTGCCTTATGTAGAAGCATTTACCATCTCCGTAGGGCTGTAATGCTGTCAGGTGTCATCTCAGTATGAATACTATGGCTGTGGCCTGCCAGAGATTGTTGGGCTGATTGGCGATGGGATCAGCAGCTTTGCTGGCAGGAGTTTGAGTAGAAAGAAGCCACCATGATATCCTATCAACAGGGTCCTGTTACCAGCCGGCTCGGTGGGAGTGTGCCTCATAACTGTGCTCTGTGCTCTCATGCTGTTACAGTTGTGGAGATCAGCTGATGATGTACCTTGCTAAAAACCCTTAAAAGTGTTCTATTTTCAGACTTCAAGTTTTGTTAATCAAGCTTCTGGCCTTGTGGTGGGATCTCATGGCAGCAGGGTGGCAGTGGTATAGGAGACACAGGGTTTCTGAGGCGTGGATCTCTGGCTGCCAAGTGCAATAAAAGCTGTGCTGAACCATCAGAGGGGACAAGTGCCTGCTGCCTCTGCAGCCAGGGAGGTGATAAGAGAATAGCTGTGGGACTGTAGCGTCAGAAAGGATCATGAATCTGTGAATAGAGGATTAGCTAGAGAAAAAAAAAACTACAGTCCTATAGCTCCTGGCTGCCTAAAGATTTGTGCGCACAGAAAAATACCAGGCACAGGCACATGGAAGGTAGGGTACAGATTGCTTTGGGCTGTGTTCCCCTTTTTTCTTATCCTGAAGAATTTTCTCCAAGACTGCAGGAGCAGGGAATCTAGATCGCTGCAGCTTCCCTGTCTGGGAAGCTGCTTGGGGGATTTTAGTGGTGGGAAGAAACAAGGACATTTCAAATGTGAGAAGAGAGGTGTTTTCAGCAAAATCTCCCCATTCGCCTGAACAGAGATGGCAGACATGAGTTTCTGCAGGCTCTGCTTGGCAACAATTTTTCTTTTGAACTTCTGTGAGAGAAAGGCAGCTTCTCCTTTTTCTGTGGGGAAGCAAATTTTAGGGGAAGTCGGGCTCTTCCAGAAGCTTTAACAATCTCACCACATTGCCCAGTAGACAGTGCAAGCGAAAAATAACCTTTTCTTGAATAGGTCTTTGAAATCCCCAGGTTATCCCTAGATCTGTTGGAGCAGACAGATTCAAATCCCTCTGCTCATCAGAAGAATTTGAAAACTGCACAGTAGCTGTTCATAGGTCTGAGGCTTACTGCATGTAGCAGGGAACCAAGTCCCCCAGAGTAGGAACACATGGCTCTTGAATTTGCCCTCTGGTGCCGCGCACTGTTCTGCTGAGCACCCTGAGTGGGGTCCTGCTGCAGGGAGCAGAGGGGCTTTGTCAGGAACAGTGTGGAGCCAGCAGCAAGGGCAGGATGGAGAGGAATAGTGCCTCTGGAGCCTCCTGAACCCAGCAGTGCTCTGCTGAAACATCTCCCATCCCACGTCGGAGATAAAATGGACTTTGTTTAGGAATGATCAGGTTTGGAGTCAGAGGTGGGGTCTATGCATTTTATGTTTCAGAATGAAATTACCTAACCTGTGTTTTGACTTTTTTTTTTTAATATATATACATTAATTAGTTTTGGGAATGAGGGAGCAAAGTCCTGTCCCCTTGGCCTGATCCATTTTGTCAGATTTCAGGCAGAGATTGCAACGAGCCCAGACTGCAGTGCCAGAAACCACGGCTGCGGTGACAGCCCTGACCCAGATGCCTGGAGTGCACGACAGCAATGTCATACGCTCCCCGCCCTGATCCAGGGTGGCAAACTCTGGAGCAGCCCAAGGGCATTATTTTGGTGACAAAATTAGGTCATGAAGGGAATGGAATTATTTTTTTGTATTTATTTGTGGTTTTACTTTCAATCACAAGTGAGTCTAACCTTCGTTAAGTCATTACAGCCAATAGAACATCTAGACCTCCAGGCCGCTCTTAACCTCTGCAAACCTCTGCTCGTTCTTCCTGAAGTACTGCAAGCTATCCTGGTTTGATTTTAAAAATAGACCAGCTCTAGTATCATTGCTACTGAAAAGGTAAGGGAACAGTAACTCACACTGTTCCTGAGCCTTTCTTAGTCACAGTGAGAGATTCTGCCTCTTAATATTTTAATTCCAAAGAGTTAAGACACCTTGATGTGCTTCTTTTTTGGTCTACCCCTCTGGAAAGCAGCAGGTCAGATGTCACTGCCCGCCCCGCTGTGTGACAGGTTGGGAGGCAGGCTAGGGGAAGTGTTGACTGTGACTGGAACTGAACAAGTAATTTTCAGGCCAGCTCGTTAAGTAGCCAGTGTGTTGGTGTTAACTGGGTGGTAACATACAGCTGGGAAAACTGTCCTGGGAGCTTTTAGCTATTGGGTCAGGCTCTGTTTTGCTGCTTGCTCCAGAGCCGCGCTGCCTTCTGGCATTCCTTGGCTGCAGAGCTTAAGGGAGTGCTTCCCACTGCATCACTGTGGTGTGTCTGGCACCACAGGTTTGTTTGTAGCACATCTGCTTTGAGAATGTTAATGCTGCATCTCAGCAGGGTCAGCTTGGTGTTTTGTAAGGTGGGAGAGGATGCTGCGGCCCTGGGGGAGCCTGCTTCATGCAGAAATGGCAAGATTGCTGCAGTACAGCAACAGCCCACGCTGTTGAAAATGCTTTTTCTTGAATAATTGTAAATAAATGGGTTTTTTCTTTTAAGCAAGAGGGTATCTCGACATGCTTTTAGTGATTGGAAAAGGAAATAATTGGATTTCCTTCCAAATGCAGAGGTACATTATGCAGAGAGCAGCTCTGAGAAATAAAGGTTACATTTGCTTGTTTGAAAAGGCAACATCTTGCTCGTGTCTAACTCTGCTTCCATTGGGGGTTTGGATAAATAAAGTAACTGTACTTTTTTGTTGTTGTTCTTTTTTTAGCAACTTCGATCTCAAGCCCGTGCGCTGATAACGTTTGCCGGGATGATCCCTTACAGGACATCGGGAGACACGAACGCGAGGCTGGTGCAGATGGAGGTCCTTATGAATTAGCAGAGAAGCTTTTGCTTCGGGCTGCAGTGCCCTGTGCCCATCTTGAGTACGTTCAGAGGGTGGGACCAGTATTGTTTTGTATTCTGTATTTTTGTTGATGGAAATAAATTTCTTTGATTTCTATTTGGTTTTTGACATTTTCATTTTCACCGATTTTTGTGTTTTTATGTTTTTTTTCTTTTTATTTTAAATTGGTTTCTATTTAGAAAATTATTCTTAATTAATTAGCAGGCCATGTAGAGAAAGAAGTCAGAGATCTGCAGTAGGAAGGTGAATGAACAGAAGAGGAAGTGGAGAAGAAAACTGATTTAATGCTTGCTGAACAAACAGCTTGGAAATTTTAGGGTTTTTTGGTTTTTTGAATGCATGTTAAATGTTGCAAATCTGTTTCTGGTACAGCAGACGTGTGACACATTCCTGTCGGTCCATAACGTCCTGTGTGGTGTGTATGTGTGTTTGTGGTGCAGATGAGCTCTGTGTGCCGCGGAGATTCATTTACGCTTAACGAAGTTTAAACTCTTAGGTTGGTGTATCAGATGAACACAGCTCTGTACATGAGGCCTTTGCTGGGGTTGGAGACAGGTGTATTTTGGTAGGAGAGATCTTTGTGATCAATGCATGGGATTTTAGGCAGTTGCATTCAGAATGACCCTGTGTTGAGTCACCAGGAGACGTGAGGACACTGACCAGAGAAGGCCAAGTGTGGGTTCGTTGGATGGCAGTAGATATTACTGTGGCTTTACTGGGAAAGCTGAGTTGAAGCAAGGGGCATTAAAAGACTGTTCGCTTTAAATATTTTGAGCTACAATTAAATCGGTGTTAAAGCCCAGGGGATGTGTTACAGTATAAGCTTTTCTCTTTAATATAGCTGCCTGTCTCTGAAAGGAAATGGGAGGAATCTGGTGGCTCCCTGCGCACCCGTCCTCCCGCAGCGCTGCTGCCCTGCCCTCACACCATCTGTGTTACTGGGATATGGGAACACGCGTGGTTCTGGATACAGCACAGGCAGCAAAACGTAGGGGCTGATTGCAGCCTTTACATGTTAATAGCTACTGTGGGAGAGAATTATCTTTATTTTGCAACGTCTTAATGGCACGGGGATATTTGACTGACTTGATGACAATTTCTTAATCACTTTTTCCACCAGAAATGTTGTAGCATAATTTTTGTCAACCTGGCCAGGAAGCAGAGGGATGGCTTGCCAAGCCACCCCAGCCCATGTCTCATGGCATTAGCAAACTGGCTGCTGGGGCTCCCAGCCATAGGGCTAGGGATTGCATGTGGCACCGAGTGGTCCCACTGCGTGTTCAAGATTGTTTTGAGAGAGACCTGGACAACACCCTGCAAGTAAAGGGGCCTTGGTGAGTTACTGAGGAGTTGTTTGGGGGGCAGAATTGAATTACCTAACAAAATGTCAACGGGTAAGTGTGGGAAGCTTTCTTAGTTGTTGGGAATGCTTCTTGATATGTCTTAGATGAAAATTCATCCAGTCCCCTAGAAAACAGGTTACCCAGAAGTATGTGGCAGAGCGAGGCACCTCTCCTGATGCTTGCAGACAGTCCTGGTTGGGCCAGGGCTGCCCTACTGGTGGTCCTGCAGGATAAACCTTTGTTTTTCCTTCTGGCACTCAGCCCCTGTCCCTGAGTCACTCCTACCATCGAGCTGCCTCATGGACAGAGAGGCTGGCAAGTCTGGACCTGTCCTCAGGTAACCACTGACCCGAGCAAGGGAGGGATGGCATCTGCCAGAGTCTGTTCAGGAAGGGTGGAGGCCACCTTCCCTGCTGTAATTCCCTTTCCCCCCTCCACAGGGGTCCTCTGGGGCTCAGCTCTTACCATTGCCATTTGCAGGACCTTGTTCTCCTGTCTCTTGCCTGTCCCCTGCTCAGCTGAGCTATTGTGCTGCCTCCCTGGCATGTTTCTGATGGCAATCATTGAACCTGAGGACCTTTTGAAAACAGTGAGTTCCCCTTTCTCTGTCTGCCCTTTGAGGATGGCTGTAACAGGTACTCTCTGTGCTTCTCAGCCTTCACAGGTGTTAGTAAAGAGAAAACTCTATGGCTGTATGTGGTTTGCTGCCCTCATGCTCTCTGGTTGCGACTCCAGCCTCTGGTCCCTTCTAAGCTAAGCAGAAACAGAATTATTTCACACTTTGTAAAGCCAAGATGGTCCTTCTGTGATGCACAGACAGAGGACATGAACCCCAGGGAGTCAAAGCCCTAGGGTAACCCTGGGAAGGCGAGGCCCACCCCTGTTTCAGACGAGAGGCTGTGGGTGTAACAAGGTGCCATGGATAGTTAGAACTGAATTATTTCTAGTTTATTGCCCTGTGACTTATTGCTCCTGTGCAGGTTGTGGATGTCGCAGTCCATCCATCTTCCTGTGTTTCCAGGAGCAGCGGGTTCCAGCTCTGCTCCTAGGCCTGGCTTTGGCAAACCTGGCTCTCCTCTGCACGACTTTAAGGGCTTTGCCACATCGAGGTAGATGCTGATGTGTGGACTGGTGCCTTGCTGAATAAGGCACCCCGATGTTTTTCCAGATGTCACTGTTTTCTCTCCACTCTACGCTTACTCTGCTGGAGGGAACAACCTGCTTCTGCTCCCTTGGGTTTCTGACTGGCAGATGTGCTGCTGCTGGAGTGAAGCTGTTAACTCATTAGCAAAGTCAGAGTGTGAAGGTACAATGTGGGGGCTTATCCTTGGTTTTCTAAATATTTCATCTGCTAGAAGGGCTTTAGGGGATGTCAGTAAATTCTGATGTGTTTGGAGCAGCCTGCTCAAAGGCGGTGTCGCTAAGCACTCCCTTTACAACAGGGAGCAAGAGCATGGTGCTGGGCAAGGGCATAGCGAGAGCTGCCTCTGTCTTCCTCATGCACAAAGGGCTTCAGTCTGCTTGGACAACCTTGCACAGGTCGAAGTGAAAATCATAACGTGCAGCAGTATCTGAGCAAGTGTATGGTTTGCCAGGCACGGTTTGCAGCAGAGCTCTGATGTTCATCTGAGCCAAATTTATTCTTAGTATAAACTGAGAAATCTCTAAGTCAGCGGAACTCTGCCCGTCCAGGACTAATCCTTGGCAATAAAGATCCTCCAGGTAGATGAGATGCATCCTAAGGGTGGCTCAGTACTTGAGTCAAATGCAGCTCATGCTCCTGTTGCTAGAGAAGATTTGAGGAAAGAGTAATGAGAAAGCGTTTGCCTGGGAGTGTGTGGTGGTCTGTCCTGGTACAGGGGCAGCTGTGACACACAGCACATCCCGCTCCTTTTCCTATGGTTTTCATGGCTCTTTGGGAGTGAAACATCCACGAGTGCTGCAGTGTCAGCGTAGCAGTTCTGAGTGCTTTGTATCCTGCACGTCCTTCTGATGAGGTCTGGGTTTACGGGGGAGTTGCAGGAGAAGCTGGAAATGCTCATTGTAAGCCACTGCCCTGTGGTACCTGTCCAGTGGGAATAAAAGCAAGTTAAAGCTCTGCCCAGGGGTTAACCGTGGGCTACTGATAAAAGCTAAGTGGAGCTAAGGGAAGGCAACCAGCTCCTGTGAGAATTTAGCAGGTGCCAAAGAGCAGGAAACCTGCTGAAACATGTCTCGAGGGCCCCTCCTAAACCCTGCGTGGAGCTGGTGTCGGTGGGTCCTGTCTCCTCAGCTCAGTTTCTTTGGTGTTCGTGGGATTTTTTTAATCCCCCCAACAACATGAATTCTAAGTCCTTCCACAGTGGTGCCTGCACTGTTAGCCCAGTGTTGTCCAGTCAGGTCACTGCCTACAGCCTGTGGAACACCTTCCCCCTCCTCTGCCTTTTCTTAGTCTCCCACTGACTGCACATTCTGCCTCTCAATCCTGATTTCTTGTTTTGTTTTCCAGACAAATGCTACATGAGGTGACTCCTTGTTCTCCTATCACTGCTGGGTTTGTCAAAGACAGCACTCCTCGCAGGAGCTGAAGGACTTATGTTCAGAAAGAATGAATTTAATGATTTTTTGTTGTTCTTGTTACCCTCTCAACACTTGTCTCCCCAGCCTTGATAAACCCCAGTGTCCAAGAAGACAAGCTGGTTTCCTTCCAGTCTGGAGGAAGGAAGGGGGGGGTATTGGTATTTCCAGTTTTGTGTCCCTGGGTGGGAGAGCACACAAATACTGCCACTGTTCATGTCCCTGTACCAGCATTTTTGTTCTGTTTCTCTCCGGGTCTGAGGTCGGAAGGGACGGAAGTGGTGCCTGGAAGGGGATGGGAGGTGACCCTTGGCCCCATGGGGTGAGGCTGCTGGCAGTGGCCTGGATAACCATCAGGTTTCTCTTCCCAGGCTTCCTTCCCTGCAGTGCCAAGGAGTTGAGTCCTGCTCCATGTGGTGGATTTGCAGTGCTGAGCCCCGGCATCGCGGAAGTGGTGGTAGGTTCCCTCTTCCACAGGGATGGCAACGGGACAATTAAAACTTCATTCCAGTGGAATATAGCGCTTTGGCAAACTCAAAAAGAAGTTGTAGGTAAAGCATTGCACTGCTCTCTGCCTAACTCAGTTTGGGTTCATTTGATGCATTTAATAGCCACGGTGGAGCAGGGGGTTGGCTGGAAGCGAGGGAAAATCCTGCAGGAGCCACATGGCACCTCCTCCCTGCGTGACGGAAGGCTCGGAGGGACATGCTGCAGAGCTCGCCTCTGCTCCCAGTGCCAGACAGCCCAGGTATTGTTGCTGCAGCTGGTGTTGTGAATCAGGCCGACGACAAGCGCATCCTACTATCCGGCTATTTCACTACACCAGGGTTGCATCATACCACTCGCTTCACTCTTCGCCCGGCAGCTGGAGTCCTCCTGTCTCTCCTGGAACATCTTTGACTGTGCTGTGTTTAACAGAGACCCCCCCTGTGTGTAAGAGACTCCATCATTTGTGCTGGTTTGGGCGAGTTGGCATTTTTGCTGAAATAACGAGGTTCTAAAATAAAGCTGTTTCTGCTGGGCGTGAGTCTGCTGCTGTGTCTGTTGGTTTGTGAGGGGAAGCTGGTGTCCACCTCGCAGGAGGTGTTGCACAAGGTGCTGGAGCGAGGCTTTTTCCTCGTGCCCATCCCACCCATCTGCCCGTTTGCAGGGCTGGGTACAGGGAGCGGCAGCGGTGCCGCCTGTGCCGGGGCGCTGTGAGCGCTGGGCCGTGTGGGCGCTGCGGGCAGGGCTGCCTGTCCTCAGCTCGCCGGGCCGGCCCGTGTGGGGCTCACGCGATTGCAGACGGCGTCTGCTCGCACACAAACAACACAAAGGGGCTGGAGCGAGTCCTCAAAACTGGTTAAAATTTGTGTGTGAATGCAAAAGACAGCCAGAGGCAGCAGGGCAGGCAGCCCCAATTTTCCATTAACCTGCAAAGCTATGCGGGGATGAAATTCAAATGGGCTGGCCTCAAATTTTATTGCCTGCCTTGCGCACTGTCTCCGTCGATCGTATCTGTAACTGCTTTTAAGGCACTTGTGACCCCAGGCTGCAGAGGTATAAACGCCCGTCCCTCCCCCTGTCCTCATCTGCGGGTGGCTGTTGGGTGAGCGCTGCGTGGCCTCAGCTCCTGTTTGCTGTGGGGAAGGGTTTAAGTGGCTTGGTAAATCGGGGATGGGACTGGAGGAGTTTTGAACCTGGGGTGCTCAGTGATTCCCCCTCCCTGGGGTTGGGAGGGAAAGGGGGCTGTACCGGCCCCAGCCCAGGGCCATCACGGAGGGACTGCAGCTGCCACGGCTCCGTGTCCTCCCACCTCTCCATTCCCCTTCCCAGTCCCTCAGCATCAGATCCTGGCAGGGACATCATTCCCATCCCTCCATGTTGCACTTTGCCCCTTTCCCCTGGTTTTACCGTGAGAAAAAGGGGCTGTTTCCCTCCCTGCATCCGGCACAGCTCAGCGCCGCAGGCAGCGACGCGGGGGCCAGCCGAGATGATTTATGGGATCTGCTGGGCCTGGGGCAGTATCCCAGGGAAGGGTGAGTGTGTGAGAGTCTGCTGCCATTTTCCATAATAAATCCCGGTGGGAACTGAATGTTCCCAGGTCGGGGCCGGAGGCAAACTCAGCACCCTGTTTCTCTGCCGATCTGTCCTTGGGACTTAATCTCGAATCGTTATCGCTGCCCCCATCGAACCCTGGGAGCTGCAGTGCCCATTACGGTGGCTTTGATACCCCTTCCGGCTATTTTTTTCCTGCTGACCAGCTCGGGGTGGTTCGAGCCAATTCTGTTCCCCCGTTAGCAGTGGTGGTGGGTGGGTGCCAGTTGCCCCACTCCGGTTTAGCCGGGTATAAAGCCGGTGAGCCCCTCTGCGCCCCATCCCTGGCCCAGCAGACACTGCCAGCGGGGGCCCGCGCAGGGCTGATGGCTGAGCTGCCCGTCCCAGAGCTGCCCCCTGCCCTGTCCCGCTGCAGCGGCCGCTTCACCATCAGCACCCTCCTGGGCACCGAGGAGGGCGGCCGGGGTCCCTACGCAGCCGCCGAGGGGGCCGGCTGTGACAGCACCCACCTCTCCGGCAGCACCCTCTGCACCAGGACCTTCGGCTACAACACGGTGGACGTGGTGCCTGCCTACGAGCACTATGCCAACAGCAAGGGGGTGGGTGATGGCAGGAAGGAGAGGCCCTCACTGGCCGACCTCCACTCCATTCTCAAGGTAAGGTGGGGCCCAGCCGTGCTGCCTGGACCCGCAGTGTGTCCATGGCACGGCATCTCCTGCTTCCTGACGCCATCCCGATGGGCACATCCCTGGGATGGTCCTGGCTGCCTGCAGCCCTGCCCACCCTCACTGCCTTCCCCGTGTCCCCGCAGCCCGAGCCAGGCCACCCGCGTGTGCTGGTGCCGGACCCGCAGCGGAGCAATGGGCTGCCGGAGCCGGGGCTGGAGGAGGCGGCTGTGGAGCCGGGCAGAGCCCCCGCACCGGAGCCTGTCCGCTTCGGCTGGGTGAAGGGTGTGATGGTGAGTGTGACTCGTCCCACGGGGAGCATCCTCCTGCCCTCCCACCCCCCACCCCCCACTGCATTTGCTCCTCATCACTGCGCTGTTCCCCAATATCTGTGTTTTTCACAAGCATCCGTGCTCCGAACGCTTCCCTGCCCGCGGTGGCGGGTTGGTTTTCACTCGGAGCAGGAGGAGAGCTGGCACAGCCCTCGCCATCCCCATGTGCTGGCACACTGAGGGCTGGTCCCCCTCTCTGTCCCCCCAGATTCGCTGCATGCTGAACATCTGGGGAGTCATCCTCTACCTGCGCCTGCCCTGGATCACCGCGCAGGCAGGAATCGGTGGGTCCTGCGGCACCGGGCTCGCCGTCACCCCAGACACCTGGGGGGTGGAGGTGCTGGCAGCATCGGGCATGGGGTGATGTGCAGTGTGACTGGGTCTCCTGGGGAAGGCAGGGGGATCTGTGAGGCTGGGGGGGATGCAGGAACCAAGCGGTGCCCTCTCCCCGCAGCCCTGACGTGGCTCATCATCCTCATGTCCGTAACGGTGACCACCATCACCGGCTTGTCCATCTCTGCCATATCCACCAACGGCAAAGTGAAGTCAGGTACTGTGTCCCACCCTGGCACAGCCTCCAGCCACCCCAGGGGGTCTCCTCCGCTCTGGGGCTGGCCCGAGGACGTGGACCCTCATCATGGGCTGCAAGGTGCAGGGGGGCCCCCGAAAACGTGCGTGGGAGGCAGCTAATGCCATGGGTGTTCCCACCGCCTCAGGGGGCACCTACTTCCTCATCTCACGGAGCCTCGGGCCAGAGCTGGGCGGCTCCATCGGGCTGATCTTTGCCTTTGCCAATGCGGTGGCCGTGGCCATGCACACAGTGGGCTTCGCCGAAACTGTCCGGGACCTGCTGCAGGTAAGAAAGTGGCTCTGTGTGTCCTCTGGGTCCTGTCCCCTCCACCTCCTCCATCCCCACCTCCTCCCCACACAAGCTGTGTTAATTATCGACATTTGTGTTAACATTGGGCCACCAATAATCAACCGCTGGCTGCTCAAACTTGTGGCGATCCTGGTGATTTGGACAGGGAAAGGGTTGTTTCCGTGTTCTGGATGGTTCCCCCTCCCCAGGAGCACAACTCCCTCATTGTGGACCCCACCAACGATATCCGCATCATCGGGGTGGTCACCGTGACGGTTCTGCTGGGCATCTCCCTGGCCGGCATGGAGTGGGAGGCCAAGGTAACACTCACTTCTGCTCACCTTATTCCCTTGGGCTGGTAAGAGCCATCCCTGCTGCCCCCTGGGTATCCCAGGATTGGAGGAGCTCCCCAGAACCAGGCGAGGGTTTCTCAGAATGAGTTTTTCACCCTCTTGGTACCCAACCCCCAAGCCCTCAGGTGGCTTTTCCTGGTCTGGCAGGCACAGATACTGTTTTTCCTGGTCATCTTGGTTTCCTTCGTAAATTACCTGGTGGGGACAGTGATCCCAGCCACAGACGAGAAGCAAGCGAAGGGCTTCTTCAGCTACCGAGGTGAGTCCACCACGGGTTGAGGTTATGCTCAACGGGTCCATGTCTTTGCTGCTGGTGGGGGAGAAGTTTGCTATGGGAAGGTGTTCCTTGCTGAGAGATGTCGTTAAGAGCATGGTGTCTCCTCCCACGGGTTACCCACCACAGTGGCATGCCTTCATCCAGCACTGATGCTTCAGCCAGGAGAAAGGTGGTTGGGAGGCCCCACATGCTTCTCCTCTGCTTCCTCCCCAGCTGACATCTTTGCCCAGAACTTCGTGCCCAACTGGCGTGGACCTGAGGGCTCCTTCTTTGGCTTGTTTTCCATTTTCTTCCCATCAGCAACTGGCATCCTGGCTGGGGCCAACATTTCAGGTGACCTGAAGGTGGGTCAGGAGGGTTGCTCAGGCTGGCGTTTCTCAGGGCTCAAGCCCCATTTTCCCCAGCACTTTGGTTTTGATCCATCTGTTGGACCCTGCTTTATTTTTTTCTGGAAACTTTGGGAAGGCTTAGCCGGGAGATGTTCCACGTCTGTTGCAATGAATTAAGATCCCTCTTGTGCAGCAGCCCCCGTTAGAGTGCCCTTTTAGCAGTGCTGCTGGAAAGCTGTGTCACATCTCTCTGCGACTCCCTTGGGCAGGACCCCGCTGTGGCCATCCCCAAGGGCACCTTGATGGCCATCTTCTGGACCACTGTGTCTTACCTGGTGCTTTCTGCTACCATCGGTAAGCAGCACGTCCTTGGCTGAGCTGGGGGACATTGGGCTGGCTCGTGTGGAACAGCACAGAGCTGTTGGCCCCACTCCAGCCCCAGGGGGACGGCATGGGGGCGGGGGGTGAGCGGGTGCTGCGTGTCCCCCCCAGGTGCCTGCGTGGTGCGGGATGCCTCGGGCAGCCTGAACGACAGCGTGGCAGTGGGCTCGCCGGGCTGCGAGGGACTGGCCTGCGGCTTCGGATGGAACTTCACCGCCTGCGCCCAGCGGCAGAGCTGTCGATACGGGCTCAGCAACTACTACCAGGTGCTGCTCAGGGCCATCGCCTGCCCCGGTCCCTGCACCCAGCTGGGTTTGTGCTGCCTGGGATGGGTTTCCTGGGGCATCCTCATGCCCAGCATCCCAGGAAGCGCCGGTGCTGTGGAAGCACCCATGTAACGGGGATGCACTGGGGAGCATGTCTCCATCAGGCTTTTGGACACGGCTGGACTTTGCTGCCTGGATAATGTTGATGGAAAAGCACTGAGGGCAGCAGGAGGGTGCCCGGGGCTGGGAATCCCTCAGGGCTGGGGCAGGGGTGGATGCGCTGGGGATGCCGGGGGTCCTGACCGCCTGGGTTTTGGGCAGAGCATGAGCATGGTGTCTGGATTTGGCCCCCTGATCACGGCGGGGATCTTTGGTGCCACCCTCTCCTCTGCACTGGCCTGCCTCGTCTCAGCCCCCAAAGTCTTCCAGGTGAGGGGGGGTGTCTGTGTCCCCCGGCTCCCATCCCCCAGCCAGCAGCGGGCAATGCCCCTGGGCATGTGCTCGGCACTGCGGGGCTTTGTGGCCATGAGCAGCCCTGGGTGAGGAGGACGCTGTTGTGGGCCAAGGTGCAAGGCCAGTTCGGCCCTTGCTCTTACAGGTGCAAGAGCCACCATGGTACTGTCATCCCATGTCCCCAGCAAAGCCCGCTGTCCCCAACGCGTGTCTCCCCTCAGTGTCTCTGCAGGGACCAGCTCTACCCTGTCATAGGCTTCTTCGGGAAGGGCTATGGGAAGAACAGTGAGCCCATCCGTGGCTACGTGCTCACCTACATCATCGCCGTTGGCTTCATCCTCATCGGTAGGTGCTGGCTGTCCTGGTGGCACCTGCTGCCAGCCAGTGCCTCGGGCCCTGACACCAACAGCTTGCTCTGCTCCTCCCCATAGCCGAGCTCAACGCCATCGCCCCCATCATCTCCAACTTCTTCCTCTGCTCCTACGCCCTCATCAACTTCAGCTGCTTCCACGCCTCCATCACCAACTCCCCAGGTGGGCAGTGCCGCGCTGTGCCATGCCGTGCTGTGCGGCTCCCGTGCGCTTCCCTGTCCCGGCAGCGGCCGCTGTCTGTGTTTGCGTGCAGGCTGGCGACCCTCCTTTCGGTATTACAGCAAGTGGGCTGCCCTCTTTGGGGCTGCTGTCTCCGTGGTGATCATGTTCCTGCTGACCTGGTGGGCGGCCCTCATTGCCTTTGGCATCGTCATCTTCCTCCTGGGATACGTCCTCTACAAAAAGCCAGGTGTGTGGTTGTAACCCAGCACCGGTGGTGCCCCAGGAGGTGTCTGGTCTTGTTGCTAATCCATCTTCCCCACGTAGACGTCAACTGGGGCTCCTCCATGCAAGCCAGCTCATACAACATGGCCCTCAACTACTCAGTGGGGCTGAGCGAAGTGGAGGAGCACATCAAGAACTACAGGCAAGGGCGGTTCGGTGCGGTGCTGGGTGCGGAGGGAGGGGGATGCAGAGCTGGCAAACCCAGGATGGCTTCATGCCCATGGCCACATGTCCTCACTACCCTTGGTAACAAAGGCGCCCCAGAAAAATGTGGCTGTCTCCAAAATCCCACGTCTTTGCCATGTGGCAGAGGTGGAAAGCAGGACAAATCTTGCCTTCCTCACAGACACGTTGGTCTCATCTGATATAAAAGGACTGAAGAGCGAGGCTGGACCCTCAGCCACAGGATTTTGTCTCATCCTAAAGATGCTCCCTACAGCTGCCACTGGCCAGGCATGGGAGAAGAGACACAGCTCGTTGCAGAGAGGCTCAGTGCCTCCAAAGTACCAGCCCTCACCCCCATTTCTCTCCCTGCCTGCAGACCACAGTGCCTGGTGCTGACTGGCCCGCCCAATTTCCGCCCAGCCCTGGTGGACTTCGTGGGGACATTCACCAAGAACCTCAGCCTCATGCTCTGCGGCAACGTGCTGATTGTGAGTCACCTGCAAAAGCCTTGGTTCCTTGTCCTGGGGGCTCTGGCCACCTGTGGGTTGTGGGCTGAGGGCTGAGAAATCCAGATGCATCCTGGTGGGTTCCTGGGGTGGGGATTGAAACATGACCATTTATGTGCTGCTGGATGATGAAATGTTTCATCTGGAAGCCTCTCCAGTGTGTTAAGCTATATTGATGGAGCATCAGGATGTCCGTGTGATGTAATGGTTTCCCCTTGCCAATTAATTGCCAAAACAAAGATGCAGTAGGATGAGATGGTTGCTCAGAGGACAGGCGTGGCCCTGAAGCCTAAAGAGCAATTGGGGATGTGGTACAGCAAACTCCAGCTCATCGGTGGCCATGGGGCTGCTGGTGTCGAGTGCATTGACTGCTGACTCCCCAGATTTGCTGGTTTTCTTCCTGTGATTGCAACCTCCCATGCGTGCAGTGGTTACATCGAGGTCTTGCCCATCATTTGGGATGGAGCTGGAGGTCCTTGGTGACAAGACCACCAGCTGGAAGGGGCCACCTGTGCCTGAGTCCCTGCCCCTGCTCCCCCCAGGGACCCTGGAAGCAGAAGATGCCGGAGTCCCGGCTGACAGCAGATGGCCACACCAAGTGGCTTACAAAGAGGAAGATCAAGGCTTTCTACACAGATGTGGTGGCGGAGGACCTGAGAAGCGGTGTCCAAATGCTCATGCAGGTAGAACCATCCTTGGCTGTTGACCACCAGGGTCCCTCCTCTTCCATCACCTCTGGACACCTCCCTTTGCACCACTCCCCTGCAGACTGACACCCCCCATGTCCGTCTGTCCCTGCAGAGGGGTCTCATGGGGACATCTACCTGTAGGCTGCTGGCCTTGGGAAGATGAGACCCAACATCCTGGTGCTGGGCTACAAGAGGAACTGGAGGACGGCGTCCCCACAGAGCCTGGAGGACTACGTGGGCATCCTGCAGTACGGCCACGCCAGCTCCTCCGCTCCCCGGGGATGCTGCGCCCGGCAGTGGCCCTGCGGCTGGGTGCGGGGACACTGCGGCCACGTGCACAGGGTCCAACTGGGCTGGCGGTGCCGCCTGATGCCAACTGGCCACTGGTAACTGCCTTCTCCCCCTCCTTCCAGCGACGCCTTCGATTTCAAGTACGGCGTGTGCTTGATGAGGATGAAGGAAGGGCTGAACGTTTCCCGAGTGCTGCAGGCTCATGGTAAGCGGTTCGGGGCAGTCAGGGGTGCTCAGAGACATGCTGGGCCATAGGATGTGCCAGCCAAGGCCATGTCCCCGGGCAAGGGGTGCAGTCCTGGGGGGACATCATTGCCCTGCTGCCTGTGCTCTTCTCCCTCCTCCCCAGTGAACCCCATGTTCGAGGCAGCAGAGCACCCTGACGAGAACGGCACCGGTGGCAGAGTGGCCGCAGGCACAGGTTGGTCCTGGCTGAGGCTGCCCGGAGCATCTGAGGATGGTTTTGGGGAGCTGGGTGTGCAGACAGGGGTGCAGGGTTCCAGCAGGGCTGGGGCCAGGAGGAAGAGGAGCCTTCAATCTGCATCTGGTGCCACCCCTCGCTGACGCCAGGACCTTCTTGTCCCAGCAGCAGACCCCAGTGCCTCGGCCAGCGAGCAGCAGGCGAGCACCATCTTCCAGAGTGAGCAGGGCAAGAAAACCATCGACATTTACTGGCTCTTTGACGATGGAGGTAACCTGGAGCTGTGGCTGCTGCAGCTCCTCACCATCCCTCTGCCCAGCTGACACAAACCCAATGCCTCCACCATTGGTGCCTGGGAGGGCTCAGGCCTCTCCAAACAGTGCCAGGGCATCACTGGCTGCTGGTGCCAGGGACACGCTGGTGAGCCCACAGGGTCACTGCCACCACATCTCCCATGGGGTGTTTTGGTGACAGGTCTCACGCTGCTCATCCCCTACCTCCTGGGGCGCAAGAAGCGGTGGGGAAAGTGCAAAATCCGGGTATTTGTCGGTGGGCAGATCAACAGGATGGATGAGGAGAGGAAGGCGTAAGTGCCCTGCAGCCCCTCTGAGCCACATGGCCACCACTGCTGTCCCCAAGGGCAGGTGGCAGAAGCGGCCCCCTCCCAGGCTTTGCCCTAATGGGATTGGTGGGCTCTGACCTGGCTGCTTTGCCTCGCTCCTTCGAAAATCAATGACTGCGGAGTGGGAAAATCCCGAGTGCAAGCCAACAGGGGTGCAGGGGTTCCTGCCCTGCTGGGCCTCTGCTGGGCCTTGCTCTTTTTTGGAAAATGTGTCCTTTTCTCTCTGGCAGGATCGTCTCTCTGCTGAGCAAGTTCCGCCTCGGCTTCCACGAGGTCCACATCCTCCCCGACATCAACCAGAAACCCTGGCCAGAGCAGTAACCGCTCCCCTCCCTTCCCCCTGCCCCCAGCACCCCAGAACCCGCCCGGACCCCCCTCCCCGGCACCCTCTGCTTGTCTTGCAGCATCAAGAGGTTTGATGACCTGATCGCTCCCTTCCGGCTCAATGACGGCTTCAAGGACGAGGCCACGGTGAACGAGATGAGGCAGGGCTGTCCCTGGAAGATTTCTGACGAGGAGGTGGATAAAAACAGAGCCAAGGTAGCACTGGTGCCAGGAGGGGGGTCCCGCAAAGCCTATCCTGCTTTTGAGACACAATTCAGCCTTTTTTGGAAACAATTCTTTTGCATTTGCCAACCCTCCTTGCTCTGCAGTCACTCCGACAAGTGAGGCTGAACGAGATCCTGCTGGATTACTCACGGGACGCAGCGCTCATCGCCATGTAGGTGCCAGCAATGCCCTTGCACCCAGTTCTTGCCCCATGGAAATGGTCCCTCTGGATGCTCCCCCCCACCCTGGTACTGGCCAGACACCCCAGTGCTGCAGTGGGACAGTGCCCTTGGAGGGCACCAAGGGGTCCAGCACAGGGGCTGGGGGAGAGGGGAGGTGGTGTTGCCCCTTTTTAGGGAAATAACCTGCAAATTATCACCAGAGTGGGAGCGGGGCTCTGAGCGGGGCTCAGTGGGGTGGCCCGAGGGGCTGTGCCTGAGCCAGCCCCTCGCTGTGCCGCAGCACACTGCCGGTCGGCAGGAAGGGTCGCTGCCCCAGCTCCCTCTACATGGCCTGGCTCGAGACCCTCTCACGGGACCTGAGGCCCCCCATCATCCTCACCCGTGGAAACCAAGAGAACGTGCTGACCTTTTACTGCCAATAAACCCTCCTGGCTCCCTGCCCACTCACAGTGTGAATTTTTCAGGCCAGTTTCGGACTCGGAGCGTGCTCGCCCCAGGGTCTGGGTGGCGTGTGGTCACCAGCTCTCAGGAAATGGCCACCGTGAGCTGCCACCACCTTACCAAGACTGGTTGTGCCCGTCTCAGTCATACAGACACAAAATGGTGCAGGCTCCGTACTGCAGGCATTGCACTGGCCCTGGGTTGAACCGGAGCCGTGCAGGTGAGGTGTGGGGACCCATCCCAAGAGCAGCAAGGGGACAATGGGACAGCCCATGTGGTGCACAGGGACCAACCCACGGCCCCGGCAAAGCCACCGGTGCAGGGTGAGAACTGTCCTAGGGGATGGGAGTAGGTCAGCACCCAGCCCAGGGGCTGCAGGGACCCTAGGGGACAGGGACTCCCGGCCTCCAAACTGGCTGAGCCTGTCCCCAGGAGCAGCGAGACATCACCTTGGGCTGCAGGCACATGTCCAGCCCTCGATGGAGACACAATTAACACCAGAACCTGGACGTTCCCTGGTGCAGACAGCCCCTGGCAGCAGAAACCTGCCCTGTGCCAGGCAGGGGCCAGGCTCATTTCCAAAAGCACAGCCCAGGCCCCCTGGTCACGCTGCAGAAAAACACAGAGCTCCGTTCACCTCCATCATTACAGAATTTACTGATAATCACCACCAGGATTAGAAGTGTCAGTAGAAAAATAAAATTTACAGAGTTTTCTATCATACAGAGATTTGTTCATGACAGCACGGGTGTTGGTGCCATAGGGAACGGGGTGGTGTGGGTTTGCACAGAGCAGAGCTGCGGGGCCCGGCCCCAACAGTGATGTTTCTCTTCCCCCAGACTGATGCTGCTGGCTGGACTCAGGCTCCCTGGCCAAGGGTCTCAGCACTGCCCGGCCTGGGACACCTCAGCACAGACAGTTTTGTGAGCTCTTTGCAGCTTTTGGCAAGTTTGACTGCACAAAATCAACCCACGCCCAGTGAAAGCTGAAGGGATCCCTGCACTCGCTCCGCCCAGGGTAGGGAACATGAAGGGAAGACCAAAGCCATGCGGTGAGAGGGGAGGAAATGGCCGCAGCGGCCGAGCCGGTGCATTGACTCAGGGCTGCTCCTCCTTCCCATCTGGATCCGGTTTTACCGGAGGGGGAGGTTGGGAAGGCAGACAGATGATGCTCTGTGAGTACCGAGGCAACACAAAGCTCTTGCCCCCAGCACTAACACCTGCCAAGACAAGGCAGCAGCTGACTGCTCACCTTCCATGCAAGAATTCCTGAACACTCCACGGTGCCTGGGCACAGGGAGGCACCACCCACTCCAACCGCTCCCCTCCCACACAGCAGCCAAGCCCTCCGAGTGAAGCAGATCCTCCCCTCAGAGCAGACATGGAGAGATCACAGTGGGTAGAGAACAGGAGGTTCCCAGCTCGCCCAGCACTGAGGGGTTTTATCAAGCCGTTTTGTTCATTTGGTCTGAGCTCGGAACATCCTGGGTCTGTCCCCTGCGTGCCTCAGCCCCCTGCTGCAGAGGGAGGTCCCCATGCTGTAGTACATGGCAAGCTGGGAAAGAGCTCTCCCAGCTGCAATCAGTCCTTGGTACAGAGGGGTGCCAGGCCCCAGGACAGGGGGAGCACAGCGAGTGCCTGGGACACCAGTTTCCAGCACCACCTGCAAGGTGAGGCCCAGCCGAAGTCCCATGAGAGACTTCTAACCCACTCAGGTGAGTTCAACCAGGGCCCCGGGCACACGCTGCGAAACGACAAGTGGGAAAGACAGCTGGAGAGATCGTTATTCCTGCCTGCTCCTTGTGGGCAGAAGTGGAGAGGGAAGGAGAGGCCCAGCCTCTCTACACCCAGCACAGCACACGGGGTGCTCCAGAGACCTGGGGTTCTCCTAGACCTCACCCACTTAGAGAAGGGTTCACGTTAAAGCCTTTCCTAAACCACATGGCTTTATTCCCTGAACTAACACGGGCTAAAATTTAGAGTAATCTCAGTAAGCAGCTCCTGAAAAAGACCTCTCGCCATCAGCTGCCAACAGACCATGCTGGAGGAGGTGGTACCTACGGAGAAACCCTTTTCCATGATAAACACAGGGCTGCTCCAGCAGAGGACACGGGGCCTTGGGAAGTGTCATAGGTAGAAGCAGCGAGCTGGCTGGGAAACCAGAGGAGTTCAGCAAAGCCACGGGTGGGATGCATGAGGCTGGACACAGCCCGCACACACCTCAGCAAAGCCCCGTCCTCAGGATTCCACCTCAGCCTTCCCAAAGGCCCTGAGAAACCAAGAGCGTGGGCGTGTGGCAC
The DNA here is from genome assembly GCA_013398125.1 of Aegotheles bennettii. Taxonomy (NCBI): domain Eukaryota; kingdom Metazoa; phylum Chordata; class Aves; order Caprimulgiformes; family Aegothelidae; genus Aegotheles; species Aegotheles bennettii. The sequence continues at coordinate 86,436 of VZRW01003950.1, read as the reverse complement.
GCCCCCAGGCAGGAGGGTGCATGGAAGGGGCAGCTAAAAGTCACTTAAAACAAAGCAAACTAAAACAATTCATCAGAGGAGAGCAGGCTGCCTGTGGGAAGGGGTGGTTCAGGGCTGTGTTCACTCAGCTCCTCCCTTACACACACAGGAATCGCCCCCGGCTCCTCCTGGGACCCCTGCAGCACAACAACCCTGTGCCACTGCGCAGGTCTCACCAGAGGCCCCTGGAACAGCACCGTGCTGATTTCTGTATGAGCTGCTCAGCAACATTCACGCACCAGGGAAAAGGCCCAGTTCCACCCCACCACTGTGAACATGATCGGCGAGTGAAAGAACCGGGAGGTTTAACACGAGTCTCCTCCAGAGCCCGAGAAGCAGCCGTGCACGCTGGCACACCCACTGGGATGTCTTGAGGGCTTTGCCTCCGGGCAGGAGGTGTTTGGTGCCAGCAGAGCTCCACCAGAATAAAATTCATAAAAAGCAGCCAGCGTTTTTACACCGGTCACTTCCCCCACCACAGCATTCACAGTCACAGCTCTCAGCCACAAATCTGCACTCTCATCTGTCTAAAATGATTTTTCCTTTTGCTGCTCTCAAATTCCCAAGAGCCAGTATTGGGAAGTTGGGGCCAGGAAGAAAACAAATTCATTTCCTCGTTTAAAAAAATTCACATTAAAAGAGCTTCAGGCTCACTGCAAACAAAGCAGCGAGGAGGGAGGGCATTCCGTGAGCTCCGAAGACGTGACGTGGCTCTGGAGTACCATCTCCACCCCAGAACAGCCGGTGTCACGGCTCGGCTACGTCCTGTTGCTAAAATTCACCACTGCTGAAAGGTACGTGGGCCGCCTCCTCCTCCACAAGCCATTTTCCTGTCCTGCAGACAAATAAAGGTTCACTTGGCACTTAATGTTACCAAAAAGTAACAAAATTCCAACTTTTGGCTTAATTTCAAGCCTCGCTGGAGGCAGGAGAAGGCCTTCACGCAGCCTTTGGCCAGTGGAGAAGCAGATGCCCAGGCTCGCCTCACGCTGCGCTCCCCCGTGCTTTGCTGCAGAGACAGCACAGGAGGCAGATCCTTCACTGATCCTTCACCGTGATCTCCGGCATCTGAGGAAGAGCTAGAGAGTGGCTAAAATGCGTAGAAACGAAACCACCACCACGCAGAAGGTCTGGCCCACTCCTAAAATGAGGGCTTCAAAGGGAATCATTTTTTTCCCTGCAGCTCTGTAAACCCCAGCAATGGCAGCACCTGCAGAGAGGGGAAAAAGCTGAGGAGTGAGCCTGCAACAACACACGCAAGACACACACTGTGGTACCCCAGGGACAAAGGCAGAGCCTCAGAGGGTGTGAGAAAGGGGCAGGGAGCAGGGGGACCTTGGGACAGGGCCCTGCACACCACCGGACCGGGCTTCCTGTGACAAACCTCACCCAGTAACCAACGCGTGCTGGGGGCAACGGGTGAACTGGTGGGGAAATCAAGGCCTCCAGAAGGTGCAGAGATTGGGGTGGCTTTGGACATACTCTGGTCACAAGATCCCCTCTGCCACAGCCTATGAGCTGCAGATGTTACCCAGCTCCGGGCACAGACACCAAACCCACAGGTGGTTTTTCTCTGTGTGCTCAGGAACCTGCGAGCCCAGTGGGCTCAGCACCTGACACACACAGCTGGTACCCGACAAGGGGCTCGACGGGTGGGATGGTCCAACTCTTTCACATACGGGGCAAGGGGAATACAGCCCTAACATGAACCTCCCTTCTGCCCGGGGGTTTGGCACGCTCCCGAAGGCGAGCGCTGACCACCACCGCGCCGCCCGGGCAGCGTTCTGGAGCTCTACCGTACTGGTGAGGATGCCGGCGGTGATGGGTCCCACGATGCCCATCAGCAGGAGGCTCACGGACATGAACCGGCCGTACTTGTGGTGCCGCAGGGTGAAGAGCGCTAGCAGAGCAGCCGGGACGTGGAAGGAGAGGGAGGAGACCAGGGCCCAGAGGAAGACGCCATACCACATCTCTGCGGAGAGAAGGGCCGTGAGGCAGGCCCGGGGCCCGCGGGCCTACGGACAGGCCGGCGGCGGGCCCCGCGCCGCGGCGGGTACCTGGGAAGGTGGAGAGCGGGCTGGAGTAGGTGGTGGTGCCGTTGCCCACGCGGGGCACCAGGCGGAGGCTGAGGATCTGCTGCAGGAGCCCCCCGCCACCGCCCGTCTCGCCGCCCTCCATCCCCGCCGCCGCCCGGCCACCGCCATCCGCCGG
>VZRW01003950.1:14846-83680 GCA_013398125.1 Aegotheles bennettii | reverse complement strand
AGGTAGGGCCGCGGGCCGAGCCCCCCGCGCCGCGTAGAGAAGCCGCCGTAGCCCGGCCCGGCCGGGAGCCGCCTCCGCCGGGCTGGGAAACGCTGTCCTTCCGTCCGGCTCGGCGGCAGAGACCCTCGGGTGTGGAAGGCACCGTACCTGGATCCCCCCCGTCTCCCAGGAGCTCGTTATTTCCCCTCCAGTTCACCTGCTGAAGTGCAGAGCACTGCTCAGCGCCACGCGTGTGCAGCTGGTTTGAAATGGGTTCCCGTCCTGCCCAAGTTCTCCTCCTGCCGCGGTTCCTACAACGTCCCAGAGTCCATCATACCATTACACACACACACACGGGTCCCTGCCCACCCCGGGTCCCTGCCCACCTCAGCCTCGCTGTGTTTTCTGAAGCAGCTTCACTCCCAGGACCAGGGGAGGCCCCCTGGGTAGGATGGTGTAGTGAGGGTGTGAAATACCCAGTGGCTTCCCCTGTGCTTACAGGGCAGCTCTGGAGCAGTGTTGCAGCACCTCAGTGTGTGTGGGTTTTTTTGCTTGTGCTTCCAGGAAGAGGAAGAAAGGAGGTCTCCTGCTAGAGGAAGAGGAGAAAGAGGGAGAAAAGGCTGAGCAGAATGAAGAGGAGGAGGAGGAGGAAGTGGATAGTGCAGAGCAGGTGGCAAGAAACAGAGAAGAAGAAGAAAAAAAGAAAGAGGATGCTCTTTGGGCCAGTTTCCTTAGCGATGTGGGGCAGAAACCCAAGGCGGGGGCTACCACACAAGTGACACAGGCCAAGAAGGTAACGAGGTTGGGCCTTCACCTTGGGAGCGTGGGGGGGGCCTGGAGGTTTAGAGCACACAGCGCTGGTTCTAGCTGGTACCAGATCCCAGTCAGAGCTGGGGAGAGGCTGGGTTCACCCCTCTGTGAGCCTGGAGCCCTGCCACGGGGTGAACTGTAAGGTGCTGCTTTCCTCCCAGCTGGGGAGGCCTGTGGGCTGGCGGTGCTGCTTTTGGAGCTGCCTGCTGGCATCTGGGAGTGTCCCACCAAGCCTTGCTGGCTTCTCTTCCCAGTCCTGCATTCTCCTTGTGACAAGGAGCAGCACAGGGAGCTTCCGTGTGAGTTGTGCTGGTGGGCACCGCTCTCCCGCGAGGCTTGTGCCTGTCCTGATTGCTCACAAAGAGGGAGACTCTGCCTGTGTGGGTGGGAAAGCAGGAGGGAGCTGTGCTGGCCTGTTTGGACCTGACTCTTTGGCCTCGTGCAGCGAGGGCATCTGAAAGATGCTGCGCATTGAGAGGGACGTTTGTCACAGGAATGAATCTGCAGAGGTTTCCTGGAGAGAGGAGTCTGTAATCAGCCACTTAAAAATACTTGGTCCTTGTTAAACCCAAATGTGCGTATTTGCCTTGCAGAGCCCTTCACACTGAAGGTGCCAGAAGGGAAGAAGGTCCCAAAACTGACCCTCTGTTCCTAGAACAGACTTTTTGTCTTTGAGTCCTCAGCCAAAGAAGTGTTTTGTAACAGAAGCCTGGGCTCAGGAATCGGTGATGCCTGGCAGTGCAGTTCTCCTCACTGTGGAGTTTCTTCCCGTGGCAGTTGGGAGGTTGCAGAACAAGCGTAGTTGTGTGATCTTTGCTTGCAACTTTTCATCTGAACCCCCCTGCTCCTCTCCACTGCAGCTGTTACTGACTCAACAGCTGAGGTGGTTCCAGGCAGCATTGGAGAGAAGGAGGAAGGAAAGGTCTCCTTCAGCAATTCTGCTTTTCCGAGCAGAGTACTGAAACATGAGTGGCCTTGGGGAGTTCCTCCATAGCTTGGAATAATTCATGGGGAGAAGCAGTTCCTCTGTTCTCTTTGGGAACTTTTGAATTTGGACTTAAGCTGTCTGCGTTGATTTAGAACATGAATTTTGGGGTTTGTTTTGATTATTTACAGGGTTTGAGTTTTTTAATGTATGCTGTTAAAAGCTGTAGTTGGGACTGAGTAAATTAAGAGGTGTTGTTGACAAACAGCTTAATGAAGATACTTCCCTCTAAAATTAAAGAGGTATTACTGATAAGTAGCTTAGCATCTCGAGGGTTCTCTATGAAGATCAGTCTTGATTTTCCTGCTCTCCTATACTTTTGAATGAAAATAAACCTAATTGTGTGTAGTCCACCCAAGGCTCCACTGCCCGGCAATGTGTAGTCTGGGAGAACTGAGTCTTCAGACTTTTGCTGGTTTCCTGAACCACAGTAGTGTATTGTTGCTCCTTCCTACATTTAATAACAATTTCACTTCTTGTTTTGGGTCTGTTTTGATCCTTGAGTTCCACTGAGAGCCTGGAACCAAAGCGGGGGATTTCTTCGGAGGGGCAACTTGGCTTGACTCCACAAACACGTTGTTTTGCTTTCTCCTTCCTGTGTTTCACAGGCTGAAGAGAAGAGTGGGAACAAGCTTCAGGAGAAACCAAAAGAGTCTGAGAAGCCAAAAGAATCAGGAAAAGTGACAATCACCAAAGTGTTTGATTTCGCTGGTGAGGAGGTCAGGTGAGTTGGAATATGGGATGTGGCTACTGCAGGCTGGGTGCAAACTGGGTGCTGGTCTCCGTTGGCCAGGCTGGAGATGTGCTGGGAAGCAAGATGTATCTTCTCCTTTTCCTTCAGGCTTTTTTGATTTATCATGGGCACAGACAGACCTCAGGGGAAATGCAGCCAAGATTTTTCTGCCTGAGGGCTGCAGAGTATCCTTATATGCAGACCTCACACTTTGCTAAGCTTCAAAGTATGCCTGTAAATTCCCTTAGGCTTCCCTGTCTGGACAGCGTTTAAAATGGTTGGCAAAACTTCCCAGTGGCTGAAGGGAGGAGAGAACCCATGTATGGCCCCACAGGGAGGGCAGCGGTGCATTTTGGTGCTTTTATTCCTTCCTTCCACGATATTTGCTGGTGCTTTCCCCGGTGATGTGCGCAATCCACTATGAAGAGCTGCAGACAGTAAGAGGTGTTTTGCTGAAGGGATTAATGGCTGAGTGCTTTTACCTCTGAAACAGCAGCCAAAAGGTGATGGGCTGGGGCAAATCATCCTTCAGAGTGGGTTTGGCTTCCAAGGTGCCTCAGGATGTGCTGTGAAAAGGACGGGGGGTTGATAAATGTGTCAGACCAGAACTGAGGGGCCTGGGTGGATGCACGTGAAATTGGAATGCACCGGGACCTTGTGGTTATTACCATGGTATAATTTTCTTGTGTGTAGCTGTAAACCTGGTTTTGTCAGGTGATAATTTCGCTGCTATTGTGTGTGACAGCAGAGGGCAGCAGCTCCCAGCAAGAACACCCACGCTGCCTCAACCTGGAGGAGGAAGCAGTGAGCAGGGGCTTCTGCTGCTCTGGCTTTTCTGTCAGCCCTGCTGCCTGAGCTCTTTGAAAAATCTGAGGAAAGCCATGAGCCATAGTAGCAGCTTCCCTGTTTCCCTGCACAGTCCAGGCTGTAGGAATACCCTTTGTTCACTGATGAAATGGCAAAGAACTGCAGCACTGCAGCTTTTCTGAGAGGGTATCCATCATACCATTTCCACGAAGGAAAGGTTGGGTCTTTCCTGTGAGCAGATAAAAATCTGAAGCAGAATTACAGAGAGAAACGTTGTCTTCTGATGCACACTCCCCTTCTCAGCCACCAGCTTGTTTGTCCCTGATTTTCCTGGTTTTTTCTCTGTTCCGAATGCGATATCCTGCCAGGTGAGAACAGCTGAAGCTGTGGGATCATAGGGCTGTGGTACAAAAGCCTGGCTGGGTTCTGACATGTCCTCAGATGCCACGTGGCAGGACTGCGTTCCTGGTGTGCTGGGGTGGCAGGAAATCAGCGTGCAATCTTACCTGGAGCCTGGACGTGTCTGTCCATGTGGTGTGGGTGAATGGCATATCCTGACGTGAGCACAGATGTGTAGCAATTAAAGGAGGGGTGGATTGACAGGGAGACACGACTTGTAGACGTTCTTTGGAACATGAGCCTTCCACTTGCAGAAAGAAATTTCTTTTGGTGCAATTTTTTGTGAATTATAGGACCCTTTGAAGTAGGGAGCTAGTCAAAACCTCTCTAAGCTTCTTGTTTACCTGTCTCTATGAAAAGAAGCCCCAGATAATTATTATTTAAGCATGGACTTCCTCAGGTTTTGGTCTGGTTCTGGCATTCTTGATTCTATGTGGTGGTTCCAGATTGGCTTTACCTGTGCTGCTCTTGCTATGTTGGTAATACTAGTTGGAGGGGTTGGAGAAACTTTCTCTGTCCTTCAAAAAGTACCTTGCCTTATGTGAACAGAACTTGTCCAAGGCTCCTAAGATGCTGAGTTTGTGCTCTTAACATCAGTATCTTATCTGTACCTTTTTAATGGGTATCGTAGGAAGTTTCTGAGTTAGATAAAGATGTGTTTTTCTGCACCCGTTGCTTTTCTGATGTCCTTTGTACTGCTCAGTACTGACTGTTTCCCATGGGGAACAGCAAAGGAATTGATACAAGTTTCTACTAAATGTAGTTCAAATAGGCATAAGCTGGAGCCAGGGTGACGGAGAGACTGTGATCCTGCAAAGCACCAAGGCTAATGTGTCTCTTGTTTACAGCAGCCGTGGTATCAACAGGTGGCAGAGCCAGCAACAAAGTTTGCAGCAAGGCCTGGAAGACTCTTTTCAGCTGGTGCCAGAGCTACAGCTTGCTACTTTCTTTGGTAACAGAGAAATCCTTCAATGCTTTTTGCCCCCTTTATTTCTGTGATATTCAAAGCTGAAGCTTTTGTGTTGTTTGCTACATCTTGCATCTCTAAATGTGTTACACTGTTAGCCATGGGTGGTATGCAAGGAGTTCTCCCTGCTTACAGCTGCTGGCGCTTTCCTGTGCGGTGAGTGAGGGCCAGAGGGCTGCTTTTTCTTTAGAATAGCAGAAGGTTGTCTTTGCAGGACCCCAACGTCTGCAAATGCTCTGAATACCAACCGTTGACTTCCTTGCCTGAGGAAGCAGCTGCCAGACTGTTGGTTACAAAGGCCAACACACGGTAGCTGTGTGTGCATTTCTGGCCTGGAAGAACTGAAATGAGAGAGCTGTCTCTGTTGCTCTCCTTTGTAAGTGGTCTGAGGCTACTTTTGAGTGTTGTGCTTTTGAAAGCTTGAGAAGAATTTAGATCAGTATTTAATTGATTGATTGATTCAGGGCACAAATTTCAGCAGCCTGCTCACTGAAGCTCTTAGCAGAAGATCATTTAGAATCATAGAATCATTGAGGTTGGAGGAGACCTTCAAGATCATCCAGTCCAACTGCCCACCTACATCACCACTATAACCCACATCACCCAGCGCCACATCCAGATGCATCTTGAACATCTCCAGGGACAGTGACTCCACCATCACTGATTTAGCCCTGATCTCATGTTGCAGAACAATTTATTTCCTCCTGTATGACGATGGTATAATCTCCCTTGCATGGCTGGAGTAGCAGAAGCCTCTTGAAAGAGATCTCCAGTGTCAGAGCTGTACTGGAATAGTGACAGACCTTCCTCTTTGGGCTGCCAACTCCCCTATAGGTTATCACTGCACCTGCTGTGCATTTTGATTAGTCTGTGCTTGTACCAGTTGCTAATGCTAAACTTTAGATTCAGAGTATTACAGATTACCAACTACCAACTAATGAATTAAATTTAGTGGCTTTTAATTTTATAAAATATGTTATTTAGTATTACCTTGTAAAACCAAAGCTGTTGAATCCTGGAACTAGAACCAATCTTTACCTGACTTTCCAGTTGTGACCATTTTCTGTCTGCTTTTCATTCCTCCCTGGTGTTAAATAGATCAGGAGCTGCAGGTGATTGTCACCCCAGTGGCTGTAATTGTGGGGACTAGGAGCAATTTGCAAAGGCAGTTCAGCATCTAAATGGAAGTTTGAGTAATTTCTCACTGGCAGAGGAGATTGAGGCCCCTTTGAAGCCTCTGGTTTATGAACTCTCCTCATGATGCAGGACGTGCGGTTGCATTAATAGGGAACCACATCCCTGGGGCCAGGGTTTATCTGCTGCAGTGTGATTGCTGAATGGTGGGGCTTGTTTTCTCTTTGGCACTCCAAACTGCTTTGGCCCCTGGCTTTCTTTAAACTGCTGCATGCTCAGTGGGTCAAAATGGTTCTTCTGTGCCCTTTCGATTGAAGTCAGCTGTGTGTCCATCCAGGCCTGCAGCAGAACACAGCTCACATACATGGAGCTGGCCCAGCCTATGGTGTCAGTCACAGTCAGCATCACAGCTTGGGAGGAGAGAGCAGTGCCGGGTCATTGAGTGCTCAGTTTGAAACATCTGCTGTGTGCCTTCATTTGACTTGTGGGAGGCAAGGTGGTGTTGAGGGGAGTAATGGTGCCTGGCTTGGGTGCTAATCTGGGCGTGGGAGGCCAGAGTTTGACCCCCTGCTTGGTTCCTACATTGCAAATGCCAAGTAAAGGACTCAGAACTAAAAGCTTCATCTTTCTGTGCATGTGTGTGGTGTTCATGTGGTTTAAATTCAAAGCTTTACTTGCTCAGGTTATTCTTCCAGTGGGAATGCTTTCCTGGTACCCCGGAGTTGCTGTGCCATATGGATAGTGTGGTGGTGTGCTGGCAAAGCTGTGGCTTGTGCTACTTCAGTGACCCTCGGCCACTTCCCTGTGTGTCTGAACACAGTGGCCAAGCCAAAGCCAGGCTGTGGTAGGGCTCCACTTTCCATCTGTCACTGAGGAGAGCCCTGCTCTTTTCCTGGAATCTGGCACGGCGTTTCTGTCGCAGCTCCCTTTGCGTTCCCACAAGGCTGTCTCCTCCAGGAGTGCCAGTTTGAGATGCAGAAAGCCTCCCAGCAGGCTGGGCCTCAGGCCTTGGCACTGTGGTCCCTTCCTGCCCAGTTGTCACCGCTGGTAGGTGGCAAATAGCTGACTTCTTGGAGGTGATGGCTCCTGACCCTCAGAGGACTTGTGGATTTGATTTTGCATTAACCATGGAACTTTTTCTCTTGAGCTCCTTCACTGTGCCTGCACACTCTAAGCCTGTTTCTCCCAGCATTCCTGCGTGCCTGGCAGGTGTTCCTGGGATGTGAGTAGTTCTTGGCTGCTCGCTGCACCTGGAGCCAGCGTTGTCAGGCAAGCTGCATGGCTGCTGGCAGCATGCTGGGCCTGGATCCATGTAAAAATGTTTCAGGAAGAGGTGTCAAGGTCTCCTCTCCATGTCTGCAGTGTGAGCTCCCCTCTGCAGTCTAGGTGCCGGGGTAAGCGAGTTCAAAGTTCCTGCTGGTACTTTCTAGCATGCTGCGTGTCTTCCTCCTGCCTAGCAGCCACGAAGTGCTGAAGGCATCGTTCTTGCTGGTCTGCCAGAAATTGCCAGACCACAGAGCCCTGAACCTGAAGTATTTACAGACAAGGAGCTGGAGGTTTACCCTGGACCTTGCATAACGGGCAAATGTTTGTCTGGTGAACTCTTCAGTTACTTTTGCATTTGGAGGCTGAGCAGATGGGTGAGATTTTGCTGAGTTTGACTAAAGCTCATCTTTTCAGGTTGAGCTCAGTAATCTTTATCTGCTTCTTAAGTGCCTGTTTTCTGATTAATTCGGGCTGCTTTTGAAAGTATTCTTCAGTGTTTGCCTGGTCAAAGCTTACTGTTGCTTTGAAACTCAGTGCTGGAATGCCCGTGTTTGGTGGGGCAGCCAGCCCTGCACGGTGCTCTCAGCACAAATTCAAAGCCATGAAGATCACCTGACTTACGGTGGTCTTTTTTTCTTGCTCCAAGGGACAGATGATGACCCAATTCTGGGGATATTGTTTGCTTTTTTTAGATTGCTTTTAGGTGGGTTTTAATAAGGCATTTAGTCCAGAGGTATATACACAGGAGCGGACAGCTCTCTGATGTGTTTGAAGTCCTTGAAGGCTTTACAGATGTAAAGAGGGAAAATCCTTAGCTTCCCTGCAGAATCTTCTGTCCATGTGTCTCAAAGCACTTCTTTATAGAAGTATTGTTATCCTCCATTTGGAATAAAAACTCCGTTTGCTGGATGATGCCCACTGGTACACTGGGACTACTGAATCTCATGGCTCAGGAGACCCAGGGATCCAAGCTTCACTTGAGCATTGTGGGTACCAAATCAAACCAGGAGGGGCCAATGCCAATTGTACTGGGTGACGAGCAGTGTCACGCTGAGTACGGGACTTGCTGCCCGATAGAATGAATGCTTAAAAGTTCATACAGTTTTGTAGAAGGAACTGGGCAGACTCCTGTCAGAAGGATTTATCTGGGCTGTCACGTGTGAGACATGAACTTCATCTCTTGATAAGGGCTCCCTGCTGCTGACTCCTGCAGGAGATGGGATTTGTGACTTGGGATGGCCTCTGGTCTGCCACATTATAACTGCTGTTATTTGTGTGCCCACCGTGCTGCGAGGGAGCGAGCTGTGCTGGCTGCACGTGCTGAGCAGAGCTGAGAGGCAGCTTCTGTTCTAGCTTAGGGGAGATGATGGTTTGCAGTGTGGCTGTTGCATCTTAAAGCAAAATACAAAGCTTTAAAGAGGTGCATAGAGTATCTGATTAATAAACAAATAGTTATAAACTGAAATCATTGTAGTGATTACTGGGGTTTATACTGGTAGAGGTTGATATTTCAGCTGTCACAGTTGAAGTGTGGGGTGGAAGAGAACCTGGTTTTCATCTGTTACTGTTGGTAAATGGTTATCGTCTGGGATGTTCCTGGGAAAAAAAACCTCATCACTCATTCTGCATTGCTGCTTCACAGGTTTTTGACCTTCCTTAAGGATTCAAGAAAAAAATTACTCGGAGGAGATTGTTCTTAAGCTGGACCTAAAGTTGGATCGGTGGGTTTTGGTGGTGAAATTCATGACCTTTTGAGCAGAAGAAGCAGAGGTGAAGTGAGGTGGCTGAGGGCAGGCTCTTATCCAGAGGCTTGCCTCTGCTAATTAAAGCCCTTTCTCAGCCAATAGTGCAGATCTCCTTTGTACAAGGATGCCATTGACAAAGGCAATTGAGCAGGCATGGCTACAGACCGTGTCCAAAGTTTCTTTTTTTGATGTCCCACGGGGTCTTCAAGGTCAGCTTAGGCCTGGTTGTGTGGGGTGGTGAGGTCTGAGCCTTGGCTGTGCTGTTATCTGGGCTGCTGGACTCTTCACCTTGGCGAGCTGCTCCGGAGAGCTGTGCTGAGCTGATTACGGATTGATTTATTCCCTTGTGGCAAGGAGGATTGCTGACCTGTGCATGGCAGAGCTGAGGTTCAGTTCTCTGCAGTTGTACAGTGCTGCTGCTTGGGGATTTCTTGATGCTGCCTCTCGTTACTGAAATACTGGTTTTCTTTTTTTGATCCTAGCTCATCTGTGTGCTTGTTGGATAGAGGAATAGCACCCATGTCCCAGACTGCTCGCTGTTTCTAACCGTGGGTCTGCTGTCCTCTTCCAGAACTTCAGCCCCTTGATCCCCATCTCTTTTCAGGAGAGACCAGGTGGAAATGGCTGCAGGAGAAGCAGATCAGACATCTGAAAACAGCTCAAGCTTTCCAAAGTCCTTGTTCAGCCTCTGATTTCCTTATCATTTAGTAGTGATGTCCTCTCTGCTGCTTACATGACAGCTGAGACCGACCAAATATGACGAAGTTGGGAAACAAAGGGGGTGTAAGCCAAGGAGTTTGGGAGAGCACCTCCTGTTTTATTGCTTTGCTTTGAAGGCTGTTAAGGTAGGTGGCTGAGCAATAGCTGCTGCTGCTGCTTCTTCCTGGCAGAAAGTGGGGAGAATTCTGAGGCTGACAGAGTTAATATATTTCAAGGAGAAGGGGAAAAAGAGCAGGGAATTTATTCCCACAAGTCTCAGGATTTAGAGGTAGCAGAGAACAATTTTAAAAATGTGTAATTGTCCATCTGTGTTCTTGCTCTGTGGTCTCAGTGTGGCTCAGTCAGATGTGTCAGGCTAATCAGCACTGAAAGAACATGCAATGCTCTTAGCTCTCTCTTTACCTTGTGATGCTTTTCAGGAAACTGAGCGGATGAATAACAGCACGGGGTTGGCAGCTTGCTCAGGCTTCCTGCTGGGTGTGAATCTTGGTCAGTTGTTTCGTGCTCATGGGGTTTTGCACAGTGCTGAGTGGAGGACAGTTGCTATTAAAATCAGGAGGAAGATCCACAGTCTGGATGTGCATCTCTTGTTGTGGGTAGCAGTGGTACTCATGAACTCAAGGCTGATGTGTGACATGTTCCGTGTGTGCTGTTCTTGCAAAAGCCTTTGCTGTGTCCCTTCTACATGTGAGTGAGAAGGCAGGAGAGCATTACCAGAATCTGTGTCCTGAAGCCTTATGTTTGGAAAGCCCTGCCTTTTTTCCAGGTGGATAGCAAGTGACACACAGCTTCCTCAGTCTGGCCTGTTCTCCATGGGGATGCTTCTGCTTTGCAGTGTGTGTTGGCTCCTATGGTGATCTGTGTAACCCTTGTGTCCAGTGTTCATAGCTGTAAGTGAATTTTGGACCCCTGCCTCTTGAGACCTACAATGCTCCTTCCCCCAGCAAGAGGAGAGGTCCGTGAGGGGAACGTTGTGTTGCTTTGCAGGAGCTGTGGGGTTGCAGGGATCTGTCTTTCTTTCGGCACGCGTGCAAGTCATGGTTAGCAGGGTGGAGGACTGTCATGCTCACATGTGTAGCAGCTCCATCTGTTCACCTGCATTGCTCAGCTCAGAGGTGTGTTCCGTAATTTGAAATGAATCCTTTTGGGAGGTACGGGTGAAAATGATGGGGTGCCTCAAAGACTGAAAAGCAAACTGCAGGTGGGGATTTTGGTCTGGCTAAGGGAATAACTACCCACAGAAGCAAGCAGAGACCTGATGCTTGGAGATACTTAAAACTGGGGTGGATAAAGCTCAGGTCAACAAGGAGGTGAAGCCTTGCGCCCTGGCTGTGGATCAGCTACTCCAGAGAGCCATGCTTGATGTGCTCCAAGGCCCACTGGGAGCTTGGTAACCGGAGTGTTAGTTCCCTTAGGATTTGGAGAGTCTCTTGCAGAAGTAGCAAGCAGAAGCCCAAAAGCTTGGTCAGCATCTCGAATGGAAGCACTGACCATATGTTTTCTTTACATCTGTCACAGAATCTATGATACAGGAGAGGATGGAACATCGGTAGTTTCCTTCAAGACTTACAAGATTAGGACATGAATGTCAAAAAGCACTTTTTATACATTATTGATGTTAAAACACCATTCATCTCTGCTTGTTTTCAGATTAATTGGTTGGAGATGCAGCCTGGGCTGTCTGCTCGGATAGCAGCACACACCTGCTGTGAGGAGCAGCACCAGGCAGGCAGCTTGGCCCTCGCCTGACTCCAGGAGAGCTCTGATCAGATTTGTTTCTTTTTTAAAAACCAGCCAGCAGCTTCTGTGCAGATAGGCAGCCCATAGAATTATCAGTCACTCCAGCCTGGTCTTGTCTGTGTTACTTCAGGGAAACAGGCTCAGTTTCCCAGGGAACAGCTTTTCCCACCTGGTTTGAAGAGCAAGATCTGGAGGATGTTTTTTTTTCTGAAAGGGAGAAAATTAATGCTTTACTTTGAAATTAGAAAAGTGTTTGGGACCTATTAATTTTAGCACTGTTTGCTTTACACCAGGTATTCCAGCGTAAAGTAAATACACACCCAGTGTGCAAGCAGGTGTGGCCTGGAGGTTCAGTTGTGTGAGAACTTAATTCTCTCCTGGAAGGTGCTGAACGTGTGCACTCCAGTGGCTTCAAGATCTTTCAGGCTGGAGCACCTGCCTTGTGTAAGTGCATCTGTCTGTGGGGGGCACCCAGGACACGGCAGCTCCAGCACAAGACCCCACCAAAAAATACTCAAACTATTCCTCTCAGCTCAGAAGAGTTTAGTTTTTTAACAAACCCCTGTAGTTGAGTATTTCTTGCTCCTCAAGTGATCATTCCAGAAGGCTGGAGGACTACTTAATGAGGCTAGACGCAGATGGGGAATATTGAAAAAGGATAATTAGCCTCATTTCCCCCCCTCCACCCTTGGTCTGTGATTCCCCAGAGCTAACAACATCAAGATCGTGTGGAAAGTTTTATAATTGCGTCAGGCCTAAACTGGGGCAGGTTTCCCAAGTGAGGACTGTGTGTCCTGAGCACGAGTGGTGAAGAGCTGCCCTTTTCCAGAGCTTCCACTCTTGCTCTCCCTTTCTCAACATGGAGGTCAGGGGACATAGTACCTTTGTGCTGCTGCCATTAAGGATCTTAACTATCTTCTCAACTCCAAGTCCCCTTATACCCCAACACCAACATGTGCTTTCTCAGCCTGATGTGCACCAGGGTGTTTGGATTAGGAGAATGCAGTTGTGTTGAGCCACCTGGGGGTAAGTTGGAGGGATTTGGGCACTTGGCATCCATAAGGTTGCTGTTGCACAGCAAACTGTGGGTAGAAGCCTGCAAGCATTCTGGATGTGGCTGTTTAAGACCCTGCCTCCTTTTCCCCTCCTGGTGAGGATATGGCTCTGCTGATGGTCTCTGCAAGGGCTTGCAGGGCACCCTGCTGCTCACTGCTGAGCGGGGCACTCTCCTGACACCCCATACCCTTGGCATCCCATACAGTAGTGCTGGTTCTTGCAAACAGGGCTGGATTCAGCTGTGCTAGAGCAGAGACACCTGAGCACTGCCCTGGGGTGAGTCCTGGGGTGTGGGTGTTATGCTGTGCCACAGTAGCAGGAGTGGAATGATGTGAAGGATTGGGACCCTCCTCTTCATACCTGGTAACTCTGCACCTGGTAGAAAGACCAGGATGCAGGAGGAAAGCTGGTGTATTAGACTTACTCTGACACTAAACCCAAGGATGAGAATTTGGTTTTAAGCCCCTTTTTCAGATCTGCTGGAGCTGTGTGAATGCAATGCTTGTTTTAGCCTGTATTCCCCCTTCCTTTTAGCTGCTTATATAGCAAAGAGGACTGCTGGGAGCAGATCAAACACTTGTTCTGAAATTAGAATGCTACAGTTCAGTACTGTAAGTAAAGTGCTTTGTGGAGCAACTTCTGGGACAGCCCATGGGTTGTCTTCATGTGGTTTGGTCGCCCAGCATACGTAACTGGGGCCTTTTCCATGCATGTAGGTTGCAGCATTTTAGTTGGTGAATGTAAAGGGAAGGGTGAGGAGTGCTTCAGTGGAACATGGAAGTAATGTACCCACAGCCGGGCACCAGAGCAGCAGGCTGGTGGGTATGTGTGTGCTTCAGTGCTTGGGGACCACTTTGGGCTTGGGTCAGAGATGAAGGGTCCTAAGGAGGACACCTGTAAGTATTAGAGGCACTTAGTGATGTATTTTCTAGTGTGTCTTCCTTGTAATAACTTTATGATATGGAAGACCTTCCTATTTTACAGTTGCACAGCACCTTGTACAGTAGCATCATCTGTGCTACCAGGCTCCAGCACGGTCCAAAAAATTAATAACTGTTCTGTGTTTTGGAATCTTATTATGCAGTTTAATAGCTTAGCAGTATAATGAAATCTTTACATGGAAGTGATGAGAGTGAGTGGTTTTGTGTGTGAATTACAGGGTCTGTGAGTGGGCGAGACACTAGCTACTTGTTTTATTGCTGACAATATACTTATTTTCATGTTTATTCCTGGATTACAATGTATGAATAGCATCCCAGTAAACAGTCAGGCAAATAGTTATTTATCAAGTATTTAAAAGTGAAAGGTCTTGTAATTTTCCTTAGTAATGACTGTGATTTCTTCCAGCTGGATTGATGGCTCCCATTTCTCCTCATGAAGAACAAGAAGTGGTTTGGTTTCCACGTGGAGAGTTATTGTCTCCTATAATAATGCAGACCAGAGGATTTTTTTTGTCCTTCCTGGGATCTGGGAAAAGTTGGAATGTGCATAACCTGAATTAATACCTTGTAAAGCCCTTCAATATTCTTTCTTTTGTTATTCCTGTTGGAGTGGTGCAGGAATTGCTGCTGGCATCAGCCCAGCAGCAGCCTGCCTCAGAGCTGCTTTTGTTTCAGTTTATGAGGCAATCAGTTGGTCTTGTGATGGAATCGCCTGGAGAGGTCACTTTTAATTACATTTCTGATGCATTCCTCTGTCCCCAGCTGGGCAGTCCTGGTGGAACAGGTTGCCCGCAGCTTTGCGGCTCTGTTGCTACAATGGACAACTTCAAAAATACACTTTAGAGCAGCTGCTGGGGAGAAAAGGGGGAAAAAAATGAACAAAGTGTTCTATTCTGTGCCCAGCCATTGCTGCTGGTACCCTGAAGTGGTGGAGGAAGCAAGGAGGAAGCCTAAGTGATCCCCTGGTAGCAACCTGTCTCGTACCCCTGGATAACAAGTGATTTCTTTGCTGTCATTGAAGGGCTGTGCCGTGTGGAGGTGTCCTGTGTGTCATGCAGAGGGGCCTCAGCAGGTAGAGGTTTCTCCTTTCTCGCCCTTTCTGGGTTTGCCCATCTTCCTGCTCTGAGAGCTTGTGTAGCTCTGGTCCAACCAACCGCACACCAACCCTGTCAGACTGTGGTTGTCAAACCCTGGTTTTCATGTGCACCTCAGCTTTGTGCCTGCCTTTGCCTCAGCTGGTGGGACAAACATCATTCAGCTTTGTCTCTGCTTGGAGAAGGCTGAAGGTACTCATGAGGGTGAGATGTGTTCAGATCCTAGCTCTGCCACAGGCTTTGAAGCCCTGCTCCCCATCATGCGTGCCCAGCCCCTGTAAGCTGTTTAATTGCTGGATTCCTGCGGGTTTGCGGGAGCTGAGTGGAGCTGCTCAAGCAGCAGAGCTAATGACAAGGCGTGCTGCCCGTGACCTCTGCTGCCTTTCCCAGCCCTTGCCTGCTCTTGTTCCTACAGTCTCCAAGCCCCAGAACCGTGTGGGGTCTAGCAGTTGGGATCTAACCCCAGAGCAGGTCCTTTGGCTGTGCCGAGGCCAGCACAGAGGGTTTTTTCCCAGAGCATGTGGTTACTGTGCTACGCCTCCGAAATTCCTGCGTGCTCGGGGTCTGCCTGATATTTCTCACGGTGGCTCTCTGCTTCCTGTGCACGGGGGGTGGACCCTGGTGGCACGAGAGTGCAGGCGGGTGACAGGAGGAGGGGGACCATGCTGGAGCTGCAGAGTGCATGAGAAAGGGTGCTGCTCCCCAGCCAGGCAGGGGACGGAGCCGGCTCTCCGGACACCGCATTTGAAAATAAGCAGGCTGTGTAATTGTATTATTCTGAACCTGACTTGCGTGGCTCGGGGGGGCTCTATGGGGAGTTCTGGCTAATTGCTGCACAAAGACACTGAGATTATTCTGTCGTAGGAAATTCATGCACGTAGAGTAACCTTTGGTGTACAAAGCTGTGTGTTGTGACCGTCCTTGCCGAGGGCTGTGTCCGGGTGATGTGTTTGGGATGCCCTAAATTGTCACAATGCTGTAGTAAAGCTTTTGTTCCTTTCCTGAACTGCTTTTCCCCTTTTCCCACCCCAGTCCTTTCCAATCTGATCAGCAAACACTTCTAAATATTCATAGTGTGGGATTTGTCTCTATCCGCATGATTGCTGCCGGTTTGAAAGGCATGTGACAATGCAGGGGGGAAACAGGGTTAATCTCCCCCTGCACTGGTAGAGCAAGGCGGAGCAGGAGGAGCAGAGCACAAGAATTTATTCTTATTTCTGAACATGCCTTTTCCACTGTATTTGCAGTCTAGGGAGACGGAGCAAGAACAGTTTCTCTTCCCTAACAGCTTCTTCAGATGCTGATTCACTGTCAGGAGGAGGACATGGGTGCGCTGGGTGTGTGCAAGTGAGATTTCAGGGCATCGATGCCTCCAGGCTTAACAAATAACCCCACAAGCACTTTCCTCACTGCCAACCCAGCAGTAGCCCAGCTGGGTTTGCAGGTCCTCTGGTCTCTCCATGTCCATCAGCCAGTTTCTGCATGGAACCTGCAAGACCAGGTTGGTGGGTAGGAGGCAAGCAGCGATTAGCCTGACATGGGTCAGGCTGCCTCTGTGCCCAGAGAGCTGCAGGGCCCCACAGAGGCTCACAGGCTTGAATAGGAGCAAAATTGTTAGCTTGGATAACTCGGACAACCTCATTAGGAGCTACCGAGAGCGTGAAAAGC
The DNA here is from genome assembly GCA_013398125.1 of Aegotheles bennettii. Taxonomy (NCBI): domain Eukaryota; kingdom Metazoa; phylum Chordata; class Aves; order Caprimulgiformes; family Aegothelidae; genus Aegotheles; species Aegotheles bennettii. The sequence goes on along the minus strand of VZRW01003950.1, from coordinate 67,636 downwards.
ATGTTGCTAGGAGCAGGTCACTGTAAATGAGGGGGCTAAAGTAGCTGGGGCTTTCTAACAATTAATTATTGAGTGGTTTTCTAGAGATTCCTTCTCATGTTTGTAATTCCTTCCCTGCTGGAGGTGCCATATTGATTTATGATTTTTTTGAAGTTCAATATTTTGCACCCTCAGGGCCTCAAACAAAAATTAGCTAGAAAATGAGAGCAAATTTCTGCATTCTGGCTTGTCAGAGCTTCCTCTCCCGTTCCCCATCCCCAGAGCCAGGTTTCCATGCTCTGGTTGGGGTTGCTGATGTTGCCAAGCCCATGTGCAGTGGGCTGTGAGACGTGGGTGGCAGAACAGCTGTGGCACAAGAGCTGCCTCACTGACCAACAAATGAGGAAATCAAGAGCCCAATTAAGAGCCTGGAATTGCCCCCAGTGACCTGAGCAGGAGCGTTCAGTAGCTGCAAGTGAGACAGGCCTGTTTGAATGAATAAGCATTCCTGTTTGTTAGAAGAAAAAACCCCCTCCCCTCCCCCAGCTCTAATTAGCTACTCTTTTCCTTTTTTCTTTCATGAATGTAGAGGGTTTGTCTCCAGAATGAAACCTTAACAAGATGTGTGTTCTCCAGCTTGCAGCTGATCTCTGTGCAGGTGGTGTGGGGACTCCTGACCTGTTCTCTTGCTGGATCTTTGGTTTTGCTGTTGTGAGTACAGCTCTTCCTCACCCTCTGGTTCATCTCTTTTTTTCTTCCAACAGAGTGACTAAAGAAGTGGACTCGACTTCAAAAGAAGCTAAATCTTTTCTGAAGCAGCAAGAGAAATGGCAGTCAGCAGCTCCAGCTTCCCTCCCAACAGTCTCTGGGTGAGTATGTGGTCTCTGTGCCCAGGTATGGACCTTAGTGTGAAAGACAGCACTCGAGCAGATAATACAGGCTCTGCAGTATTTAAGCTAATAGGTGTTTGTTTTCTGCAGGATTTCAGTGGGAGCAAGACTAGGCCTGGAAGGTGTGATGATTTGGAGGAGGGGGGGAAAGTGGGGGAAGCAACCCATGAGTCCCAGTGACTCACTTTGTATGTTCAGGCTCAAATTTCTCAATCCTCATAAATCATTGTTCCTAGTAAGGAAATGCTGTTTTGAACATCTTGAGCAGCCTGATGAAACTGCAGGTAGCCAAGGAACATGCCTGAGATTGCCTGCGGTTCCTTTGAAAGGTGCTTCTCAGGACCATAAAAAGCCATGACAGGCAGGGCTGTGGCTTCTTGTAAACTCTGGGGGAACAGTTGAGTGAGAAGTACTTTCGCCTCTTTGATGTTCTCTAAGATCATTTCAGTGTGGGTTTGTCACTTTCTGTTGAAGCTCTAACACCTAATTTTGTGATTATCATAATGCTTGTCAAAGATCCAAAGGGGTCAGGTCCCTCGTGCCTCTGACATGCTGCTCTGTGTGGTTCTTGATGAGCTTGGGAGATCACCTGCTTCTCAGGAGTAGAGGTGATGCCTCTGTGCTCCAACAATTAATTTTAAGTCAGTCATTTGCATTTATATTTGTAAGGCATAAGCTGTGTACAATTTGGTCGCATAGAAACAACACCCATCAAATAAATACATTGTCCTTCCCATCTGCTGAAGAGCAATTCTCCAGGGTGAGTTAAGGCTGCCTTTCCCTGACACAGGCTGTGGTATTCAGTTGCTGCAGCTGGATTGTCACTCATTTTTCCAGCTAAGTGATGCATAGTTTGTAGTTAGACCAGAGCAGTGGAAGCACAGTGTGTGTGTGACTCCTGACAGCTGCTGTTCCCCGAGATGAATGGACACATAGATGAGCATAGCCTTCTTGCTGTTGTTCACACTGCACAAGGGTTTGTTCCTGCTGAGCTCATTAACTGTAACCCAAGGGTCGTGTACGGCCTTTGGTGCTGGAAAAACTTGCCTTGCCTTGGACTGGCATTCTTTGTCCAATCTGCGTGGCCACAGAGGTGGTCCCGTGTCTTCAAACCTGCTTTCCAGTCCCCCTAGCAAATGTCCTGCTGCTCTGAATTCAGGCAGGTTTGGTAGCCCACTGGAAAAGCTCCATGGGCTGCTCACCTTCCTGCTCTGCTGAGATCTGTGTTTCCTCCTGTATCTCACGGGCCCAGGGGAGGAGGTGGGTGGCCAGCCAGACTGCACAGCTTAGTCATTACCAAAGTGTGCGGCTGCTGGAGCTCTGGTCACTCAGCAGAAGTAGCCAGAGCCCAGTTTGCGTTAACATTGCAGATATCTGAAGAGTCCATGTCAAATACAGAAAAAAGGGAATAAAACTCAATTTAAGAAATAATGAGTTCAAGGACTCCTTTAAATTTCCTCAAGCAGGATTATTTTGGAAGCAGCTTAATTAGGTCATTGTTCATCTTGTGGATGTGTGATGTCCTCCTGACAGCTACTTGCCCAGAGCATGAGGTGGCCTGGCTGCAGAGAAGGGAGGAGGAAAACCCCCTAGGATGATAGGTCTCACCTTCCTTCAGAGCAACAAACCCTGCTGCAGTGCAGCCCCCTGTGCCTCCCCTTTCGCACCCTGGGTTTGTGCAGTGATGCTACAGCAGTGGTGTTTTGATCAACATGTGGAACAGCCCAGTGCTCTTGAGGGTTTAGCAGAAGACTATCTGGGGCAGCCTGGCCAGTGTGTGCGCTCTGGAGTCTTCTGTCGTGGGATGGTATCCGAGACTGATCGCTGAGGCTGCCAGCAAATGTGTTTGTCTCTGGGCTTAGGAGGGTGCTTCCAGCTGGGAAGTCAGCCAGAGTATTTTCAGGTGAGAAAATTACTAATGGGCTTCTAGTGTTCCTTAAAGCCAAAGGTGAGTCCCTTGTGTTAAAAAAATGACAAAGGTCAGGTTTTAGATTTGGAGCCAAAGTATTGTCCAAGCCTTGCTCCTCTGGAGCAAAGAGCCACAAGCCTGGGCACCGATGGAGCCTGGCATAGCCTGATGGTTCTTTGCTGGTCCCCTGTGGCTACTTAAACTAGAAGTTTTGGGGGAAAGGGTGCATTTCTCCCTTGTGCATTACAGGAGAGCCCCAGTCTGGTTTCAGTATCGCTAGAAGGCAGTGAAAAAATGTGTAGTTTGGGATCCTAGGTGTGCCTGTGGACACCCACGGTGCTGTGAGCCGTTGTCAGCCCCCAGGAGCTTTGTCAGCTATTTAAAAAAAGAAGAGCCTTGTCCTGTGTGTAGGGGATTCAAGCAGCTAAGAGTGGCCTCTCCATCTGGCTTTTCTGTCTTCACCTTGAAGGCAGTGTGCATTATTTCTGGATGCAGCCAGCCTACCCTGCATTTATTTAATTTCCCTTCTCTAAACAGACAGGAGCAATCCAGGAAAGCAGCGGTCACCAAACCAAACATCCGGTTCCACATCTCCACGTTACAGACCCTTGCAGCCCAACTGGTCCAGGGGAAGGGATGTTTGGGGCTGAAAGTGCATTTCCTGAATGTGTTTAACATCCATACCGGATGTGCTATAAAAAGCTAGATTTGTGCTTGTGAGGGGACACGGGGGTGGTTGGAGGAGAATAACTTAAACACTTGGCTGTAATTAAAGCCAGGAGTACAAAACAACCCACCCAGTTCTCTCAGCAGGCTTTGCTAGAAAGGTCAAAAGCCCTTGGTTCCCAGGGATGGGATGGTTTCCCAGCCTTCCCGTTGTTCCCATCGTGTCCCCCCGTGACTCCCAGCTAGGCAGCGGTCTGTCAGCAGTGGGTACTGGTTTGTTGGAGAGGTTTGGGGTTGATAATCCTCTTCCAGCCGTGTTTCTGTCATGCTCTTGGATTGTATTAGACCCTCACCGATGCTGTCAGAGGTAGCAGATGTGATGAGCAGATCCACTGATCCCTTCTAAATTGCTGTCACAAAAAATGGGTGGAAGGCTCCTGGCATTCAAAAAAAGCCTTCCACCCATTCTGCTAAGCCTTCTTGCCTGGCTGTTGGGCTGGTTTCCTACCCTTGCACTGCTCCTGAGCCTTTTGGGGACAGCAGGAGTCCTGGCTGTAAGTGCATGACCTGATGGAGGGGTCAGTCAGCTCTGTGGCCATCCCTGGTGCTCTGGGCACTGCTTTTGGCCCCCTCCCTAGGACCTACGAGCTGGGGCCATCATCCTCTGTGCTAGTAATCCCATTTTGCAACACCATTTCATATTCGGAGGATGTTAAAGCAAATGAAATCCCCCACAGAGCTTACTGCAGAATGACCATGTGTGTGAGGGACTGGAGACACGGTGGGGGGTGAGCTACAGGCTGGGACACACCTGCACAGACCCGTGCCCTTCGCTGTGAGCTGCTGCCATCCCCACTGGGTCCTGCTGCTTGTCAAAGTGCTTCTGTAGCAGTCCTGAGAATGGGGAAAAAATGTAGTTGGTGGATTTTGAGATTCTCCTCTAGGCAGCTGTTTCTGAACCAGGGCCAGGAAGAGAAACTGAGGTTTTTCACCGGCTTTGTTCTTGCCTTTGCTATTACCAAAACCATTTGTAATTAAACATGGACTTGCTCACTCAGCCCAGCTGCTGCTGTTCTGTTTGATCCTGCCTGAAATTACAGTGGTGGATTCGTGACCTCCTAGGCCTCTTCATGCCTCGTTGGCTGGTATAAACACAGGGTAACCTTTGCCTTTGAAGCCAGCGGGCACTGCTCCCACAGAGTTCAGGAGGTGCTTGCCAACCCCGGGGCTGAGTTTGGTCTGCGGGGGTTTGGACCCCAGTGCAAGACCCAGCAGGAAGAGGCACTGCAAGAAAGCTCTTTCCCAGAGACACGTACTTGCCTGGAACAAAGCAAGATAAACTCCAGCCTGTTCATCGTGGGTGCTTTCCTCCCCTAGCCTACAGCAGAGCGGTTCATGTGGACTGACCATTATACAGTGTGAAAAGCTTCAGGCCTTTCCTTTTAGAAGCCATTTACTCTGCTGCATGCCAGTGTTGGAGTAGAGGGACTCCAGCAGGAAGACATCTGTCCATGGCCTCTCTCCTACCTTCAGTGTGCGGGTGGAGGAATGGTTGCAGTCTTTGTGGGAGGTTATGGACGGTGGGAGAACCTGGAGCCTACTTGCAGCATCCTGACCTGTCACTGTAATTTCTAAGCTAACCTTCCCCTCAAGCCTGGTTACTCCTAGGAGCTGCTTTGCATCCAAAGCCTTTTCTTGCAAAAGATGCTCATTCTGCATGAGTTGGCTGGAGCTAACTGGATCCCTTTGCTGTCATGACCAAAACTGGTTACTTGAGATCTTAAATGGACACTGGTGAGACAGGCACAAGCTCTCAGCTTCTCTAAACCTCAGATGATCCAGAGCAAGTACTGCAGCACTCGCCTGCCTCTGGGAAGCAATTTCATTTCACAGCAATCCCATGGGCTTTTTTTCTTCAGAAAGCAGGAATTTACAGTCCAATTTCAGCTCAGCATCAACTGCAAGCGGTTATTTAGCTAAAACTCTTGCACGTTTTGCTTGAATGGGCTGAACAAGGATGTGAATAAAGCAGGTAATCGAGATCTTTTGGCGAGCTGGAGGATTTTCAGTAGTCACTTAAGCAGTTGAATAGCTCTGTTCTTGCTGGTGGTTTCAGAGCTTCTCAGCTTTCTCGTGCACTTCCCTTACTGTGCTCCAGAGAGTGCTGTTCTCCCAGACGGAGAGATCCAGCCCCTTGCACCATCGCCAAGTGTCTGTGTGTAAGTAGTCCATGACATATTTTGCTGTGCACAGGATGAACCAGCCAAGGGCAATATTCATGTGCCCTAGAGCTAGTTTTACTTATTTCCTATTCATACACTCTGGTTGTGAAAGATTAAATGTGGTGGTAGCTGTTCCAAGTGAGTAATTTCTCTTCAGGTCCTAGATCCTTTGTTGGTTTTATTTTTGTTTTAATTATTCATTGTTAGTGTCTGTCTGCTGGTTTACACATATCCACTCCTTGAACCGATGTGGTAACGAGGCTGGGTGATTTTTTTTGGAGTATCTTGGTGTTATTTGCTAGGTGCCTGAAATTAATTATCCCATGGGGATTGGTGTGGAAAGGTGTTTGTACATGCAGGGAAGGGGAGGTTTGTCATTAGGAAATGTGATGGCTGGTTCAGTATTGAAGATAAGGGCTTCCATCAGCCACAGTAAATAAGGTGCTGATTACTGCACACTTGTAAAGTGTGCCAAACAACCTTGTCCCCTGAACGTCTGCATCTCCTCTTGAAGTTGATGTGGACTGAGGCTTCCAGTGGCACACGGGATCGGAGCCCACAGCAGCAAGGGTGCCCATCTCCAGCCAGCGCAGGGCTGGCAGCAGCAAGGGCACTGGTGTGGGCTTCACAGCCCAGCTGGGAAGCAAAGTAAGTGGGGCTGTCCAAGCTGTGAGCCATGGCCACATGGCCACTGCATCCTGTGCTAGGGAGCTGACTGCTACCTACAGACAGGCTTATCCAGGGCTGCAGGCACCTCTGAGGCTTAGCTCTGCCATTTTGTGTTTGCCCCATCTCTGAGCTGTTCTTGCTCTTGAGCTTATGTTAAGCCTTTTCCGATAAGAAATGGAGCCCTGAGTGTGGGAAGTTTTGTACCCACTCTCCCAGACACAAAGCACAACATGCACTAAACATCCTTCTTTCAAACTAGTCTCTCAGGAGCAATCCTTCCTTGTTCTCAGGCTACATGAGTCAATGCCTTCTAACCCAGCCTCTGTTTTGCAATAGAAACGAATGAGATTTTTTAGCTTCGTTCTGTGCTTTCCTGGGGCCGTGCTGGCGAGCATGTGGTTGCTTTTGCTTGGGGCAATGGCATCTTATTGGAAAGAAGTTCAGCAGTGCCTGTATGGCTCTGTGCCTTGCCTCAGTCCTCTGTCTTGATGTGGCTGAGCTGGATCCCCAGGCTGGACTAACTGTGATCAGCTGTTTCTTTTTCTGGTCTTGTTGGAGGTTCAGCAGAATGGAATTTCAGCTATTTGAGGACTTATACTCTAAAGCATCTGTCTTATAAAATACAAACAACCCCCCACCAGTCTGGGGCCTTTGATAATTTCCCAGTGAAGGTTGCGGGGCAGATTTCCCTTAGGGCAATAACAGGTTTTATGAGGCTTATTTTCATTTGCTTTCATCTCTTAGATCACGAGCGTTTCTCTTTCTCCCTCTGTGAAAATGATTGAGGAAATTAACAGCTAATGGGGAACGAAGCCAGCTGTATTTTAATTCCAGACCCCTTGCAGGGTTGCGAAGGGAAGCCCCTGTATCTTCCCATGTTGGACTGGGTCTGGTTGGAGTGAGAGGTGAGAGAGGCAGCCTTGCTTTATGGTTAAAGTCTGGCATTGGAGGTGGATGCTAAGAGCTCCCGTTCCCAGCTGTGTCGTGGCTTGGGGGTGTGTCTACCAAAGAGATTGTTTCCACTCCTGTCCTATTTTGCTTTTATAGTGCCTCCTTGCATATTAACTGAGCTGCACCATGTCCCTAGAGTGTCTCCCCCATACCAGATGCTTGTGTTACATCCTCTTGCTTTCCCACACTCGTGTTCTTTCCTTTTTCTCACGTTGAGGAACAAGTTCAGCTGAATCATTCTTCATAAAATCTGAAGCAGCTAAGTAAGGCTGGAGTGGCAGGCAGAGCAGAGCGATGCTCCCTGCTTTCAGGCAGTCCTGTTGCCCCAGAATTTCCACATACTAGTGGCTTCGTTCATGGAAAATCACATACTGGTGGCCTCATTCATGGAAAATGAGCACACCAGTATTTTCCAGCACGTTTGTTAGCCAAAACTTTGATCTGCACGCTAGGTTGTCAGCCTCGCGCAGGGCTGGGCATAGAAAATGGGCATGCCCAGGCTGGCTGGCTTGATATCGAGATGCTAAGTCAAGCAATTAGGGTTAAAGTTACCAACTGAAATGCTGGCTTTCTCCCTTCCTGCCTTGAAGGAGGTGTTGGTGTGACTGAGCTCTCAAAGGGCGTGTGGGCTCTCAGGGCTCCAGCTCTTTGAATGGCAGCAGTCTCTGCAAGTGTTCTTTTGTTCGTTTCCAGAAAAAGGCTGGGCAAGTGTCCACTCCAGCCGTGGGGATTTCCTCTGCCAGTTTCTGGCCGTGAGGATGGTCAGCGTGGCTGGGGCTCACTTTGGCTGTTGCTGGTGTGGCATGAAGGTGGCCGAGCCCCCCAGTTCTTGCGCTCCCTGTACTTACTCCTGCCTGAAACCCCGAGCCTCAAGTGAACTGTTGCGCAGGGTGAGCAGAAAGGGCACCTTAAACAAACTCCAGGCTGCCTCAAGCTCTCCAGGGTGCTCTAATCCAGTCTGCCAAGCCGTGGAAGTACTTTATTTCCCTACCTAAGGAGTTTCAAAGCCTTCCTGATGTGTTGGGTTACAGCCCAGTCGGCTTTGCCTCGGAGCCCTCACGCTCTCCAGAGCTCAGTCCCCGGGGCAGTTGCTGTGCTGAGGGACCCTCTGTGGAGGCAGATAACTGGTGTCACGTTGGCAGCAGCTCTGCAGATGTCCCTCCGGGTGTGCCAGGACGTGCGCGAGATGCTCTGGTACCTGCTGAGGCGGGAAGTGGAGGGAAGTGATTTATTTGAAGTTTCTCTTGGAGACTGCTCGTTTGTCTGGGAATCCCGGGGCAGATGCGTTTTGTGCCCCCTCTTCTCTGTTCTCACAGCATCTACTATCAATTACCAGCAGGTAATCGTGGCTATGCGGGTTAGATCTGACCTTCTGTGGTAGCTTTTCATACTCTTTCAGGACCTCGTATTTCAGTGCTGCTGCTGTAAGCCTCCAGGCAGCCAGTGGACAATACAGACTCCTGTTCATTGCCCCGCTGCCTGGCTTCAGAACAATAATGGCATTTCTTGAAGGAACAAGTCCTGGGCATGTGCAGGGTTGGATTGTAGCAGTTTTGTTTTGTTTTTTCTTTAAGCTGTAGGCTCCAGAGCAGCAGGCTGGCTTGCAGCACCCACAAGCACGGAGGAAACTTGCACCTTCTGGAAAACACTCACCGGAAGAAAGCAAACGGCTTTTTCTTTAGGTGTTTGCCTCTCCTGCCTTGTGCCCAGCGTGTGTACGCTGTGTGGCACCGGTGTGTGCGTGCCGTGAGGAGGACGGAGGAGATACTTGTTTGGCAGCAAGGAGGGGGTTAAAGTGAACCCGCGAAGGCTGGCTGATTGCAGCTCATGGCTTTCATAATGCAAAGCCGGTGGGAATTCAGCCCGAGGCTTCGTCTCCCCCTACCCCCCTTCACTGCTAACCTTCCTGGCTCTCTGGAGCTGTGTCCCTGCACAGGGAACCTCTGCAAAAACACAGCAGAGGCGTATGTGCGTGAAAGATCAGATTATTAAACTTTCTTGGGAAAGAGTCATTTTCCAGTGTGATCGTGCTGTTTCCTTCCACGATGGCTGGAACGCAGCACGCCTGCCTCTTCATCTGTGACCTCCAGATTTCCCATTGCAGGATGGCTGAGGAAGCAGCTGGTATATGCGATATCTGTAACTGTCTGGGGACCGATACACGGGGTCGTCCTTGGCTTTGCCACAGGCTCTGGATGATGCACGGTGAAGTCACTTAGGCCAGGGAAATGTGAAGGTTTGTACAGCACCCGGCACGCTGACCTGTGCCGCAGCCAGGAGCGGTCCCTGCCGCGTGCAGCCTGCTGCCAGCCTCTGCACCTCGCTGTGGAGCCCACAGCTTGGTTAGAGAAGCTCTAAACAGACAATGCAGCCCGGGGCCGTTTGTTGTGCAGCGTTCACTTTAAGGACAAGCACCATCACGATATTTTTCCTAATGTGTAAAATCCCTTCTCCCTCCCTGCTGTTTGCAATAACCCTCTGGAAAGCTGGAAGGGCTCCCCGTTTCCTCTCCCGCTCACACGCGTGCACTCGAGCTCTGCCAGCTCTGTTTGGCTGTTGGCGTTGGTGGAGGGGGATTTATTATTTTTTTTTTCTACTTTCCCAAGTTAAAGAAGAGTGTGTAGCATTTGTTTTGGAAACAAAACTGCTTCTAGAGAATTACATGGCCTCTGCAAACAGATCAGAACAAAACAGGTCATGTGCTTTGGGCTGATGCTGAAGACTGCACGAGATCCAGGCTGCCCAGAGAGGTTGTGGAGTCTCCTTCTCTGGAGGCATTCAAACCCCAGCTGGATGCATTCCTGTGTGACCTGCTCTGGGTTGTCCTGCTCTGGCAGGGGGTTGGACTACATGATCTTTCCAGGTCCCTTCCAACTTCTAGCATTCTGTGTAATAGCTGCCTCCTTCCTCGCTTTGATTTTATGGCCATTGCATTTAACAAGGACTCTTAAGAAACCTTTGAAGCAGCAGTTTATCATCAGCTTTACTAGTCCTACGGGTCAGTCAAGTTGCTTAGCAGCTTTCCCCTGGTCAGTGCTGTGATTGCAGGGCAGGATTTGAGTCTTTTATGGGGGTAGAATATCTGTGCTCAATCAAATGGGTTGGGTTTTTCATACTGACTTTCACCCAGAGCCTTTGGGAGTAAAAGCGTGTTGGTGAGTATTAGTAAGAGGTTGTTGGTCATAGCTGTTGAGGGACACTACAGAGCTGGTTACCATCAACTTCCTTTGTTACAAACAAATGTCTCCTGGAAAAAATATTGCCTTCTGCCTCCTTCCTTTACCACGAGGTATGAGGAATGAGGTAGCACTGCTGTGACAAGGAGTGCTTTCCTGTCTCTGTGTGGCATGGGGATCCTTTGGTCACCTTTGATACTGCCATGCTTGTGTGCCAGGTCAGTAGGTAGGTGTACATGCTGCATTGTCCTTAGCTGCTGAAGCCCTCTTTAACAGTGTGGGACTCAGTGTCAGATCTGGGGGAGCTTGGGAGGGACAGCATTGACACCAGACACCTGTAAACAAATAAATGAGTGTCGTCTTCTGGTCACACATTCCCTTTAGGAGGCAAGGAGGTCATATTGACAGGGCTGAGAATATAAATCCATGCAGGCTCTGCCCTAGGTTTTGGAAAACCTTGATTGTGGTGTCCCAGGGCGTAAAACCCAGGCAGAGATTGGCACATTCCCTACATGTGCTCATCTTTGTGCCAGAGCTTCTGCTTTGCTTCACGTGTGACAGGCTGGATGTCAGCCATTGCAGTTATGAAGCCTTCATTTTCAGTTTCAGACTTAGCAACCGAGGGAGCTTGGGATGGTCCTGGAAACTCCCAAGTCGTTCCCTGTCTAGGGTTCCCAAAGCAAACACTGCAGTTGTCTCTTCTCACATTTGCTCTGCTTTTCCTCCCCCCTTCCACACTTCCTGCGTTGCTTGGGTGTAACTTTACTACAGGGCACAACCCTGATCCAGAGACCTGGCAAGGCGGGTCGGCTTTCCAGCAGTCCCCTTCCCAGACTGATGGGAAAGGCTTGGAGGGGGCCCATACATCTGTTGTTGGTGGATTGGCTTCATGGTTTACAGCTAGATATAGTGCACAGGAGGAAAAAAAGCCTTCACAACAGGCAGATTTATTGCTGTTACCTGCTCCGTAGGACAGATGGCTTGTGGGAGAAGGTCTGAGCCCCTCGTGCTCGTGAGCCGAGTTGGAAGCTCTGAGAGCTCATAGCTGGGGATTCGGTGGGGTGAATCCTAAACCCTGCTTATGTTGGGATGGGGACCTCAATCAGCTCATATGCTTTTCAGGCAGTGTGGGGTCCCAGGTCACTCCAAAAGATTATTCAGAGTCAACTCTGTGCCTGAAATGAAAGGAGAGCTTAGAGCGCAGTCCAGTTTTGTCCACACCTGCAGACTAAACCATCTCAAACTTCTTGGCCTGAAGCAGCTTTGGGCAGTACGTACAGCTGCATCAGGAACACGGTGCATTTACAAGCCCACCCTGGCCTCTTGCTGCTGCTATGTTTTTTTTTGAGAAGCAATGAAAAAATGCAAATCCTTGGTGCCCTTTCTTTGCCAGGAGCTGTGCTTTTGCAGGAGGGACTCTAGGTTCTAGCATCATTCTCTAGGCAGTCTGAGCCAAAATGGTGGGTTCATGATGTGTGCTGAAGGTGCTGATGCTGTTACAGGAATGGATGAAAATGTTGGGGACCAGCTGTCCTGTTTGTGGGCTCCCCTGGAGATGCCCTTTGCCTGGTCCTCGTTGCTGCAGTGTGGTTCATGTCTTCATCCTGACCATTAAATGGAGGCGTGATGGCACTGGCAGGCTGGCGTGCTGGAGGTTGCCCAGGTCTGGCAGATGAGGCTTCCCAGGTCCAAGGCTGATCCCAAGCTCCTGGATCGCCTTTCTTGTAGCACTTGCTTTCCATAGCCTTTGTGTCTGCTGGGTTAAACACTGCTGCTTTCACGTGAAAAGTCTGGTTGTACGTGGAAAGAGGTTTTTAACAAAAAAACCCCAAAACACCCGTGTGAATTGGGCATTGCCATCATGCCAGCCTGCAAAATCACTCCTTGGTCAACCACTTTCAGCTCCAACCTCTGCCTGGCTGCTAGAGCTGAAGGGCAGAACTGCTCATGAGCTCATCCGGGCTGAACTCCTGCATGGCACGCTTCTCCCCACCACCCCTCTGCCAAACCAGTGGCCTCTGTTTGGCCTTTCTGGAAAAGGATTTCAGCTAATCTTGAGTTGAGGACTTCAATAAATGAAGAATCCTCTCCTTTCTCTGAGGTTAATTAACTGCAGCAGCTAATTGTTTGAAACAGTTACAAATATGCCAGAACTTCCCAGAACACAGCAAATTGCCTGAGTTCTGCTCGTGTGGGCTTTATTTAGATGTCACTATGACATGGCTGTGTTTATGCCTGTTTAATTCAGAGGAGCCTGCCACTGCCCCTCGTGCTCTCCGGCTCTCTCTAGGTGCCTGCCTCTGTATTTGAGGATGCACAGTGCCTGATTTATGACACTTACCAGCTTGACCAAGGGCAAACTCCAGAGCTGTATAGCTGTGAGCAATCCATCTTTCCTCCTCATACATGGAGATAAATGTCGGGATGGATGTCAGCTGTCTGGCTGATGCATGAGTGGATCTGGTTTGGATGTGCACCTTGAGCCGAGAGGACATACGTGCAATTTTTAATGTTTTGTGATAAACCTAGGGATGCAGATTGTGTTGGAGGAAGAGGGCCTTTTGGTTTTAAATATTGATACCAATATAATGGAACTGTGGCTGTGGCAATCTGGGAGCCTTGAAGCATTAGCTCAGAGATTGTGCCGAATGCCATGGGGAATTCAGCATTGTGCAAAATAAAAGAAAGGGCTTTACAAAATGATAACATGCTTCAGATGCAGGAATAATGGATGGGGTTCTCTTGGGTCTACAGGCTGTGGACTTGTGGGGGCTGAAAATGGAAAAGGAAAGATTCAGTCTGAGTCTTAGGAAGAGGCCCTTGACAGAGTTTTTTATTTACTTTGATTTGTGATGTAACTGAAAAGCAAGCAGCTGCCCAGAAAGCCAGGCGCCAGGGGATTGATGGCTGGGAGGAAGAGGTGAAGGCCCTGTTCCTTGGAAATGCTCGAGGCGTGGTGAGTTGGATGTGGTAGGTCCTCATCATCTCCAGAGCCTCAGTTCAGAGAGCACCGAGTGGCTCTGCTGTGTGGTTCTTCATCAGCTCATCAAGCTGAACAGCCTTCCAGAGGGCACGATAAGGCCTGGGAAACTCTTTAAAGTAACTTCCAGTGTTGTTCTCATCTCTCCGATCCTTTTAGGAGGACTCGGAGCCGCATGCAGAGTTAATGCACAGCTGGAACACGCTGGGATTCTTGCGTGTGCAGTTGCCCCTTCCCCAGCAAGACACCCGTGGCGTGGCTTGTGAGTAAACTGTGACAGGGGCCCACAGACCCCTGAGGTGGCTCCATGCAGAGCCTACCTACCAGCTCTTGGAGGGCTTACTAGCGAAAGCGTAGCTTTGTGCAGGCTGAGCTATGCTACTTCCAAATCCAAGCTGGCTTTGTGCCTTGCTCTGCCTGGGCTAATAAGCTCTCTCCGAATGGGATTTGTTGGCTGGTGCCTGTTGAGGCACGCAGGCTGGCTGCGGAGCAGCGAGCAGAGGTCTGGCACTTGGTCTGGGCATTGCAGCCCCCCTCCTTCCCCTGTTGCTGTGAAAATGAAGAGCTGACTGTAGGATATTGTCTGCGTCTTAATGCTGGGTTTTACGTTAACTCGTTGTAGTAAGTGTAGTCTACAACATAACTAGTGGTTGATGGTTATTTAACTTTTGCAGACTGTTCCAGTGTAGGATATAGCTCTTGCTGGAGAAATGCTCAAATACAGGGGCAGTTGTTGGTGAGGGTAGCGAAGAACATCACAGCATGGCTTGAACTCATGTGGTCAAGGTAAAGCTGTCCAGGAGAGGACTCACCTTTTGTCTCAGCATCTGGTGTGTTGAGTAGTAACATGGGAGCACGTTGTCCTGAGTCAGTGTGCGTGCCAGTTGCATGCACTGCCCTGTAGGGTTTGAGCACCTTACCGTGTTCAGTTGGTAAAGGAAAAGCAAGCTTATAAAACTTCAGGATAACTATCTTCGTGTAAAAGAGCAAACCACACCAGGAGGCTGCAGAGGAGAGGGATGGCAACCCAGTCTTTTAATTCACCTGCAGATTCACTTAATGTAGAGAGAGTAAATGAGAGGAAGTGATTTTTCTCTGCCAAGTCCTTTATTTAAACATAAAGGCTTTTCCTGGCTACTTGCAAAAGATACTGTTAGCAGAGTGGTCCTGTGCATGACGCTTCTCTCAGGCTGAGGCTCCACTGCAGCATCAGCCAGAAGATCTGGCCACTGGCTGTTGTGTTCCCACTATTCCTCTTGCATCCATGCTTATTGGACCTTTTTGCTGAGCCATTTCAGTGCACTTTGTTGAAAGTAGCCTGACTGCCAGCGTCGCATGATAAAACAGCTCTGCAACAGCTGAGCGCTAGAGCCAACGGCAGGGAAGAGGTGGATGTGGTTTAAATTGTGAAGGAACTTCAGTTTTAGTTAGAGCTTCATCTTTCCCTGATGAGCTTGTTTTCCTAAGGCAGGGAAGATACACAGAGGAAGGATCATTTTACACTTGAACTTTCATCTTTCCCTATTTGTGTGCTCTTAGGCAGTGCTAGAGACAAGGTCCTGGATTAGACATGACCTTTGGACAATGGATAACTTGCAAGATCTCCTGTTCTGAAAGCTGCTCAGGTGACTATTAGGATAGCATCACCATTTGTTGTGTAGAGTTGCAAGAAAAAGTATTCCCTGTCTCAGCAAAGCATTGCTGTAGTCATGTACGTGCAACTGCTGGTGCCCATGGTCTGCACAGTCATAGCTCATTCAGACCTACGACATCATGGTGTCATTTTCTTCAGCTTCTTAATGAAACAAGAGGCTTGAATTTCATATGTTTCTTTCCACATTTCTTCAAAGTTCTTATGTTCACCCCCTTCCCCCCACTTCGGCTTTTGCTGGTAGATTACAGCCTGCTGGAAAACATAGAACACATTGTGAAGGCCAAAGCAAAAGCTGACTCAGCGATCCTTCCCATTTAGGCTGCTGCTGTTCGTGGAACAGGAGGTTAGCCTTAAAATACTAATGCCAAAAAATACTGCTGCTATAACAGAATGGGTGCCCGTTTTATTAGCTGTTGCTGTATCCTTTAACTTAGTTTTTTAAAGAATGTAGTCTACTAGTGCCTTAACACTCTGGGAAAGAGAGTTTTCATATGCTGGAATAATTCTGATTTTTCTGTCAGAATCACTTGGCATCTGTTCTCCAGATCTTGGGAGAAAGGCTCTGTCCTAGGCACAGCTCATGTCACTACTAACAATGACCCCTGTCCTTAAAGGATTAAATCTTGTGCAAGCTGAAGTCCTGGGAGTTGCCATATGAAAGTGAATGGGCTTTGCTTATAATCTGAATGACAGCACCTGAGGATGCCTCTACAGGCCCATCTGTGGTCCTGTAGATCAGGTCTTTCTCTCCCTTGTGGGTGTTCTCCAGGTTACACTCGGAACTACACAGGGCCACCCACCAGCTTTCTGCTGGGGACTGTTTCAGCTCCTGGAAGCAAAGATCAATTCTGGAGCTGCCAAACCTAATTCCTGCTGGGAGCATCTGCCCAGCTCTTCCACACTGTGTGAAGCTGAAGGGATGCATCGCTCCTCTTCTGTGATCCCTCTCTTGAAGAGCGGGGGCATGGACATGGTGCTGGGTGGGTCCCTTTAGAGCAGGCATGGGCCAATACAGAAATAAAAAGCCTTCCTTACCATTCCCACCATCCTTACTACATGGAACAGATTTGTTTATGATCTTGGAGCAGATGGGTGTCAAGCCTGATCTGTGTGTCCAAATGTGGTCTCGCTGATGTGTATGAAACTGACTGTGAACATGGGTGCAATGCAGGACTAGCCAGTGGAGTGAGGTGCTGCTATAAAGAGAAAAGTGAGTATCATTGAGTCCCTGTGCTCTCCATAAAGCTATCAGTGACAGCTTGGGGTGATATTCCTGGGAGAAAGTGGGTTTTGAGGAGGGAGCTGGCCAGGGAGCAGTGCTCTGCATGACAATGGTGGGAACTGTGGGTGCCTGTCATTCCCAGAAATATACTTGAGTGCCCTTTTTCCACCGGGGAATTAAGAAGTTATGCAGACTCAGCCTAGTTTCATTAATGGATTTAAAACAGGTTTTGGCAGAAGGCACATCAGGAATGGAACAGAAAGTATTCTTCCCAAGTCCAAGAGCCTGGAAACTGCCTCTCACACCATCTAAAGCAAGTGACAAATGCTGTCCTTGTTGTAATACGAAATCTTTCTCTTTTCTCCCTCCCCCACATCCATGCTGTGCATGAGGCTATGTATTATCAAATTCAAAGCCACAAGCACAGAACTATAGTGGAGTCACCCTAGGACTCCTGCACTGGGGGAGGAACATGTTGCATTAAAAAGTACTTACCAAAGCAGCTGAATTCGGTCTCTTGATTGACTTAGCTACAGCTCCAGGTACTGACTCATATTTATTCCTTTTAACCCTTATTTCTTCTCCAGTCTGATCTGCATTTTTGACAGGCGGTTATTACTGCTGCAGGAGCTGACAGCTCTGGTAGTCTCGAGTGCCGCAGAAGTCCTGACGCCAGCAGTAACGCACACAGGCTGGCTTTGAATATTTGGAAAGAAAGGCTGTGGAGAACTTGTGCAATATGAAACCTGTGTGCTGGCGCAAGCAAGAGTGCTGGGTGCTGCTCTGTCAGGGCAGGACCTACCCTGGTCCCAGAGCACCCTGAAGATCACAGGGTGTGTTGGACCTCGATGGGGAACACTTCTAGTGGTGAAATCTGGAGCAAAGCAAAGCTGACGGCAACTAGACCACTCCTGTAGGTGTTTTCAGCATTGCCCTGTCTCTGTCTTTAGTGCTGTTTTCTAACCCTCCACATTTGGGGTGAGTACCTTTCTCTGTCCTTCTCCCAGCTGGGCTTCCCATGCTTGGAGCTGTACATCAACTTCTTGGTTTGCCTCTTAGAAAATTCATCTCGTTGGTGGGTAATCTGTGACTTGTCCAAGGCCAAAGGAGAAGCTCGTCAGCATTAGACCCAAATGCAGGCAGTCAACATGCAAATACCTTCCTCTGCTGCTGAAGGACTCAGACTGGTTACTCGGAGTGTCTCAGTTAAGCCCTGTTTAGAGTTGGAATAACTCTACTGCATAGGCTGCTGTAGTACTTTGAGACCTGTTGATAGGAAGAATATTCCACCATGATGGACAATGGGAGTCCTGGTGCAAAGCCCCACAAACAAGGTTTGAAACACCTAGCAAATACTAGGATGAAATTAATTCCATAAAGGGCCTTACTTTTAACTCCTTAACATACACAATTCTTTGTGGCTGTAGTTGCAGTTTGGCAGAGTCCTACCTCTTGCCACAGAGGTCACCACTTCCATACAATGTAGAGCTGGTTTAGCCTATTTTTACTAACTGCGAAAGTTGTTTTTCTAATGTGCTTGCTTCCCCACCCTTAGACTCCATCTGTACCCTTCAAAATAAGAGGAGGAAGAGGTCAGTGAAAGAACAAAGGCTCATAATACAAATGGAAGGAAACTAGGGAAATTCAGGAGGAAATGGACAGTGAGAAATACAAAAAGATCCAGCTGCGCTGAATGCATGGGGGGTGAGTGCACAGGGATGCTTTCTGCCTGGTATTCAGAGCTCAAGACCTGCATTGTGGAGCTGAACTTTCCTTTGAGTCAGTGACCTATTCAGACACCTAACAATGTCCATTATGTACAACCAGCTTGTTTATGCCCAGTGCTGGGCTTTCTTACCTTTTTTTGTGTACAATGAAACAATGTCCTACTTGCCAAGTGGCCAGGCTGAGCTAGATTTTGCTGTGCGAGTGCTTGGCCATCAGCTTTCAGCAAATGTCTTGTTACTTAGAGGCTTAAGACCACAAACTATGATGAAAAGATGCTCAAGGAGAACATCTGGTGATGAGAACACTGGTCTTGATTGACTGATAGCAAATGTCTCTTTTCTTCAAAGGATGGGGGGGGGCAGGGGGGGAAAGGTAGCAAGAGGTGGGTCCGTGCCTCCCTGGAGCTGTAGTGATTAAATTGGCAGCCTGAAGGGGTAAGTCCAGAACAACACTGAGGCTGGGGGCAGCGTGGGATGAGTCTGTCAGCAAGGCTCTTGCCTCACTGTGGGGCAAGAGCAGCGGGGAGGTGAAACCCAGGGAGCTGGGGGTGAACAACTCTGCTGTGGAGAGACCAGTGGTGCTGCTGCAGCCCGTGTCCTTGCTGCAGAATAGGTGGGGCTGTCAGCCCACATGAGGACTCCACTTAGGCTTGTTCTACAGCTGCAGCAAAACCAGCTGGCCCAGGTCTAACGTACGAGGGGATCCGTATGCTCTCTGTGGAGTTCAGGGCAGCAGCTGCAGAAGTGCCTGAGCGTGCTCCACAGTGGAGATATCCTCTGTGACCTTGGGAATCCCAAGGCTTTAGCTCTGTTACTTAGAAACAGCTCCCACCTCCACCACAAAATACAACGTGAGTTGTTGTGGGACCACGTGGTGGCTCTGATTAACATGGGAGCCGAGGTGCAGCTCACGGGTTAGAAAGAATATGGTTTGACCTTGGCCTGTAGTTTTCAGCACGAGGACATCATTCTCAGCTGAGGGAGCTGCTCTTTAACCCAGCCCACTGAGAAGCAACTGTAAGCAGTGACTGAAAGAGCTGGAGCTAGAAATAAGGTATATGTTTCATGGTGAGAGTGATTTGGGCATTGGAGCAAGTCTGTGCAGGCGATGGTGCTTTGTCCTCCTGTTTAAAGAGAGAAAGCATTTTGGCAACTTGCTTGTTCTGGCTTACGCCCTTGTTTAACCACTGCTCATTCAGTTAAAGCCACTTAGCAGCTTTTAAGATGTTTCTTTAGGGAGAAAAAATGAATTCTATTCATTCAGGGAAACATCTGTCATCATTTGGAGCAGAAACTGTAGCTAACGTGGTCCCTGGAGCGTGTGGGAGAGCTCCAGTTCCTCACTGCACTTCGCAGTCACTTCTTGGAGAACAGAGCTGGCTGTGAGGGGTGAAGGTGGTTTAGCAACTTTGCCCTACATCTAGAGAAACTAAGCGGTGCCTTTTTGAAGCCTCAAAACGTGTTCAGCATGTGACATGCAAGGAGTGCTTTCACTCGTGTTTGTTCTCTGGAAATCGTGTTGCTTTGTAAGCTGAGCCCTTTCAAGTGTCTTAAGTTTGTCACCCCGAAAGCTGGCCTTCGGCAGGCACTTCTGGAAGATGTCAGCCTGAGCTGTATTTTCCTGACTCAGATCCTTGCAGTAAGAACTGAGGCGTAGAGCGTTTAAATAGGAAAAAAAAAAATCGAAGCTACAGTGCAGCTAGATAATGTCAGTCTTGTCATTGCTTTTAATATTCATTCCCAGGCACAGAGATCAAACTTTGTCAGTTTTAAGTTAAGCAACCCTTAGTCCTAGTCAGCTTCTGTCTATGCACATGAAAGGGATGACTGAGCCCACAGCTGCTAAAAGCATCGCTCGATTACTTATATTTCACTAGGTATTTAAAGATTAGGTCTGGGCATAGAGGATGAAAGAGGTTTTTTTCTTTATCTTTTAATAAGAAACTTGTATTTGCAGATATGAAAAAGACCGAAGACTGAAGCATCTCACGTGCTCCTCTTTTCCCTGCTGCTTCCTCCGAGTGGGGTGGGGGTAGGGGAGTGTGTGGAGATCCTACAGGGAATAAAACCATGTCCCTCTCGGTCTGCTGCTTACCACAGCCCTGCCCTAGTTCCCAAAATTGATGGGTAAGGATGTGCCGTGCTGGAGTTCTCATGACATAGCCTCGCTTGCAATGCAGGAGACTGAGCAGTGTACGTGGGAATTAAATATGTGGGGCTTTGTGTGCCTTAAACGTGAACAACAAAGGGGAGGATGATCTCTTCTCTGCGCCTGTAATGCGAGAAGCTTTGAAAGATTCCTGTAGTCACTTGCTTTGGCTGCATCTGCTATCAGACCCTTTTTGGGGAAAGGATTTCTTCATTAGCTGTGTGGTGCTCCAGCCCTTCAATCAACAAATAACTATCCCTGAGTTGTCCAGAAAATCAGATGGCCAATCAGGGAGGAGCAGATTAACATTGCTCTAAACAAAAAGAGAAAGAAGAAGGGGAGAACAGTTTGGAGAAGGGCTTCCAGCTGTTTATATTTTAAAATGTGGGAAGGGGGGAGGAAGGCATGAATCGCAGTGTAAAACAAACCCAGCAGCTTTCATGTCCCCTTCAAGGCAGACACATGTGGCAGGAACAAAGATGCTCCCCGTGCTGTGGCTGCATGATCATAGAGATGAGCCGCGTACAGGCTGCGTCCGCACCAGCGTGTGCCCAGGAGAAGGCTGTGAATGGTTCCCACACAACAAGAGCAGCCTGAAACAGTATTTCATGTCCTCCTGCCAGCCGTTCATCTTTATGCCGACAGGTTGAAACAAGTGATGGAGTTGCTTCAAGGGAATTAGCTGGTGAGCTGGTTGTGTATGGCATAACAGACGTAGCCCATGTCTTGGGATGCTTGCTTTGTTAACAGCTCAAGTGGACATAGAAAGCTCCGACTTGGTCACAAGTAGACTTGGGGATGTGGGGGGACCTGGGCATACCAGGTCCAGCACCCCCTGTGTCACCAGGTGCACGTGGTGTGGATGAGGAGGGTGTGAGGAGCTTCAGCCCCAACTAAGGCAGTCTGTCTGCATGGTGGAGGGTGCTTGAAGTGCCAAAAGCAGCCCAGGCACAGCTTTCAGGGATGCAGAGTGACTCTGGGCATCACGCTGCTTGCGTGCCCCAAGCTAGCCTGTGTTTTCCATCAGGCTCTGGGTGCTGCCACCCTGTGAGGGGTGAAGGCCTGGGGGCAACCCTGCAGCTAAAAGTACCCTTTGTTATTTGTCTGATTTTTCATTTGGCCTGTACACTGCCTGTGTGTGCAGCGTGGCTGAGGAAGCCTGGCTGTGCTGTGGAAGCACCGGTAACTCAGCCACCTACCAAGCCCAGATTAGGGATTTTTGTTGCTGTTCCTCTATTCCTTTGCTTTTTTTAGCTTATCCAGTTGTAACAGCCTCAGGGCCTGAAGGCAAGAAGTAAAGGTGAAGAGGAGGTGATCCTGGTAGTCAGGTGCAGCTAGGAGCCAGTATACAACAGCTCTGCTTAGCTCTGCCTCCAAGTTTGCTGTGAGACTTGATTTCATCTCTCCCTATTGCTGTTCTCTCCCCCAGGTCCCAGGTAGTACCTCACTTGCATCTGTGGTGGGCTGAGGGGTTGTGTCTATCCTCTCCTGAAGTGCAGCATCATTTCCTTGTGGTGGTTTAACCCTGAGAGTTAATACCTCCGGGCCACCTTTCCTGGTATAAAACAGCATCACCTGTGACTTTGGTCCCTCTGCTCATGTGTTCATACCCCAGCTGTCCTTTGCTCCTCCCGAGTCTGAAAGAAGTGCTTCGTGCTTCATCTCAACCAAATGTGCAAGGTCAGGAAGCCAGTAGAGAAATTCTGCCTCAAACTCATAAAGCAGAGGAACCAAGTGAAATAAACACTTGCTTTCTGAAGTGGTTACTTGGGGTTGTACCGGCACAGGTTTTCCCATCTGCTCTCTTCTATGTGGAGCTGAACACAGCAGGATCTGCTCAGGTAAGCATCACCCACCTGGGAGATGTTTCTGTAGGATTTTGCTGTGAGGGAGAAGAAAACTGAAAGGTTTTTTGTTCATAAGAATCTTGCTTCTAAGCTGTGCCTTTAGGCATATATTTAAATGGCAAGAGCTGTCAGTTTTTCTTCTGTCAGAATTTATTCTTATTGCTGCATTCAAGTGAGGATATATTGTGAAAAATGATCATCTCTAGTGGCAGCTTCACTTTGCAGCCTTTTGCCATTCAGAATTGGCTTTTTTTAGTTCTGCTGCTGAAAAAGGGCGTTCAGGCAGTTTTGCTTTGCTTTTGTCACCTCTGTGCAGAGTCAACGTGGCAACAATAAGAGGAGAAAGCTTCAATTTTTTTCTTGCATGTTGCCACCAGCTGTGGGCATCTTTGAGTTCTCCCTGCTCTTCAAGGCAGGAACGTAGATCAGAATCCCTGGGGTAGCCTGCAGAGGTGTTTGTGGTACCCACAAGCTAGGAGGAACCCTAATTTGACATGCAGACCCTTTCGTATTGCCTCTGCTGCATCCATGAGTTGTTTGTGGAGCATTTTTCTGAAATCTCTGGGGTTTCTGTTCTGTCAATGCTGCTGTGCCAGTATCAACAGCTTCCATACCCTGTCCTCTGCAGCATGACCTCACACTGCACGTCCTCCAGCAGAGAGGATTTCAGAGGGTCATTCGCATAGTCCGTGGTCATTCAGAGTCCATGGGCAGTTTAAGCCTTCAGTCTCCCTGCTGAAACTCTTAAAAAAGGGACTCGCTGAAGATTGGTGGCATAAACCTTTCCAGCAGACTCTCCGCGTTGTGGACAACAGCTCTCCTCTAACCTCAACCAGCTAGCACAAGGCTCTTGTTGCAAATCCCAAGTCACCCAGTGTCTCATTTGATTGATTATGGGAGGGGGTGATGCTAGCTTTGAATGACCTGCCAAGCCTTAAAACATTTGGCAAGTTTTCCTCCCAGTGCTCAAGTCCCGGGGGAAAGCGATCAGGTAAGAACCTCAGCTTTTGAGTAAAGAAAGGAAAGTTTCTGGCTCTAATGGCTGGAAGGAAAGGGCAGCGCCTCTGGCTGGCTTAACCTAAGGCTTAGAAACTAGGAGACAAATTAATACTTTTTCTGATTTTCTTATTTTTCTGCAATGTCTGGCTTTTAAGCTCCCCTTGACTGGAGGGGTTGCGGAGCTGACTCGTGGCTTTTGAACACTGAGGTTGGCAGCTCTGGAGAAGAGCTCCCATGTGCTCTTGGTTACGCTGATGTCCGTGTGCCTGTGAAATCTGGGCGTGTGCTCTGGTTCACAGCACTGCTTGTTACCAACATGTGGCTGCTGTAGGTGGCCTGCCCTCCCCTGTGATTTGGCGGGTGTGAATGCATCAACACTATGCAAATCTGCCTTCAGTTAGTGGCTGTCTTTTCCCACATGTGTGACAGTGCATGTGGGGTTTAGGTATTCGGATCTGCTGTTGGAGGATTGGAGTTCGCCCTGGTTTAATTACATGCTCTGAGACGAGGCTTTGTATTGAAAAAATTGGGGTTTTTCTTTTGGCTTCTGAGTCCACCCGGTCCCTCTCTAGTCTAAATATAATTTGCTTATTATCAAGATTACTGTCCTGGCTGGGATAAAGCTGCTGGGTGACTGTTACGTGCATCCCAGTCTTGCCGGTTAATGATGGGCTGGAAGAGTGGATCAGCTGGCTTGGTTTAATAGCAGGAACTGATGGTGGTGTGGGGTTTTTTTTGTCTGCAGTGATCTTCAGCTCAGAAGAGCACATCTCTGCTAATTGACTATTAAATGAGATTGCTTGCTGAGGTGTGCTGTCTGCCGTTTCAATCCTTTAAGGAATAATCCTCTGATCAGCTGCACATAGCACTCTTAAATATAATCTGCCTAACGACCGAAGGGCTTTGACCTTCTGGTATTAAGGCGCCGATGTTTTGGGTTGCAAACCAAACCTTCGGGGTGAGGGGCTGAGCAGGGGCGGGGGTTTTTCTGAAATGGTAATGATCCAAACAACAGAGGCTGGTTTTTAATCTCAGAGCGAGACTTGGAAGCAGCACAGAGTCAGTCTAGAGATAAGTTCCTTTTAGCTTGAGATTTCTAGGATTGCACACATGTTTCCGCACGCCTGGACCACCGGTTAGACACCTACCTGGCCACAGATCCTTTGTCCCAGTTGCTCTGCATGCAAATAATGTGTGTTTGCGTGTGTTTACCCAGTTTGGAAAAAATCTGAGCCCTGCGGGATTCTCTCTTCTTCTTGTGTTGTGCAACAGGCGATGCCCAGGGCCGGCCGGAGCCCCGCTCGCTGCTCCACGGGCTCCGCAAGGGTTCTGAGCTGATGTGCTCCGTGTTTGAGGAAGGACGGTTGGTCCTGTTGCTTAGCGAGGATTCCCACTGCCATTTTAAAGAGCTCTGCTGGCAGTCTCCAGAGGGAATCCCAACTCAGGCCTGAAAGATAGCAGCAGCTTGGGATCAGAGTCAGAAGGGGCTGGTCGAAAGGAGGGGCTGGCTGTGAACAGAGGCAGGCTTGCTCTTTCCCTCTTCAAATCCTGCTCTGTTTCGTTGGCCCAGGCCAACCTCTGGCACCAGCCTCCGCAAGCACGGGTGCTGGGGTGGAATGCTTGTCCTGGGAGGCTCTGGACACCCTCCCCAGGGTGTGGAGAGGGCACAGATTATTTGGATGCTTTCCGTCCCCGTTCTCCCCCCACCCCAGCTGGTTGATGTACATCATCCTAAAGCCTTAATATCACAGAGAGATTGATGGAGCAGGCTAGAAATGGGAAGGAGGACAAGCCTTGCTCTGCTGCCTTAGAGCGAATGCTGCAGGAACAGTTGGTGTTTCATTGCTGATATCAAACCTGGATGTGGGGCGAGAAGGGAGAACGTGGCTAAGGCAGAACACCTGCCTCTGAGAAATGCCCAAGCCACTGGAGACCCCACAGGAATTTTGTAAATCACAAGCAGGTTTTCAGCCTTCCCAGAAACGTGCACTTCTAAACGCCAGCCATCAAGTGGCCTAAATTACTGATCCAGTGGATTAATCCATAAATTGAGGTAGGCTTAGAATAGCTGTTGGAGAGCAGTGTTTAGTACATGGTATCTCGTTCAGTGCTCTCTGTCTCTTGTTACTGTGACCTGACAACCAACACAGCCTCTTGTTTGCGTTGTACTAGAAGGGAGGGTCATTTAAATGGGGTCTTCTGACCCGCCACGCAGTGCAGATCTCTGGGAGAGTGTGCTTCTTGCTCCAGACACTTGTAATCAGAGAATATTCAAGGTTTGTTGTATTGCTTATAACACCACCTCAAAGCAAGGGTGAGCCATGGGAGCAGTGTATTCCTGCTCTAACCTGAAGTGAAAATAAAGCTGCTCCATGCTGCACGTCCCACTGAGATGAGTCAAGTTGTCACCTCTGAGGTGACATTACAGGATGTCTGTCTGCAGACTTTGGCCTTTTTTTGGGAGGGAGAGGAGGGAGGTGGTTTCCTTTGCAGCAGCAAGAGCAAAATAGGCTTTTAATAAAGCTTAAATTCTGCAGCTGTTGGCTAAGTTAAAAAAAGAAGTGCTGGCACTCCATCCTCCTGGAGATGAGCCTTTTCCAGATCTCTGCCATGACCCAGGGATGCGAGCAATTCCTCCTGGGCTTTTTTTTCCTTTGTGCCACTTTCTGGGATAAGAATAACAGAAGAGCTTCTTCCCTTGACAAGGCTTTTCCCTGCTTGAGATTTTTTGCTCACGGAGATGGTTTAGATTGGGAGTGGAAGGAAGAGCCTCAGAAGTGCTGTAGCAGAGACATCCTGGAGGGGGCTGTCACTTTTTATCAGGTATAAATTGACTCCTCAAATCTCCAATTATGGACCCTGAACAGAACTAGAAATTCAAAAGCTGAGAGATAAAGATGTAGATATAGATATTTATAAGCGTATTTTTCACCCCCTTTGTTAACAGTAGCCTCTGAAATGCATCAGAATTGTTGGCAGGTAGATCCTCCAATGCAAACCACTGGAAACCACCATATGTTTTGGAGCAGCTTGTCTGGTTGGACAGGAGAGGCCTTGGGATACACGTGTAGTTGGATGCTTAGCATCATGCAGCACATGTGGTACGTGTGTCGGGGCATCCCGAGGCAGCTCCTAGGCACAGCATGATGGCCTTGACCCTTAATGCTATTGTCACAGGTAAAGTCAAGGAAAAGGAGGGGTTGTGCTAGGGGTGAGACTTCGTCTGTCGTCTCTCTCTTGCTGAGGAATGCTCACCAGGAACCAGTAGCAGGCAGGATGGTGGAGGACCTGTCTCTAGCAGTGTGGGTTGTTGGGTACTGCATGCTGTGATGGCTTTCACTTGTCATCTGGGAGTTTCACTGAGAAACTGGTGCCGGGGGAACAGAATCTGAAGCAAAGAGACAGAGAAACTTTCACCACGATATCTGATGTGTTATTAAAAACCAAAAAACACACAAAACCAGTTGGAGGGGTGCCAAGGTTTGGAGGATTGCTCAACAGGTTGGGTCAAAGGGAATTTAGCTGGCCTGGGGCACATCGCAGGAACAGCTGAAAACTGGGCTGCGCAGAGACACGAAAAGGGGTTTAGTCAGGACAAGAATTGCCACAGCAAGGTGCAAAGGACAGGTATTTCCTAGGTTTGTAGCTGAAGGGTCAGAAGTGGCTGCTGGGGTGGGCGGTCTGAGCCCCTGCCTTCACTGGGGTCGTGGCGTTTCCCTGCGAGCGCTTGTGGTTGAACTGCAGCCTGCATTTTTGAAAGAGGCCTCCAGTTGCAATGGAAAGACTTACAATTTGGGATCCACCACATCCTTTGGGAAGCTGTTCCCATGGTTAATGCATTTACCGCCTAACTGTTACAGTTCCCTGAAGAGTTTGAATCCTCAGTTGGCAGCCTGCCTGCCTTGCTCAGCGCTGCTGCAGAGCTCTTTGCCTCCTGAGAGCAAAAGTCTTGCTACAAAGGGACTAAGTGACCTGTGTGGGGTTGTGTGGGCTGTTCGGGAGAGCCAGGGACCTGAACCTGCTCCCTCCAGCCGAGAGGGCAGCAGGGAGTTTTGTGAAGCATTTGTCTGCTCATTCATCAGCAGCACACTGATCTCGTCTCCTCTCTGGGTGATGCATCCCATGCTGTTTTGCCCTCAGCAGCTGGTAGGTCACGCAGGATTTGAGAAACGGCTCTGGCATCGGACCAAGCAGAGGCTATGGGATGCTCACCAGCGAATTCCAGAGATGCTGTGTCATGAAAAGCCCAGCCCTGCCACCCCCCCTTTGCACGGGACCACTGGAGGTAGTGGGAGCTCTGCTGGGCTGCGGTCCCCACCTTTAGTGAGAGCTGTGGCTTCCAAGCAGCTTTTGGTGGGTGGATGTTAGCTGCAAAATCTGTTTGGGAGCCTCCTGCTTGGCGTAGGCAGAAGGGAAGCCTTGCTCTTACCCCTCTGCCTGCCTCCAGCTGGAAGGTGACAACTGAGCTTGTGGCTGGGAGAAGTCAGCTGTTTCCATATTCTTCCTCTGGGGATTTGAAATCTATTTCCAGTGAGGTGGGTCCCTGGGAAGAGGAAGGGCAGCTCGTCTAAGTGGCTGCTGCCAAAGCTGGAAGGCGCTCAGAGGCAGCCTTGCCAGCCTCAGGCATTCAAAACACTTCAGTCAAGCCCTGGAAAAAAAAAGGGGGATAATCTTAGTTTCTGCTCTCACATGCATTTTGGGCTCTCTGGTTTGTTACTGAGCTTTTTCTGCAGCCATCAGCCTTAGAAGGTTGTAGTTGAGAAGAAAAGCACGTCCTTTCATCAGTTAACTTTTTATTGCCTGCTTTCTCACGGGTTGGACTTGAGGTTTTATATGGCAAACATCTTTAAAGCTTTTAGCGAATGTCCCTCCTTTCCTTACCCCCTGAAATACCCTCTTTGATCTAGATTGTTGGAGCAGCTCTTAATCCGAGATGGAACCGTTTAGTGGAAGGGAAGGGAATTGTGATGGATGCCCCGATGATGTTACCCTCCCCAAAAGCAATTAAATGTGATCAAACCCTCATTCGTGTTTTATGACTGCTTGTAGCCGTGCCCAAATGTTTATATTCCCCCATAGTCCCACATGCTGCCAGGCGAGTCTTTCCACTAGAAGATAATATATTGTATTCATGCTACTCATTAACTTGCATGATGCTGCAAAGCAACTGCTCCACCGGACTCCAGTTTGTTGCTCATTGGAGCAAGGCATTTCTGCTGGGGAGCCCTGAGGCTCCTTTGCCCTCACTCGATGTCCTGGAAACATTCCCCTGTCCCGGGCTGCTGAGCTTTGCAAACATTTGCCAGTGGAAGGCGGTGTATTTGTTTTAATCGGAACTATTCTGAAAGCTGTCGGATTAATTGCTGGGGGAGGAGAGGGACCAAGGGTCCCTCCCTACTTTTGTCCTGGCTTTCTCACCTTGCTTTGATCAAAGTCTGGCATTGATCTGATGTGCTGGGAAGCTAATCAGAACTAAAATGTGAATCACGGGGACAAAAGCAGGGACTCTGCATTGCTGGGGGGGCACTGGGGGTGGTTTTCTCAAGGCGAGGGTAGTTGGGGTGTCAGATCCTCCTTGCGTGGCACACCATGCTGGAAAGAGCAACCTGGGAGTTGCACCAGCTGCTCCACCAGCCGCACTCGTTCACTTTGAAATCCCTTTAGTGCTGGAACAATTCCATTAGCGGTACTTCTTAGCCATGGTTTGGAGCCGTTTCTCTGCTGATTAAAACAGAGTCCATGCACCAGTCTGGAGGGCTCCTCACAACCAAGACATTCCCTGCGTACCTCGGGGCTGCTCGCAACTGAAATCCTGAACAAAAGATCTGCTGTTACACAAAAGAAGGAAGGAGCGAGCTTCTGAGGGATGGAAGAATTTCTCCTCTGTTTGCCAGTACTTTTTTTCTAACTATTCTTTTTTTTAAGGGTTGGTCACTAATTAATCCGTGTCATTTTGCAGACAAAGCTGTCAACGTTTTTAAGGTTGCACGGTGAAAGACCTTTAGTGCTCTTAGTTCCAGCAGCTCTGAACATTCTCAAACAAATGCCTTTTAAGATAAAAATGGTCTGTGCTTGGTCCCAGCCCAGAGTTGTGGTCGTTATTGTTTTGTTTGCAACAATCTCAACTGAAGCCAGTGAAGTCAGTGAGTGTTTGAAAGTCAAGTCACACTTATTTCCATGGCTAAATATGGGCCTAACACAGGATGTTGCTCCAAAATGCTTCAGCGTGTGACCCAAGCTGTAGCATCCAATGTGCCACTGCTACCAACTTGCAGTGGCTGCTGGCAACTTTCAGGTCATCAACCTGTTAGATGTGGGTACCAAAGGCATCATGCCTGCTCACTTTTATTCCTTTGGTCTTGCCTGCGGTCGGGGTGTGAGATGTCCCACAGTCATGGAGGGGTGCAAACTCGTGGGGACTCGTGTGTGTGTATGCAATTTTGCTGATTTCTGTTCATTAGATCAGAAATGAGAGGGGTAGAAGCACATCCACAGTGAGGCCAGTTGCAGTTTATAAAACGCATTTCTTGCCACTCCCCAGTGGCAGCACCAAGATACTAAATTAAATAGAGCCAACCACCTTGCAGTGGGGTAGTTGTGCTGGTGTAGCAAAATCCATCTGAAACAGGCACTTTTATTATCCAAAAAATATTTACAGATCTTAAAAGCCACATAAAATATACATAAAGAGCATGCATAATATTTTTCAATAAAAAGAATAAATGTGAGCAGTGCTGTTCAGATTCAAATTAGTCTGTGTGGGAACAATTTTGAGAGTTCTGATGCACATACGTGGTCCTTCAGCAACAGGAGTAGTTCTGTTTTGTATTGCATGGATGCTCTGGGTGGAGGAGAGCTCACGTGAGGAGTTGTTGGGAAGGGACAATTCGGTCAGCACTTGGCTGCAGCTGCAGTGCTGTGCTGAGTTAACAGGGGTGTAGCTTTGGCTGCAGACCAAGCCCCAAGTCACAGGTCGGTACCCATCAGACAAGGCTGGTTAGTGCCAGGTTGGAGTCGTTAACGTCTTCATAGTATCAAAAGTCATTTGAATGCTTGCAGCTCTTTCAATTAAGCTCCTGTAGAGCTCCATACGCAGATATTGTAACGTAATTGGCTGGCCTGCTGCAGATGCATGAGGAGAGTCTGCTGCTGAAACAGCCTCCGTCTGTGCTCCAGGCTGGAGCGGAGCCAGCGCGAGCCGTGGTCTCCACACAATGTCATACTAATGAGGAGGATGCGAGATTTTGTTTTTGCTCAAATACTTCTGCCAGTACAGCCCGGAGGGCAGCTGCAGTTATACTGGTACAGAGGGGCCTTATGCCACTCTGCGTCACCCCCGGGGCGGGCAGCGATGCTGCTGGGAGCACCTTCACCCTGCAGGAACCGCCCGCACGTGGCATGCGCTGCCCGGCACCGCAAGCACAACTTTATTTTGTTGACAACCCACCCCATAGCAACTCTGTCTCCGAGGCCCAAGGAAAATATTTTGCTTCCTCTGGCTGTTAGGAAGCAGGTTGTCCATGGCAGCAGTCCCTTCACAAAGGGTTGGGTCCTGCACAGGAAGCCCTGGTCCATTCCCTAATGAGCCCTTCCTGCTGATAAGGGGATCAGCAGGTCAGGGGCTCTACCTGTGCTAGCCAGCTCCCCAAGAACTGATGTGCTTCTTGATGAGCGTGTCCTCCAAAGCCTGTAAATGAGACTTCAGCCCCTGCTTCTTGACTAGGTCCTTCAGAGAGGTGGGCGCAGGCTTAGATGCTGTGGGATGAGACCTGCTTGAGGAAAGGCCAGCGCCAGCAGAGCTTTGCACCCACGTTACTGGTGCTGCTCTCTGCTATTCCTGAGCCAAAGCATCCTATCTCACCCTTGCTCAGAAAATTTGCCTCTTGGTGTATGAAGAGCCCCAGCTCTGGTTTTATTCCTGGAATAATCATATTCACATGTACAGTGTTGCTGTGTATTTACACCTGGATTGTTCCCCAGTTCGGGGAGCAGACTGGAGAACAAGGTGGTACTTCATCTGTCCTGTTTCGGAGCAAGGCAGCCCTTAGGTCTGTTTTTCCAGCCCTGCACTTTGGAAAAGCCTGTCCAGCACGATTCCTGACATGGAGGTGAGCACAAAGTATCCATATATCTCAGAGAGTACAGCAGGAAAGAACTCAGTAACTGGGATCTCCACTGGTGTGATGCTCTGCAAGCCCCTTCACCACCCACCACCTTGGTTTTGCTGTTTGTAAGCTGGTGCTGTGACCCCTGTTTCCCTCCTGAAGGTGAAATACACTCTGTCAGAGCAAAGCAGCATTGCGCAACTTGTAAAATCCCATGGAAACTCACTGTGCTGGATTAATAACAAATCCAGCAATAAAACAGTAGCTGGAATGCCAGAGCGTTGCCCTTCAGCAGGCTGTTGCTCGCTGCTGCTGGGAGGTGGGAGTGACATGGGTTTTTCCCCTGTGACAGATCTCTGTTCCCCACTGACTATATTTAGACATAAATACATCAACGGTGCCTGTGGCGAGCTCTGCCACTGCCTGCAGTGGTCCTCACCAAGGCAGCATCGTGCCTGTGTTTAGTCTGTTGCATTGGCTCTTGTGCCTCCACGCCGATGGAGACCACATCATCTCGGCCAGGCTTCGATTGCTGGGCTGCCGGGGTGCAGTGATCTTGGGGGGTCACACCTTCCCTTCCATATTGGTCTGACATGTTGCTTATTTTAACAATAGTTCTGCTTGGTGCTGGGATCCTGGGTTGCCTGCTCAGCTCAGCAGAGTTGGTGTCAAAGACTTCCTACGAATGGAAAGAAGCTGTGGACATCAGTGTTTGTGTAGAGGTCTTCACCGTGGGGCTGTACTGAGGTCTCGGGGAGGTATGGGATGACATCAGAAACCAGAAAGGACCTGGGTCTTGGCTTAGCTCTTCAGACTTTGCTGGCTTGCATTGCAACAGCAGTGATGGCGAAGCAGCCTGGGGTTAGCTTGGGTTGGCAAGCCTGAACAAAAGCCCAGGAAGAGTTAACTCACACTGTCTGCTCAAGTTAAAACCTGCATGTCCTTGTTGGTTGGAGGTACTTCAGGCTGGCCCTGCAGCAGTCAGCCCAGCCACCTTCTGCAGGGGTAATTGTACTTGGAGTACGTTCACCAGGCACTGCCAACTGCTCCTGCCAGTGAAGCCCTCCGCGCGGCAGATCCCGGTGTGCCCCAGTCTGCTGGCAGGATCACAGGCAGGGTAACTGCATTTTGCCCCTGTACTTGTATCTCTTGCTACCTTTGATGTAGCTGCCTGCTCTGTTCTGCCCCATGACACTGCCAAATGGGTTTTGCCCTGGTCCTGGCTGCTTTTCCACGGCGGTTTGGTGCACGTCACTCTTCAGAGTGCAAGAAGCTTTATGATCCCCACTGAAAAGACACGGGTTTATAACCCTGCCTCAAAAATCACTGCGACTCCTGGGGTGTTTCAGGCAGGTTCTTTGGCTCAGTTTACACGTGCTTTGGGGTGTAAATGCTGAATATGTGCCACTAGCTCAGCAAGAGGAGCTCATGGACAGGCACCACGATCTGAGTTGGCAGTGAGTTCCTAGCCTGTGCTGCCCTGGCCAGGCGGTGGGAATTGGGCACTGGGAATTGGGCAGCCCTCTCCCCACCAGCCTGCCCTGCTTTTGCTCAGCCCTGGATGCTGCCATCCAAACAGGACCATCACCACCCCACCAGCCCTCCAGCAGCATCCACCCTGCCTTTTATCTTCATTTCCTCCTTGCTTGCTTTTCTTTTCTACCTGGGATTTCAATGTTTGTTTGTTTGGCATCGGGGAGGCTTTCTTGTTTGTTTTTTTAATTACTTATTGTGACAGGCAGGCTGAGAGCAAGCTGGGCTGCTCTCTGCATCCATCCCAGTGCCTCTTCAGGAAACAATGCTAAGTGGGGGAAAAAAGAAATGCTGTTGGGTTTGGCCTGGGAGATTTTTCCTTCCTCGGCCAGTTGCACAGAGTGAGGGATGGGAAGAGCTGGATGGTTTTAGGGTCTGAAGAGACTTTAGAGCACCTTCTAGTACCTGAAGGGGCTCCAGGAAAGCTGGAGAGGGACTTGTGACAAGAGCAGGGAGTGATAGGATGAGGGGGAATGGGTTCAAACTGACAGAGGGGAAATTGAGATTGGATGTGAGGGAGAAATTTTTTGCTGTGAGGGTGGTGAGACCCTGGCCCAGGGTGCCCAGAGAAGCTGTGGCTGCCCCTCCCTGGCAGTGTTGAAGGCCAGGTTGGATGGGGCTTGGAGCAACCTGGTCTGGTGGGAGGTGTCCCTGCCTATGGCAGGGGATTGGAACTAGATGACCCTTAAGGTCCCTTCCAACCCAAACTATTCTATGATTCTAAGAAGAAGACATGTTTTATCATTCTGGGGAAGGCTCCTACAAGTTGGAAATACTGGACACCATCATTCTGCTGTCACCTGTTCCGTCCAGCCGGACCACCCTGACCTGGAGGAGCAGATGGCACGTGCTTCCCTTCCTGCCGTGTGCTACTCTTCCTCCCTGCCACTCCTGCGTCGAGGAGGATGTTCTGGAGAGGCTGGGAGTGAGCAGCAGAGCTGGCACACAGGCCAGCAGCCAGGTCTCTTGTGCAATGTCTCTCACACACCCATACACGTTTTTGTTTGAAGGGAGGGCAGCCAGGCGGGCGATCCGTGGCGTGCTGGGCAGGAATCCTCCATTAAAATGAAAGTATTTACTGGCCGCATGAGTTGCCCAGCTGTGGTTAGTTTGTATGAGAACCATTTCCTGCCGTTAGGGAAACTATTCGGCTTTACAGCAATCCATGGCAGGAATAGATATTGCTATTTATGAAACCTTGTGCTCCTCTCTTCACTGGGCAGCAGGTCTCACCTGCATCCCTGCCATCAAAGCACGTGGGGTGACAGGAGCAGGGCTGCAAATAAATACCCCAGGCTTCAGTGGAGAAGGGAGCTGGGCAGGAGAGGGGCTGCAGGAGAGCTTGATGACCAACATGGTGCTTTCAGGGCTGTGTGACCCGAGATGCCACCTTTCTGCCCCCGGGAACATTTCCTCATCTGCATCCTATTCTGACAGTGGGATCTGACCTGCTGCTCTGCATGTGGGGAGCCAGCAGGGAAGCAGTTTGTGTTACAGCTCATGTGTGAGTTGGGTTCTTCTGCACGAGGATTATTCAGCTGTGCTGGAAGACCTACGAGCGGGTGCCTCCTGCTTGTCCCCTTGTGCCAGACACTATCAGCACCCTGGCCTGTTGCAATGGTCTCCTCATCTAACACACAACAAAAACTATCCATCCTGGTTCTGAACCTGCCTTGAGAGTGGATTTTCTAGGTTGTAATGGTAAATGGTAAAGGTGGTTTCTTTGATAATCTATGTACAAAGGTTGGGGCAGGAGATACGGGTTCTTCCCTGGCCTCACAAGATGTCCTTTTGATGAAATCATGTCATCTCTACGAGTCCAGATTTATTTCTGCAAAAAGAAAGGTTGCTCTGCCGTGCCTCATGCAGACTCACCAGTGTTTTGGATGTGTGCTGGAAGGTGACAGGGTCCCCAGCACCAAATTGTCTCTGCTCTGGTCAGTGCAAAAGCCTGTGATGAGGCCAGAGAAAATGCCCCGCTCTGCTGTCTTGTCTCCTCTACCACACAGCTGCAGCATGTGCAGGAGGCCTTGGTGGAATCAGCATCATCTAAATGAATGTCCCTCTTGGTCCAAGTCTTGCAGCAGGGACTTTGTCACGAGATCCTCATAGACAGAACAGGTTATTGGCCACTCAGACAGGGGCTCGTGGGGCTGGACTCCGCTAAGGGGCAGAAAATGAGCACCTGGGTTGTGATTTGGGTACATCAGTGACTGTCCTCTAAAGTGTGTTTGCTCACACTGTCTCCCCAAAACGTGACATAACAAGAAGGGGTGTGGGGCAGTGTTGGGATGTTAGCTAAGCATTAGTAACATCCTATTTTGTGTTCAGCCTTTGCTTCTTACAAATTGAGCCCTTCTTTAAAGTGCTGATAGGAAACAGAAGTAGGACCTTCACTGCAGCATAAGTTGTTGTCCACACCAAGGAGAATGATACAAGGTGGATGGAGAAGCAGTGCAGGGTTTGTGATCTGCACACTCCAGCGGAGCCAGCAGAAACAGCAGCAGAGGGCTTGTGATCCTAAGGATCCTGCTGGCTCCTCACTCAGACGTGAGCAGGTGTCCTTTGGGCACCCTTCATTCACTGGAGTTGGACAACATGAACTATCACAGCTCCTTCTGCGGTCTGACCCTGGCAGTCCCTGCCTGCTTCTGGCCATCAGCTTCATCTTCTTTGGCCAACTGGTGCTGGCTCAGCTGCTGAATTGTCTCCATAGGTATTTCCCAAAGACAGGAGGTACTTTCCCCAGTGTTACCCTTCAGCAGCTGTGGTGTGGGTGTTGTGAGTAGGAGCAGCTGGTTTGTGAAGACACCCGAGTTCCTCCATGTCAAGGGAAGCGTGAGGGCAAACAGGAGGGACAGCACAGAAGGACCAGTGCAGAGCCCAGCCTTTGGGTAGCAGGTATCAACCGCAGGGATCAAGGAAGGAAGTAACTGGCTTGGCAGCAGCAGAGCAGAAAAGAATCTCAGTGAATCACAGGCTCGACATGAGTCAATGGTGTCACACGGCTGTGACAAAGGCACACGTCATGGGGGGCCGTGTAAGGAGTTGCATCCTTCACAAGGCATCCGAAGTATTCCTCCTGCTCCCGGTGCCAGTAACGTTGGAGCCTTTTCTTTCCCGTTTTGGATGCTGCATTTTGAGGAAGATGTGGGCCAATAGCAGAGAGTCTGGGGAGAGCAGCGAGAGCAGTCAGAGGGCTGGAAACCAGGAGGAATGAGAAAAGCCTGGAAGGACCTGGGATTGTTTAGTCTGGGAAAGAGCAGGCTGGGCAGAGGGGAGACACAAAAAGCTTTCAAAGACATAAATGGCTGCTGCAAAAAGTGAGGGAATGATCTGTTCTTAGTTGCTACTAGGAAGAAGTTAACAAGTCATAGGCTGAGCAGGGAAGTTTAGTCATTGGGGAAAACTTACTTAAGTGAAAGGCTGATGAAGTACCAAAACCTCTGGTGCGTGTGGGATCCGTGTCAGGGTAACTTCAAAGCACCCATCTCTGGGTAGGAGGGAGAGGAGCTCACCTTGCTTCGCCTGGCGGGACGCACTGCCAGACCTTTGTAGCCCTCTTTTGCTGTTGCTTGACGATTATTTTATAAAGCTTGGGATGAAGTCTGCCTCTTTGCAGACAGGCATGCATCTCCCAGACACTGCTGACCTTCATGTTACAAGATAGCAGAGATTACATGTGACAGTGACACTTTATCAGTGGTATAGCAGCAGTTCTCCCAGGTCCTGGTGGGGATGCGGGCTCACTCTGAGACGGGAGGAAGCCTCATTGTTAAGGACAGGAATGCACAGCATGTTCAGCCATGGTGGGACAGCAAGGGAGCCCTTGGCTCGCTGTTTGTCCCCGTGTGCAGCCATGCTTGGTGATGCACAGGCACGGTCCTTGTCCTGAAGACATTCAGTGGGTGCAGAGGAACCCTCCTGCTAATGCAGAGCTCGCCAGCACACTTGTTTGCTGGTTCAGGGGCTGATTTGGGCTGTGCTTTTTAATCACAGAGAGCAAGAGCACGTCTTTGTGTCCTAAATAAGCGATTGTCCTGATTCTCATCCCCGGGATCCATTATGTCTTAGCAAATTACTTTCTCTCTTTTAAATGCCTTGGTGATTAAAGATGCCACAGCAGATACCCTTAATGAGTACAAAAAGGGTAATAATTCCTCTTGTTGGCACTGAATGCAATTAATCAGGCCCCTGTACTTGCTTTTTAAACAGATGAGGCATTTAAGGCCAGGCAAGTTTTTAATTGGACTTTAATGTCTCTCATTTACTTCATTTTGGCACAAGCCTAGGAATTCCCACCCTCAGGTTTGCTGTTGGATTTATTCAGGGTGATGAAAGGCTCAGTGGAGAGTGAAGATTCAGCAGCAGACTTGAACATGTCCTTCAGCCTGTGCCCGGTCCCATCCTGGTGCCTGGCCCAGGCTTGGTCCTTCTGCAAGCAGTGCAGAATTGTCCAGGCAGGAGCAGAGCCAGGTCATCCAGCCCAGGGCCCACCTCCAGCATGGGGCTGACTCCAGGTATTAGCAATTTTGGAGTAGTCATCCACATGAGGGTGCAACATAGCCTGTCCTGTTTCATTAGCTTCCCTTACCTTGAAGGAACCGTTGACTTGCGAGTATTCTTGTAGCTATGTGGAAGCCTTTGGTGGAGGTCCATGTTCATAGCCTAGACTCTGTAGCTTCAGCCATGGGGTGAGTCGTATCTTTTAAGGGATATTCCTGAGATCCATGGCAAAGAGGAGATACAGAGGCCTTGAGCACTGTTACGGAGGGATGCGTGCATGTAGACGTTGTTAATTTATGGGAGGAATTCCGCTGGGAGAAAAGGTGTGTGACGAGCAACCTTCATCTAGCCTGCAGCCCCTGCTCCCTGCTGTGAAGCCAGCTCCACCTCTGCTTCCACCTCTACCCACAAACCATCTTTCCTTTGGTTCCCTTTGCTCGTGGATATCCTCTACTGTGGTTTGGGGATGGCAGTTGCCTGTCAGCATCTCCCAGTCTGTGTTTCGTGCAGGGACATGTGCAGCAGCACAGCCTGGCTGATGGGCCCCTGTCCCAGCTCAGCTCTTCCTCACCAGCAGCTGACAGCCTGATGTTCAGCCAAAAAAGACATCAGTCCTGGCGTGTGCAAGCTTGCCTCTCAGCCTGTGTGTCACTCTGCGGCGCAGGCAAACCTCTGACACCTGGCAGAGATCCTGAAACAGCTTCAGGTGGGTTTTCCAGGCACGTGCTGTGTCTTCTTCCACCCACAGAAGGGTTGGCGGATGCAGGTGAGCCGTGAGTGCCCGGGACAGGTGAGATGGCTCCTGCACCATCAGGGTTCTTCGCCCTAAAAAACACTTAGGAGACATGTAGGGACAAGGGACAACGCACACACACCCTGCTTCTCCCACTTCAAAGGCAGGTAGGACTGTAAGCATCAGTGAGTCTGGAAAGCTCAGTGTATTCAGAGAAATGTGTTATTGAATACCTGGTGTTAATGTAGACACCTTCTGCCTGCCAGGCTGGGGGGAGAGGAGCATTGCCAGCTGGATCAGCCGTAGCACTTCTCTAGATCTGTTTCAGAGCATCTTTAAGTCCTGTGCTCAAACCCAGGGCCTCCCTGTGCAGCACAAGGAGCTGCCATGCACAAGCACCAGGCTCTGCCTTCCAGGCGGCTGCTCAGCAGGGCCTGCCACAGGGGATGCTTGCCCAATATTTTCTTTGGTTTGCCTTCTTACTTGTCATATCTCCTCCTCCCACTCCCTTGCAACTCGAACACACATCTGATACTGCGTTTGGGGGTTGTGCAAAGCTCGTGTGGAGTCCTGGATAGCCAGATGTGGGAACTGAATCTCTCCATTTTTATCTTGTGCTGAGAACATCTCTGCACATTTCCCCCCTGGCACCAGTTCCTACCTGCAGATAAGGGTACTCGGTGCCATTGAGTCTTGAAAAATAAGGGAGAATCAGAGGCTGAGCGAGGATGAAGGTTTTATTGTTTGATTGTGATGTGAAGGGCTGTAGCCATCATGATGAAATGTTCAGGGATAAAGGTGAACAAAAGAGCATCCAGGTGAGAAGCGCTGGCTGCGGGCACATTCTCCACTAGTGGGCAGGGACTGAAAGAAAAAGAGGGCCAGGTCCTAGGACACTTCTGCTCCTCTGGCCAGGCAGTATGAGGAAGGGCCAGCAGCTTTGCCCAGTGGCTATGGAGCCTGCCAAGATACCCTTAATTCAGGGTTTGTAGCCCAAATATATCTACATCAGGAAGCTGCAAACCCAAGTGACCGTGGCCAGCCGTTCTTGCATTGAGAATCCCCTGGCTGAGGCTTGCAAAGATGTCATTTTCTTTGATTTAATTCCACATAAACTGCAGAATTATTTTCCTTTGGAGGCTTGCAAATTATGGAAGCATAAACCATGCTAATGATCCGATAAGGACAGCTTTGGACGCGTTCCCAAGAACAGCTACCCCTGGGCAGGACGTGCTTGGAGAGAGAACTGATGGAGAGCAGTCTGCCGTGCTCACCTGGCTGCCTTCCTTGGGCCTCCCCTCCCCAAATTCCTCCCTCTCTCAGGAACGAGAATCATTTCCTCTCCGGCTTCTTGCAGAGGCAGAGGCCCTGCAGACCTGAAGTTATCTCTGGAATGTGTGTAAACACCGAGTTCAATGGGATGCTGTTTGCCCCCCTCCCCTGGGGGGGGTTAGGAAGGGGTTAACAGGAGTTTGTTTTTCGGGTTCCTAGCCCTGAGAATTGTCTTCCTCGGAGGGTGACCCGGCTGACCCGAGTCCCTCTGTGTGCATTTCCCAGTGTAAAGGGGAGATTGAGAGGCCCTGCTACATGAGTGGGATTTCGGTCCTCTTAGAACAAGGAGATGAAAGACCAAGGCAGTCTTCCTGCCCAACAGGGACCTGGAGGTGGGGTAGGGTCACAGTGCACGTACACAGGGACTCAACATGTAACTAACGGGATTTAGGCAATCCTGGGAC
This sequence comes from Aegotheles bennettii, assembly GCA_013398125.1. Classification (NCBI taxonomy): domain Eukaryota; kingdom Metazoa; phylum Chordata; class Aves; order Caprimulgiformes; family Aegothelidae; genus Aegotheles; species Aegotheles bennettii. The sequence goes on along the minus strand of VZRW01003950.1, from coordinate 27,983 downwards.
AGAGGTAGATTTGTGACCAGGAGAAGGGTAGGAGTTACATGTGGTTCTGGTACCCCCATCTTCAAAGAGTGTTGAAACGTAAGCAGGAGGACAAAACCTTAGAAATTACTTGTGGGCTGAGACAAAATGCATTTCAGTAGGAGGCACAAGGAGCTCTTTCTCTTTGTCAAAAAAAGCAATACTCAGATATAAGTGCATTATGATGTACGAGTACGTTACTGAGACCAGCCAGGGCACCAAAGTGCTCTGAGATTTAGAATAAAGAGCAGGAACCTGAACCTAAAGCTGGACAAGATCATGTTGAAAGCAGGCATGTTGATACCAAGGAAATGGTTAATTCCTAGATGTGTGTCAGCGCTGGTGACGCACTGAGGCTGGATCCCTTCCAGAAAACAACACTTTAAACGGAAGACAAAGAAGGGGCTTAGCACGGAGGTGATCAGTGGAATGGCTTGGCCTGGTATATACAAGGGCTCAAACAAGATGATTTAATGATCTCTTTTGGCCTGAAAGCTTTCTGTTCTCTGAGGAAGATAAATGAAAAAGCCCTTTCACAAAAAGTGAGCACTTGAGATATGCATGTAATGAACTCTGCTGCTTCCAGGGAAGTGACAGAGCAGGATCTTGGGAAGTGTGACCTTGCCGCCTGCAGGCTGCCTGAAGTTGGTGGCCATCTGTTGATTGGAGGTGGCTCACCGCCATCAAGGCCACCACTCTCATGCGTGGTGTTTCTCAGCTCCATTTTTAATTGCTTACTGATGCTGCCTGCCTGCATTTAAGTAACATTTGCTCCCTTATCTCCGTCAGGGTGAAGAGGCCAAGCGGCATGAGCAGCCTCCTGGGGAAGATTGGCTCCAAAAAGCAGAAGATGAGCACACTGGAGAAATCTAAACTGGACTGGGAGAGCTTCAAGGAGGAGGAGGGGATTGTGGAAGAGCTGGCGATCCATAACCGAGGCAAAGACGGGTAAGAGTCCAGCATTTCCCACCTCTTCCTTTACATGTAGGAACCCCATTGCTTCCTACAGAGAGAGTTCAGCAAACCCATGGGATTTGTTAAGGATTTATCCTAGGGATATTTAAAGCAAAGAACTGCTCTAGGTATCACAGGGAGACAGGTAAGTCTGCAAGCACCTATTGCTCTTTGCTAACAACCCTGTGAGTTCTTCAAGCCCAGCCAGAGTCTGGCTGTGCTTTATCTTCTCTCCTGCTAGTGGCACAGATAAAATAGGAACCGGTCTGATGCAGCACTCCCATAAGGAAACACAACTGCCTTTGCCCTGGGTTTTTTTTGTTTGTTTTTTTTTAAAAAGCAGTCTCAAATTGGGAGGTATGTTTTTTGTTCCGTTCTTCGAGTGACGTGTTCCAGCTGCATCCTCCCTCCTCCTGCGTAAAGAAGGATGCAAACCCCGAACAGCTGGCGAGGTGTGTTAAAGATTATGGCAGCACTGGGCGGTGATTGTGTGCATCAAGCAATGTTCACTCCAATGAAGTTAATGGAAGTATCATAAAAGTAAATGGGAATGCTGTAAATAAAACAGAAAGTTAATAACATGCACTGCAGGGAAGGATAATAAGATCAGAAGTGGTGTTTCCACTACAAGTGCTTTGCTAAGCTCTGGGAAAACATAACCGGCTTAGTGGACAGCTCATAAAATGTATTTTTATTGTAAGCTGTTCTTTGACTGCAGGAAAAACTCACAGCTTCTGCATTCCAACGGATTGGATTTTATATTTCAAATAGATATTTTATAACTGTTGGGTTTTTTCATCTTGGCCTTGCACCCTTCCATGACACCCCTGCTCCGTCAGATCTGTTTCTGGACACTTGCCCTTGAACAAGTAGAGCAATTCCGTAGGAGTGTTGAAGGGGGGCTGGGTGTTCCTCCGAGATCACGGAAATCCAGGGAGGGGACGATGTACATCGTGTACAGGTGGGGCAGAGCACATGTGCACTGGATCATGGCCAATGCTGTCCTGTGGCATGGCGAACGCTACCCCATGCACTGAAATGGCCTATGCCTGGAGTCTGGAGACAGAGCCAGGCCATCTGCCAGGCTCTGTCTGAGATGGAGGAGGAGGAGAAAGAGGAGGATCTTCTCCCATGAAGCCCCATGAGGAGCTACAGGCTGCTTTGGGAGAACCCACCTCCAGGGAAGGGTCCGGTTTCTGTCTGTGGCATCACATCCTGGTGAGATGTGGAGTGGAAATTTGCCCTACACAGATGTCCTGAGTAGCTGCCAAGTGTGGTAACGGCTTTGGGCCTTCACTGCTCTGGACTGGGCTGGTGGTGGTAGTACCACCATTAAAAGCCAGACCATCTCCTGCTGGTTGTGGGGACATGCTGTTCCCCTCCGCAGCCAGTGGAATCAGCCTGAATTGGGGTCCATCACTCTCAGATGGACTCTACACACCTCAGATAGGCTGGGGTGCCCTGCATGAGCCTTTTGTGGCATCTCTTGCTTGTTCAAACGTAGCACATTGACCTGTTTTGGACAGTGCTCGTTCCCACCCCATACAAGCAGGACAGCTCAACTCTTCAGGCCTGGCAGACCTTTCCGGGGATGCTAACGTAATGGTCCTTGAAGGCTGAAGAAGGGATCAGCACATTGAAAAGATGAGCAAAGCAGAACAGCAAGTTTAAGAGCATCTGTAAGCTTAGACAATTTGGGGTTTGCTGCCTGTCACATGCCAGGCTAGAAAGTCCACTAGGCTACTGGCAAGTGGTTTTTGTCACTAAACCAAATGAGAAACATGATGCCATGATGCCTTCAGACACTCCTTACAAACCTGTTTGTGCTAGTCAGGCACGTAATGTGAGGGGATCAACCCAGTATCTGCTCACCATGTATGACATCCATCTTCAAGGTGAAGAAAAGGAGAACACCGATGGATGCACAGCCCACTGTGTTTCTGCTGCAGGCCTCCTGCAGACACCCATGGTGTGGGGTGGGCTGTGCCATGAGGGAGCAGCCAGCCTGCTCAGGGGGCAGGTGGTGCAGGCACAGCTGCCCCCGCCTTCAGGTCATTTTGCAGGAGCCTGTTGTCCCTTCCCAAGCCGCCTCTTCTCCTTTAATGTAGGCTCTGCCCACCCTTCAGTGGGCAATCATTTACACATCTCTATAGAAATTGTAATGAGCGGTTGTTAACCCTTGGACCCAGAGGGGCTGCCTTTATCCCTGGTGCTGCCTTTATCCCTGGTGCCAACAACCGTTAGAAACCTCTGGTCTCTGCATGTCCTGCTCAGTAATTAAAAACGTCTGCCTGACGAGGAAAGCTACAACTGGCTCCTGGAAGCATCTACCCAAGGCCACGTGTGCCTGTGCACTACAGAGATGGTCCGTGCGTGTCTTGGGGAAGTCGGGAGGCATTCCTTTTTGCTCAGGAGGGAAGGCAGGCTGTATTTCTCATTTTTGCAGTAACCTTGTAGAAGTTACCTCCCCAGCCCCAAGGAAAAGGACTTAGGGTGTTGAGTGATGAGAAGCTCACCATGTGTGAGCAGTGTGCGCTGGCAGCCCAGAAAGCCACTGGAATCCTGGGCTGCATCGAAAGCAGCGTGAGCAGCAGGGCAAGGGAGGGGATTCTCCCCCTCTGCTCCGGTCTTGTGAGATCGTCCCTGCAGTGCTGGGTTCAGTTCTGGGGTCCCCAACATAAGGACATGGAGCTGTTGGAGAGAGTCCAGAGGAGGCCACGAAGATGCTCCGAGGGCTGGAGCAGCTCTGCTCTGGGGGCAGGCTGAGAGGGTTAGGGTTGTTCAGCCTGGAGAAGAGAAGGCTCTGGGGATCCCTTAGAGCAACTTCCAGTGCCTGAAGGGGCTCCAGGAAAGCTGGAGAGGGACTTGTGACAAGGGCAGGGAGTGATGGGATGAGGGGGAATGGGTTCAAACTGACAGAGGGGAAATTGAGATTGGATGTGAGGGAGAAATTCTTTGCTGTGAGGGTGGTGAGACACTGGCCCAGGGTGCCCAGAGAAGCTGTGGCTGCCCCTCCCTGGCAGTGTTGAAGGCCAGGTTGGATGGGGCTTTGGAGCAGCCTGGTCTGGTGGGAGGTGTCCCTGTCTATGGCAGGGGGTGTGACTGGGTGAGCTTTAAAGGTTCCTTCCAACCCAAACCACTCTGGGATTTGATGATTCTCTGGCAGGGGCATGTGCTGGTGACCAGCAGAGCAACGGGGCCGTGGCATTGTTCTGCTGCTGATGGCGGTTATCAGCCAGCTGTAGCCTGGCCCCGGGATTCCCGAGGCGGAGGGGACACGTGGCTGTGTCCACCCTCTCCTCTGATTTTCCACCCCATGTGTCACCAGCCCCAGACGGTGATTTGCCTTTCCCCAGCAGCAGGACCCGATCCTGAGGGCCTGTCCTGGCTTCGGCAGGAGGGGCTGAGGTGAGGAGCGGAGGCAGCGATCACCTGTGCTCTCCATCTCTCTGCTGTGCTCTGTCAGTGGAACAATGGGTAGCGGTCTCTTAACTGGGCCGGTTTTGTGGAGCAGGCCCAGCGAGGGAGCAGCCCCCATGCACTCGTGTGCTGGGGGACTGGCAGGGGACAAGCAGGGGACAGGCAGCACCGATGAAGCCTCCCCAGCACACTCTGCAGCTGCCCTCCTTAGCAGGGACAGCCTCCTCCACAAATCCACCTTCCTCTGGGGTGGATCGCGGCCGCCCTGTTTCACGCGGGCTGATCATGTGCAGGACGGTGTTGATTCAGCAGCAAAGGTCGTTTGGGTGTTTGTGCCGTGCTCCTGCCCTTTGTGCTGCCGCTCAGCTGTGCAGGTCGGGCTGGGAACAGAGCTGGAGCTGCAGGATTCGGGGCACAGGGAGGCTTGTGCCCACCCCGCAGACCTGCTGCCCCCCTTCCCGTGCCCATCAGCCCCTCCAGCCCCATGTGCCCGCAGGACAGGTGGCCAGGCCTGTCCCCAGGCTGCCAGCCCCATGAGCCCTGTGCACGCACAGGCAGTGCCTTGCGGGGGCTGCTCTGGCCCCTGCGGCACTTTTCCATGGCTGGCCAAGGACAAGGCCATGGGGGAATGTCACCGTTCCTCCTCCACGCAGAGCTGCTGGCTGCGGCCGTGAGACCGCATTCCTGCTTCATGATCCATATCGATCCCCCAGGAGCGAGTTCCTGCCTGCCAGAGGGGCACGGCAGCCACGGAGGAGGAGGAGGAAGACACTGACCCTTGCTGGGTAGGGGGAAGCAAGCCACAGAGGGGCCGAAGGAGCTCCAGACTGGGCTGTAGCTGCCCAAGCAGCCGGGGTGTTCCCTGGTTAACCCCTGTTATCTCTCGCCTTCCCGGCTGTGGTTGCGGTCAGTGCTGAGCAGCGGAGGGGGAGGAAAGCCGCACGCCCAGCAGTCTGACACACTGATGTACAACGTGACCCCCGGCTTCCTTCCCGTGGCCTCTCGGGTCCCGGCCCCAGGCACGGGTCACCCCTGCTCACGGGGGTGAGGGGAAGCGACACTCCCCTGCCCGCCTTTCCTGCGCTGGCGTGTGGAGGGGGTGCGGAGCACAACCCTCCTCCATCAGTGAGGGGCAGGGGGCTGGGAAAACACCTCCTGGCAGCTGGCACATGGTCTACGGAACACCGGGCCCGGCCCCTCACAGCTGGCGCTGAGCTGCCCCAGTTGTGTCAGCATGAGATGGGTGTGGGCCATGACGGGCACGGGGTGGCAGCAGGGACACGCGGGGTTGTTCACTCGCACAGGGAGAGAGTCGGGGGGAACCACTTGCTGAAATGAATTTGGATTAATTGGATTTCCGACGATGGTTGGGTGGGCAGGAGTGCCAGGGCCGTCCCTTGCAGCAGGGGTGAAGGCACCCTGCTCCAGGGAGCGCATTCAGCACCTGTTAGGTGGTTGTGGCATAAAGCAGAGACCTTGTCACCAAGGCAGCACAGCCCCTCTGTCCTGGAGGGACCGCTGCTGCTGGTGGGACGGGGCTTCAGCCTCCCCTTGCAGCTGGGTCTTGGGCACCTTCCTGCACACTGCCAGCCACCAGGGAGCTTGGAAAACCCACAGAACCTGCCATGCTCATCTTCCCTGCAGCCCGCAGTCTTGCTTTCAAGCACTGGGCTTCTCTGGTTACCGCAGAGAGAAGCCGAACGCAGCGACTGATGCCTCTCGTGCCACGCTGAACGTCCTGACCTTGTCCCGACAGCCGAGCGTTTGCCACCCTGGAACAAACGCAAAACAATTGTGATGATTCAATTACAGCTCCTGTTTTGAATTGCAATTTCGCTCCCTCTGTAGGTTAATTAGTAGCAGAGCCCCTGGCTATCTGTGGCAAGGGTTTGCAGCAAAGCACATTAAAATTCAGCTGCATGCCATTAATGAGCAGCAAGGTGTTTTTCCAGGCACACGCGTGCTTGCCTTCTTCCTTGCAGCGCTCAGGTGCCTCGCTGAGAGGGAGAAGTAAATGCTCAGCAGTGGTTAGGAGCTGGTCTGTGGCTGGGAAACCCCTGGCCTGCATCCCTGAGCTGCTGCAGGCTTGCTGGGGGAAGCTGTTTGCATCCCTGATGTTGCCTGCGCCCATTATCAGCTTGTACTGTGGGCCACGCTGCTGCGGTTGGGTTGGAGAGGTGCTTTGCTGGGGGTGCATGGGCAGGCTCACCTGCCAAGGATCTGCTTGAGCCCCTTCAAGCTGTTTGTGAAGGTCGTTTCTCAGCCATGAGAGAAGAGCTGAAGCAAGAAGCAGCCAGTCCCTGGCTCCAGCCCATGGGGACCCTTTGCCCCAGACCTCTGCAAGTCCCCCGGGAGACAGCCAGCAGGCCACAGAGCAGTGTTGATGTCTGTAGGAGATGCTCAGTGCAGTGATCAGCTCATGGAGAGGGAGGGAGGGAGGCAGGTGATGCCTTCCCTTGCTGCTCGTCCCTTCAGATTGGTTTTGCCCCCAGCTACCTGCAGCAGGCACTGCTTACAGCTTCTGCTCTGTCTCCATGCAGGTACATTGAGAGGAAAGCATTCCTGGAGCGTGTGGATCACAGGCAGTTCGAAATTGAACGTGACCTCAGACTGAGCAGGATGAAGCCCTGATGTGCCGGGGGTGGCGGCGGGGGATCCTGCTCCTTTCTGTGCCCAAGCGCTGGCTGGGGGTTGCCAGCCACCGCCGGACCAGCGGGCACAGACACTGTTCTCCACCCGAGACTCAGCCTGTACGTCTCCACGTACAGGTTTTTCCTTTTACTGTAATAGTTTGGGGAGGGTATTTGTCAGTGGGAAGGGTTACTTTGAGGGTTAAATGGCCCAGCAGGTGACAGAAGACATCACTGTGATTCTGGCAGGTGGCTTTCCGAGGAGAAGAGATGGTGGCACCCATCCCTTTGCCAACCCCGGGTGCTTCTGGCTGCAGGAGGAGCCGCCAAGGCTGGGAGGGTGCTGGAGCCATGGTTAGGGCTTAGCTGGTTGAGAGGAGCTGCAGGAAGGTTTCACGGCTGCTGTGCATGCACAAACTGTGCAATTCGGGGCTGGAGCCCTTCTCCCACTCTGCCAGCCCCGCAGCGCTCCCTGCCCCTCCATGCTGTGCTCCTGCCCGGACAAAGCCAAGCTGTCTGTACTTGTTTGTGGGGTCTGATGATGCTGGGGGGGTTAAGCAAGCCGATGAAGAAATCCTTCCTTGTTCACGCTGTTGAGAAGACTGGAGCAGCTGCAGCAGGCAGGACGGGCCAGGATCCGAGCATTCACGTGAATAAAGTGTTCCATCCCGACACTCTTGCGTGCTGGCAGCGTGGTTTGTGTGGGAAATGGAGGGCAAAGAAATTAAGGGTCACGCACAGTAACGAGTGTGTGACTGCGGTGGTGAAAATCCCTGCTCAGAGGTGCCCAGTGTCTGCCTTAAGAGCAGCCTGGGGGTCAGGGCAAGTGCGTGGGTCCTTTCCCTCTGCAGTGCTGGGGCTGATGTTGGAGTTAAATCCAGGACTGGGGGGTGATGGGGACAGCGTAGTCCTCCTGTAACAGGGAACCCACCCAAGGCCTGGCCGCACAGGGACGATCAGCAAGCGAAGGGAGGGCAGAGCGAGACGCCTGGGCGTGGGGCGAGTGGTCAGAGCTGGAGGCCAGCAGCTCGCTGTCATCCTGGCCATCCCTCCTGCTCAGCAGCTCCTCATGTTTGGCCCATGCACATCCTCGGGGCTCCCTGGCCTCTCCCCGCGGGATGCTCTGAGCCCTGCCAGTGGGGCAGCCCATGCCGGCACTGTGCCAGGGGCAGAGTGGCACAAGCTCCGTCCTTCAGTTCGTGGGGTGAGCGATGCCACCCCTGCTGCTGGCCCCTTGCCCGTGGCTCTGAGCGTGGTCTCAGCTTTGGGCTCACGTGTCAGCTGCTGAGTCAGCCCTTGCTCTGCGGCCACGTTGCGGGATAGAGGAGAACAAAACACCACGTGCTGGGGTGAGCTGAAGCCCTTGGCACCCAGTTCTGTGCAGAATCGGCTGTTCGGGACCTGCTTACATGAGCCTGAAACTGGACAGAAAGAAAACAACGGGGGTGATGACATGTTCTCATTTCCAAACCCTTCCAAGCCGGTTGCTGCTTGGGTTTTGTTTGCAAAAACAACCGGCGTCCCTATCCAGGGCACAGTTGCAGGAGGTTTCAGCCCTCGGCAGGGTGAGGTTGGTGCTGCTGGCCCTCTCTGGAGGTGCCAGACCCCCTGTCTCCCCCATGCACTGGGCTGGGGGGCCAGCCAGGTCCTGCCCTGTTCCCAAGGTCCCTCCCAGCAGGGACCCCAAGGCGAGCCTGGCGTGTTTGGCAGCAGATCCTCACTGATGGTGAGACACAGGGGCGGCAGCTGGGCTGCGAGTGGGGCCGGAGGGCTGGGCCCGCTGCAAGTGCTGAGCTGGCAGTGAGGAAATGGCCTGCCTTCTGCTGAGGAGGAGAGAGTGGGATATTGGGGGTCTTCTCTGCCCTGTGTCCCCCTGGGACTGCGGTCCTGGAGCCTCACACGCTGGACAGAGGTGACGAAGGGTCACATCACCCCTGCACAGGCTGGGTCACCACGGCATCTGGCTCCCTGGATATAGCAAACCAAAACCCTCGCTGTGGCACAGCCATCCCGTGGGTGCTGCCTGCCATGTCAGGGTGCTGATTTGGCTGCATTTTAAGGCTTGTTCTGCTCCAGCAGCTTGGCCAGGGTCTTGGGGCTCCAGTGGCTCCAGTGGCCTGGGGTCTAGAAATGGCAGATAAATCTGTGTGTTGTGTTACAAACCTGAGATGCAACAGGAGATCCCAAATGGCAGGGGCACCAAAACCAGCCCTGCTCTTAAAAGCCTTGAAGAACTCCAGGCTGTGTCCAGGGCGAGCTCTGCAGCAGTCTCAGGCTCCGGATGGCTCAGGGGAATGGCTTTGGCTTCACATGCACGTGAACGCTGCAGCCATGGGATCCAGCCAGCGCAGCCTCCACCAGCACGCTGGTAAACCGGGAACATCGGTGATCCCTGTGTGAGGGGTCCTGCCTGCCAGCCCAGCTCTGCTCTCCAAAACCACTCCAGCCTCTCTTCTCTGGGTTTTTTTTCCTTCCCTTCAGCTGAGCAAATGTGGAAAATCTTGAAATCCTGGAAGCAACCTGACCTGCTGGAAAAGAGCGGTTTAACGGCGGTGGCCGGGAGCCCCGGTTCCCCTCTCCACTGGGCTCCCCCGCCTGCAGCAGCGTGCCGTGCCCGGCTGGGCTTGGAGGGTGCTGGGCTGCAGTGCCAGCTCCTGGCCCGGCAAGCTGGGGCGGGCTCAGCGGGACGGCCAGGAGGCAACCTCCAGCCTGGGGCTGATTCCTGGCTTCCTCCGCGTGCGCTCCCAAGCGTCCCGCGTTTTTGCTCGGTTGGATCATGTATTCCTCGCCTCTCTTTCCTGAAGACGAGGAGTGATTTACACGTCTCCAGAAAACACAGCTTGGCTGCTTAGGAAGGGGGGGGAAAAAAGGGCCAAAAGCCAATCCGCTTGCTATTTCCATCCCCCAGCTGCCTTCCCACGAAGGGGGCTGGCCCCGGTACCCACCAGCTCTCACACCCCCACCAGCCCTCAGCTTTCTGGAAGGAGCAAAGCTCCCAGGAGATGTGGGTCCCTCTTTTGGCATGTGCCCACCTTGAATTGTCTTCTCCACCGACCCACTGGGAGCATTTGCTTGGGGTCATTTTGGCCCACCAAGGCGTCCCCGATGGCCCAAGCATCACCTCGCCCCAAGGAGCTCCCCCTTCCCCAGCCGCCTGAAGGGGCCCCTTGTGTGGCTGGGCCCCGAACAAGGCAGCGATTGTGTCCCTGTGCCCGGACGGTCGGGGCTTTGGCCGTGCTGGAACCGACTGCGCCCGACCCATGTGTTGAGCTGCTTGGTGGGGTCTGGGGAGGCTGTTACGGGGCCATGGAACTGTGGACAGGAAGATAATTCATGCATTTAAAGCTGCTTCAGCCATAGGGATGTGGGAACAAACATCCAGCTCTGGGAGGAGGTTAAGAGCTGGCTGCCCACAGTGGCTGCCCAGGGGTGCTGCCTGGGGCCGTCCCAAGCACCACGATGGGATCTGGGGCCGGCCAAGCCACCATGGGGCAAGTGGGGACTGGGAAGAGCTGGTGCCCAGGAGCTGACACAGCCCCTTCTGCAAGCTGCTGTTTCCAGTCTTTGCCACCTCTTTTCCCCACAATGTCCTGTCCAGCAGCAGTGGCATTTCTGGCTGCAGTGGTGTGGGACTAACGGGGTAACAGGGCGGCTCATGGGTCTCCCATCCCACCCGAGTGAGGGTCCCCACCCCAGGCCTCCTCACACCAGTGGTGGGTGCTGGTGCTGGCGTTTGAAGCTCCCCGCAGCGAGCTCCAGCCGGGGGTGAGAATCAGCGCCAGTGCTTGCTGGGGATGAATGGGGAGATGAACAGAGCCATCACTGTTGGAGCAGCCTGAGGCTGGAGCTCCACCTCGGCCTTTCTGTAGGCGAAGGGGATGCCCTGCCATCCTGCCCGCCAGAAAGGCCACGGTCTCCTCCACCATCCCCTCTCTGCAGCTGAAAACCGACCCAGCGCCAGGGAAAGGCACGGGGATAAATCCTTGTTGTGATCCTGTTGGGTCCCGTGATATTACAAGCCAAGAGAAATGTCCTCATTATTTCCAGAATATTGAAGTCTAATAAATCCCGTCCTGCCTTATAGGATTTATTTCTCCGTTCATTGCTAGGAGACTCAGTCCCGTGTAATCCTATTGCTGCTCCGGAAGGTGGGAAGCAGCTTTCCAAAGCACAGACCTGGCGGGGCTGCAGGCAGGATCTGCAGGCAGGAGCACGCAGCCCCATTCGGAGCTGCTGGTCCCCCCGGGGGTGGCTCCAGCCCCACCAGTGTCCCAGTGCCACCCTCTTCCCACTGTTCCGGAGCTGTGCCCCAGTATGGGTTCACCAAAACACATCCCACCCGACGGCTGGGGCATTAATCAGCAATTAGCCAATTAACTTGGCACAGCACAGCACAGCACACCTTGCTCCCCCAAATTCCCACATCTGGGGTCCTCTGACACCTTCCCGCTCCAGGAAATGGTCCTGATGGGAAAAGCCAGGCGCAGCGCAGGCAGCCCCCAGCAGACACGGCGCCACCTGCCTGGTGCGGAGCCGGCCGTGCCTGGCTCATGGGACACGGCAGGACTCTCCCGGAGACAATGACAGACGCATGAATATGGCTGGAAATTTCACCAATGAAGGCTTTTCCATAGCAACCGTTGCTGGGGCAACCTGCATCCCAAGCAGCATCCCTCCCCAAACACCGAGAGCCGGCGAAGAGCCACGGTGCAGCAGCGGAGGAGCCCTCACCATACCCCACCGCCAGCAGCACGGGGATGCTCTGGCTGCACCGCTCCGGCTCTGAGCATCCCCAGTGCCACGGGGCCCCTGAAACGCTCCGCTTTTCTTCTTCTTTTTATCATTTCATTTTCTTCAAGGTGGGAGAAGCTGAAGGGAAACTTGTTGGTGCCTGTCACCCCCCAGGCGCTCGTCGGGAGCAGGGGGGATGCGGGAGCAGCTGCCAGCTCCAGGCGTGCAGCAGGCTCTGGCTCCAGTGCACTGAAATGGCCAGTGTGGAACAAAGCAAACACCCATGGCCTCGTGGGGTGGGCTGCGGCAGCGGGAGAGGGGCTGGGGAGCTCGGAGCCCAGCCTGGGAATGCCCGCAGGGTTCAGCCCCTGTGCTGTCACCACTGCCACAAGCAAGAGGAAACCACAGCTGTGCTTGCCTGGGTGGCTGTGGTTTGCGGGCACGACCGCAGCCCCTGCCGCTGGGTATCTCCTACCCTTGGCCATGCCTCAGTTTCCCCTTCCACCAGCAATGCCCAGGGTGCCCTGTCTCTGAGCAGGGGATGGTGCAGGGAGGGTGCTGGTGCTGGGGGCCTGGGGTGGTGGTTCTCAGGGAGCGGAAGGAGCCCTGCTTTTTGGGGAAGGAAAGGGAAGGGTGCATGTTTGCAATCTGGCCTGGACTCTGCTGCCGCACGCCGGTGTGGCCCAAAGATTACCCCCGGGGTGAGAGCAGCCAAGAGGAAACACCATGGTGGGGGAATGGGTGAGCTGCATGGGTGATGTGTGAGCTGCAGGACCTGAGAGCTGCATGGGCACGCTGGCACGCAGGCCCCTGCTCCCGCTGCCTGGCTCCTGCACACTGCTGCGCTCGGCCACGCTGGCCCGGCCGGCAGCATCGGTGTCCCTGCAACTCACACGTGGCTGCATGGGCTGCGTGTGTCCTGCAGGTCGTGTGCCTCTGTGCAGCTCACACCTGTCCCTCCTGGGCAGCTCACACGTCCCCCATGCAGCTCACACATCTCCTGTGCAGCTCCCACATCCCTTGTGCAGCTCGCAGGTCCTGCAGCTCCCAGGCCTGTGCAGCTCCCATGCAGCTCGTAGGCACCCCACAGCCTGCTCCCAGCTCCAGGCAATGCCGGCAGGGCCTGTGGTCAGTGTGCGGCAGCGTTAAGGGCGGGCTCGTGGCCGTCAGTGCCCGGGCTGTCGGGACAGGCTGGGTGGGCAGCGTGATGGCTGCTGTGGTGGGCCCTGGAGGATGTGTGCCACAGCGTGTGCCACGGTGTGTGCCACGGTGTGTGCCATGTGTGCCATGGTGTGTGCCACGGTGTGTGCCATGTGTGCCATGTGTGCCATGGTGTGTGCCATGGTGTGTGCCATGGTGTGTACCATGGTGTGTGCCACGGTGT
>VZRW01003941.1:84718-134838 GCA_013398125.1 Aegotheles bennettii | reverse complement strand
CCGGCAGCGACCAGGACTTCGCTCCCCCTCGGCTCCCCGAGCAGGGGGGCTGCTGGCGGCGGGCGGCTGGCCTGGTTAGGCGAAAATTGCCCGCAGAAAACACCCCCCGGGGGCTGCTTTCCAGAGACACCCGACGGCGCTCGCAGTCCTCGTTCCCCCACCCCAAGCTGGTGCAACCTCCGTGTTAACGTGCAAGCCCGCTCCCAGCTTCTGCAAACAGAGTAAAGGGCCACGTTCTCCAAACAGGCGAAAGCAAGCGTGTGTAACGCTGGGGTAGTTTAACCCAGAAATACGCAAGCAAAAAAAAAAAAAAAACACCACACAAACCCAGAAACACACAGAAGAAACCCCAACCCAAAAAACCCAACCGGGAGAGGGTTTCCTCACGAGCTCCTGCAGTGTTGGGCTGGGAGACACCTGCTTCCCGGGGCGCTCGGTGCTCCCCGTCCCGTCCACCTCCCAAAAGCTCCCGCCTTGGATTGCTGAGAAACGAGTCCTGAAATAGTTTGCCACGTATAAATAATCTCATTTGGTTTATACTAAATATTGAGTATTCACAAGGGCATCTTTAAAAATCATAATTTTTAGGATAATTTGGAACAGAAAATTCAGATCATTCTGATGCTGCCAATATCTTATTTGCATCTGAAAAAAAAGCGCTGAGTTTTATCAAGTATTCGCTAACAACCATTGCATCAATAAAAAGACAGAGAGAGTTTTCTTTTCACATTTCCTTAGAAAAAAATCACTCGTGATGTTTAATATTTAGGATCATGATATTACTTCAAACCAAAATGATAATTTCCATGATTTATTTTTCCCCTAAAATAAAGAATAATTCTGAGAAACTTAGAAAACAATGCATGATAACTCTAATAAGGTGCCATATAGATTCATTGTCCAAACACTGTTAAGAAGGAATCTAAATCTTAACCTAAAAGGCCAATTTAGTTTGATTGATGCAGCAGAAGTAGGTAATTTAGATACCCAGCAGCGCTTCAACCCTGATACTCTTTTCACTCCTCTGGAAACATGCATTTTTAAGAGCTGAAGAGTATAACAAATTATGAGATAACTCCAGTCAGCAAGTCCTAACTTACCTGGTTAGTCTTTTTTGTAATGTAAATATTTGTATTTCTGTTCTTATTGCCAGTGACTTTTAGCTCCAGTTTCTTTTCTGGGCTGTGTCATTTTTATACTTGTTTCTAATATTTTCTTTGTGTGTCTTGTCACTGAGGTTGCCTTCAGTGTAATTTGAAAACGGGGATTTAAAATATTTGTTTTTTAAGAGACAACTGACCCTGGATTCACGAAGGTTTCTCACCCCTCAAAATGCTAGCATGTATTTCCTTAAAAGAACATGCAAACATTTGCACAGCAGGGAGGTGTGGGCAATGCCCCAATTTTCCCCTTTCCCTTTCTTGTGCCTTTAATATATGTGCAAGCATTAAGGTTTTATGGTAACTTTGAAGAACTGGGTGAGCACATCAGGTTTGCAGTTGCTGATCTTGAGAGCCAGCATGCCTCATGACACAACGCTGTGCAAGGAGAAAACTCACTAGCTTCAACGCTTCGAGCAGGTCTATTTTATGCCAAGCTCAGGGAAATGCAAAAAGCGCAACGCTGAGCGTAGCACAGGCCACAGGAACGCGTTACGGCACACAGGGGAGAACAAAAAACCAAAAGCCTGGGCCGCAGAGAAATGGGAAAGAGGAAGTTGAAATAGATATGTAAAGAGGGAATTTTGACACAGTGATTTGAACTTTGCATGTGGAAGTGAAAATAAGGGTAATCGGTGACAAATGGGAGAGCACTGAAGTGAGAAACACAGACTCCTCTAGAAGGAAAGGCTGTGAAATACCTGAGGCTGGAGACCTCTCACATATTATGGGAGGTAGCTATGGCTGGGGGATAAGCATCAGAGACTGATCAAGTAAAGGAGCTGCTGATCCTGTTTGGAAAAGGCAGTGTGATTACAAACTAATAGAAATAAGACTAGGCCATGACAAGTTTGAGCCAATTATAACTGCATGGACATAAGCTAGAAAATGCTAAGAGGAAGGAAAAATATTGAGCTGCAACTCTGAGGACTTGATGCAGGACTACTTCCTCTTAGAATGTGTAAAAGAGGAAATAAAAACTAGCTAGATTTTTTTCCTCTTTTTTTTTTTTTTTTTTTTTGTAGTAGTCCTGAGGTTGCTCCTGTAGACTTCACTGGGGGAACAGTAACGGGATCTAAAGAAAGTATGATAGAGGACCTAATTAAAGCTCTTACTTTTGCCAGAGTAAATGTAGAGACACACCAGACATCCATTTGATTACAGCAGGGTAAAATTGTTTTGAGAATTCAATCTCGGTCACGAAGATAAGATAAAATTAATTTTTTCATGGTTTAACCAATGTGAACATTGTAGATACAAGTCAGAAAATTTAAGGTTAGAAATCTATACATCTCTCAGCGTATCATATCAGAAATGCAGTGAATCCTATGTCCCTAAATATTTGTTTGTTAGCTGCTGGCACCAAGGAGCTATACTGCAAACATTTCAGACAAGGTGAAAGGCTTTGTCTCAGCAACTGCAGATTTCATTAGTTCAGATCACGATTTCCATCCATCAGGTTGCAGGTGAAGTCTTAAGTCAATGATTTGCCTTCATGCTTTTATAGGAAAAACAGAAATTGTTCACTAAATTGTGATTAAGCATTTGATTGAGACCTGCTTTTCCATTGACTTATTCTGAATTTATGCTGGGGCAGCACTGTTCAGAGCGGTGTGAGGAAAAGACAGGGAACTGGTACAGCTGTGGGGACCCTGACTCCCTGCATCCATGAGACGATTGGCTTGGTTTTGTTTTCTCCTGAATTTTACATTTCCATCATTGTGCTGACTTTTCTGTAGCTTAAAAGTAATGCTACTGATGTAAGTCAGACCAGAATTGGTCCCTTTTACTTGGATTTATTTATCGACAATTGAAGAAGTATATTTTAATGGCTTATTTCACATATCTTCTGTGTCAGAGTACACATTATGCTGTGTATTTTGGAGGTGCAGCAATGTAAAAACTTTTCTGTAGCTCTGCACAAACTAGGAACGGAAGTGATTCCTGTTTTCGCCAAACAGCTTCTTAGTCTACACAGATTTTTGCTGTTGCCACTTTTTCCTATTTTATCATGTTACTTGTTGATCTTCTGTGCCCCAAATTAAATGTTGCTTGAGGAAGCTGAGGTTTCTGCTCCTTGATTTTGCAGGTGGTGGCCTTGGGAGATGTGCCTGATGGGACGCTGGTAACGGTGATGGCTGGAAATGATGAAAACTACTCTGCAGAACTCAGAAATGCCACAGCTGCCATGAAAAATCAAGTAGCAAGGTTCAACGACCTCCGATTCGTGGGTAGAAGTGGAAGAGGTATGTGTTTGTTCTCAAGTACACTTTGGTCTTCAGCACCCATTATGTCCAGTTCTGTTTACATGGAGGGAATTTGAAGATGGTGTCTATTGAGTTTTCTGCATCAGGGAATGCTGTAAGGTCTGGCATAGGCCAAGTCCAAAGGCACAGAATTAGCTTTTTGGTTTTCTTGCTTTATCCTAGCCCGTTCTCCGTGTTACTTCAATTTTTAAACAGTGACATCTCATTTAAAAAAAAAAAAAAAATCACATAGACAGCACACATTTTGACTCTAGAAGCCATCCTGTCAAATTGAGAACAGCATAATATTACCTATGTTTAAATGATGTATTTTCAATTTAAAATTAGAATTTTCAGCTTGTGTAAAGACTCATGACCATCTCAGGGCTCCTAGGCACTCTCTGCAAGAGCTGGTCTCTGTAACAGAGTGAGTCAACCTAAAATCACAAGTAGTTCCTGCATAGGTCTAAAACTTTTCTGGCTTCATCCTGATCTGATGAAGACACAGGCCATTTTTTCTGACCTTCCTTTCTCTGTAATAGATATAGAACAGTATGCAGTAGTCCTGTTATTTAATGTGCTCCTGCAAGGTGCGTAGGATAGAACAGAACAGATGAGCTGACTCGCTGTATCTCTGTGATAACCAGCAATTACTAGTACATAATAAATAAAAAGGCCTTGTGAGCTCACTTAGACTAGAACTATATTAAAGCGTTGTTTGGAAGATGAAAATAGTATATGACATGTGCAGCTCATGTCGTAGGTGAGTGGGCAGGTGCACAAAGCTTGATCCAAAAGCCCATAAAATCAACAGAAGGACCCTTCGCCACTTCACTATTTGGCACCAGTCCATAATTTTTAACCCCATAAATTCCAAGCAATCATGTTTACCTCCCTATTACAAGATTATTTTAAGCACTCCTCTTGCATTACTGCCCTTGTTGCTGTGAGTGGAGTCCCTTTGCATGGGTCGGGGTGTGTGTGTGTGTGTCAGTCAAACCCACTGAAGAGAAACTGGTGAGCTGTTGCTCAGAAAAAGCTCAGAGAAAATATCAGCTTTTCTCTTTTAAGATCAAGAATGAAAAACTGTCGCACCATCCATGTGACTTCATTTGAGATTTGCTGATGTATATTTGTTCTGTTTCATTCATTATCTTCAAGTAAAATTGGAATGTAATATTATGGTGTTCCAAACACAGCAGTGTTATTTAGGGACAATTCAGTGTTGTAACACTCACAAATCAAAATTATAGTGTCTGCTGCGCTTAAGTAGGTTTCTGTACACTACTTCTTTGAGCAATTTGTGTGCCAGTGTCTCTCTGAACCAGATTAAATACTCAGAGCCCACTGACCCCTCCTCACCATTTGCCCCTCCCTCTCTCCCCATGTGTGCACCTGAGCCATGTGCTGATGCATGGTTGCATACGTGGCTCTTATGGACATGAACGGAGCTATGAGCATGCTTCAGAAGAGTTACAAAGATGACCCACTTCTGCTCGCTCACTCTCAAAACATTCTATTCCAAATGGGAGATGGGTCAGGCTTCAGACCGAGGAAGTCATCCTGATTATATGCAGCAGCCTTTATTTGCCTTTGAAGTGAAATGCATCTGTAAATATTCTTTCAATAAAAAATACAGTCAGCAATTGTGGAAGAACATGGCCCTCTGGAAACGTAGATGCAAGCAGTAAATACATTTGAAGAATAAAATACCAACCTGATCTGTCTGTATCCTGCAGCATTTTTAGCTGAGGATACAGAAGGAGATGTCTTTTGAATCGTGTTGTTTGGGCTCTCTTGAAAATGCACTTGGTGGAAAACACCCGCAGCTGAGAACGTAGCTTCGTAATGCTAGCAAAGAATAATAATAGGGTAATGCAGAGAAAATTATATCCATTTACTGAAAACATGAGAGATGCTGTAATGTCTAAAAGTATCAGTCATTAAACATGTTCATTTGTTATATTAAAGGTACCACCTTTTCAGTAAATGGAATTTGCATTATGATTCAGAGATGACTGTTTAGAAGATTCAAATGAATAGCTGGCAAAGTGGCAGAGAAGCTAATAAAAACAAACCTGTAGTTCAGTTCCTGGCCATGGTAATGAAGCTAGAAATCATAACAGTGAACTGTCTGAGTTTCAAGGTCAGAATCCAGCAGCTGAGGGAGAACAGTCCCTATTCATACAGAAAAGCTTGGTGGGGAGTGTCTCTGAGGCCCTTACCATAAGTGGTTGCTAGTAGCTGGTCTCTTGTGTGTGGACATAAACCTTGTATGTTGCATGATATTCAGGTGCTCGGGATCCTTTAAGCGATGGAGTGATTTGGGAACACTGCATGCTATTAGTCAGTCTTCGAGGTTAAATCTCATCACCTCTGTTGGCTGCCCATCTTTGGAGCGAGTGACTAATGTATGCTTTTGTTTACTCCTCGAACAGGGGATTGTTTTCCAAAGGTGGGGATTGTTTGCGTTTGGTACGGGATTTCTGAGGTGCTGTTCTGTTGCATTTGTATAAAGCCTGAAGCATAAGGTAGCTGCTTCAAAGGGCATTGCTTCCTTTGATACTTTGCTAGAACTGAAACTTTGTTTGCTGTGTAATATTTGAGTTTGAATAAGTTCAGTTGCCACCAGTGATAATGTGATGCCAGGAGTATTATGTGAACAGTGATTGAAAGTTCACATCGGTTACGGTCAGAGTGGACGCTCTTTGTGTAGCTTGGATTATTTAAAATCTCTGTTGGAGAATAAGGAACAGTTTCGAGCTGTGACAGTTCCCTGTGCATCGGTTATCACCCAGGTGTAACCATCCCCATTAAAAGCCTTGCCGAACTGATGGCAAGCCACCCCTCTCTCCCTTCTAAGAGAGTAGGAAATTGTTCTTCTTGAAGTTCCTAATAAACAGCTAGATTTTCTTCCTTGGGCTTTAAATGAAATTTAGCAAGACAGCCTGACAGCTGTTTCAAACGTAGGTCTATTGTACACATTATCATCTCGATG
This sequence comes from Aegotheles bennettii, assembly GCA_013398125.1. Taxonomy (NCBI): domain Eukaryota; kingdom Metazoa; phylum Chordata; class Aves; order Caprimulgiformes; family Aegothelidae; genus Aegotheles; species Aegotheles bennettii. Next base: position 128,434 of record VZRW01003941.1, on the reverse strand, counting down.
AATAAGCAGCTCTGTGCTGACTGTGAGGGAATTACAGTGATTCCCCCCCTGTGCGGGGGTCTGATCCTGCCTGTCAGTCAGAGCAGACGCACCAACCAAATATTGGCCAAAGCTCAAAGAACTGAACCGCGTTTCAGTGTTCATTTTGTATCTAACAGAAAGCGCCTGCCCCTGTTGCTCTGCTTGTGCCTGTCGTTCAGAATTTAAAAAAACACCCACTTGATTTTCGTGACACCCTGAATGGGAACTGAGAATATCGCAGGTCGCCCAAAACATCAAGATGTTGTATAAAAGCAATTTGGCTGGCTTTCCCGAACAAAACAGATTTACATTGGAATTGGCTGTGCTCCAGAGTTACTATTCCTCACCCTAGTTTGAGAATGCTACTGGGAAAACCTGCCTGTCTGGCTTGTAAGACCAAGTAAGTAATTTCTGAAAGAAAAAATGTAGTTTAAAACTTCAGCCAATCTCACCCCCCCTTGCCTGATTACCTGATTAAAAAAAAATAAAAATCTCTATTTTTCTCCCTCCATTCATAAACACTTCAAACTTCCAAATGCTACTACCTCAAAGTACCCTGTTTTCTTAATGTATAATGAACCAATCTGGGTTACTATGATGAAATAAATCTGATGCAAAAAGCCTGACACCATGGCAGTTCATTGGATAAAATTAAAAATAAATAGTTATTTTGGAGAGGGAAAGCTCTGTGGCTCAGTAAGCATTACATATTTTCCTCATGGAATCATTAATCCCGGTAACTATCTTCTTTGTAGAATGTAACATTAAAAAAAAACCTCAACAAATAAACATGTTTTCCAGATGAAAATAATTATTAATAGGTTATCATAATAGTAGCTAATGGGGAAGTGTCTTGGCTTGCTGCAGAAGATCTCAATCTAAAGCTGAGATCTGGAGCTTTGTGATAGCTTTCCAGCAAGGCATTTTTAAAAACTGCATCTTGGAGAGGACTGAAAATTAAACTTATGTATATATTTCTTACCAGCTATTGGGGTCAGATTTGTGAATAAACTTTGGGATAGTTTTCAGTTTCCACAGAACCAAAGAAGGACTTATTTTTCACAGGAGTAGCTGGTAGGAGATCATGATAGAGAGATATTACCAAGTATAATCAGAAGTTCAGGATATAATTTTGGGGAAGAAAAATCAGTTTAAGCTGGAATCTCAAAAATACTTAAAGCCCAGAAATTACTGGCCTGGATTTTGAGTCCAATTATTTTTATTGGTCTTCCAAAGTCAGAATTTTGCTCCTTCTGTGCAGCTTCAGCTTGTGGTTGCATTATTTGAGCACTTTGTTAAAATTTGGTTTATTTTTTACTTAAACATATTCAAAATTATAAAAGTATGTGCAAAACAGAAGGGGATGCTATTCAACAGGATCGTAAAATCAGTATTAAGCAGCCGGCCAGGTCCTGGTCCAAGCCATTGGAATGCTTCAGGGGACACGGTATCAGATACTGGAGTAGCAACAAACTGTGCTTGCCAGACAGGACAAAACTAGAAGAAATCCAACAGCAATCAAAACTGAAAAAGGAGTCAGTTGATAGAGTGTAAAAACAACTATTTATTTCTACTTCAGATTGATAAGCATGCAGGATGCTGTGGCTAGCAAGAGGGAGGTTTGGCCCTAGAGAAATGGGCAGCTCCTTTGAGCCATCCAGCAGCCCTGCCATCACGCCGGGCATGGGCAAGGCTGGCATGGCCACCATGGGGTGAGAAAGCTTGGCATCTGCAACACTTCTTGCCCCGGGCTGCCACTGCTGGACCTGCCGTTGCAGGCAGTGGCCAAAAGACTGCTGCACTGCTGGTCCTCACCCCTGGTGTGCGTTAGAGGGTCAGTGTTTATCACAGTATCTTCTCCCTCCAGTCTGGTCTGAATGGTGGATTTTTCTCTAAAAGACAGAGGCTAGAAGTGGCAATTTTATTTTTAAGTGCCTTAGGGTCGCTTAGTTGTGTTGTTATTTTAACCGAGATTTCTGTGCAAACCGAGTAGCTGTGGAAGAACTCAGTGTGCAGACTCCCTGCACCAGTACAGAGGAGCCGATGACTATTTCAAGCCGAATAGCTTGGGTTGGCGTTAGATTGATCAGCGAACCCAGCCCCTTCAAGACGATGTCTGCCTCAGTGCTGGCCTTTGGCAGGGACGTAGTGGCAGGAGGAGGGGAGGGGATAAGACTTTCTCATGACGCCAGTGTTGTCTTCAGCACACACTCAACTACGTGCAGCCGGGTCTGCATGAATTGCTGATTGTGTAAGAAAGTATATGTATGATGCAGCTCCGCGTGGGGGTTTGACTCGAAAAACATCATGTGGTCCGTGAGGCTGAGCATGACTGTGGCTGGCTTTGCCAGCTCCCAAACACTCTCTGCTGGGTTACTTAAAATTTTGTCTGGGCGAAAAAACTCTCAATCACAGAGTGTCAACAGGAGAAAAATAATGGCAGAGCGATTTGGAGAACTTCCTGTCTCCGGGAGCATTACTGCTGTAAACAGTGGCTATGCCAAGTGCTGAACTACTGCCCTCAGTCCAATAACAATAAATCTATTTTTTGGTTCTGCAGAGCTCTGCTTGTACATTTTTTGAAACTCAGGCTAGTGATGAGGATGAGGCAGATGCTATCCTCTCAGCATTTTCTTATTGTTTTGGTGGTTTTGTTTGTTTGTTTGTTTGCTTGTTTCCCATTACAAAAGGAGTTGGGCTTACCAGGATAGTGCTTATGGAAAACAAAGTACCTCTCTAGATGAAAAAGTTACATAGTTTCAAGAGATCTATTTGCCTTTCAGCTTTTCTTTTTTTATTTGTTTTTATTTTGCTCTTTATTTCAGTGTGCCCTCCTTTGGAGGCAGCTTGAGTTCTGGTAAAAGAATACTTTTTTGTGTGTGTGTCTATGTACCTATATATGTGTGTACCTGTATTAAAACTCAAATAACAGCTGCTATTTTGTCATCAAAATCATTCTGAGAGACTAATTAAGACCCCAGCTTCAGGGCTGGCTAGTGAACTTCAGCTGACTACCTTATGGCATGCAGTTCTTGACAGCTCACTCAGGACTAGCAGAAGTGAGGATGCTTCAAATCAGTGGCTTACAATTGCTGTCAGGAGAGTCTTTCCCAGCACTGTCATGAGCATAAACCCTAATCAGTCTGAATCAGTCTCTGTTCCCTTCTAAAAACCCTTTATCAGCAATAAAAAAATAGACGGGTTTCTTCTATTACCTTAACGCTCTGTGGCTCTCCACCTCTTGTGCTCCCAACCTATTCCTCCTTGTTTCCCAGCATATTATTTCAACGCAGCTTCCTCATCTTCTCCAAATCAACTTTATTCCCTTCAGATCTGTCCTGCATCAATCTCTGTCTCTTGTCCTCCTTCTTCTATTGATGCTCTTCCTGCTCATCCCCTTCTAGAGCTGCTGTCTCTCAGCACAGATTTGGATTTCTGTGTGAGCCTTTATCACGGGAGAAGCTTTTGGCCTTGAAATGTTCTTCTAGGAACTATCCTAAATTCCTTCCACCCTTTCCTACTGTTCCCTCCAGGGACGGGGGGCTACCTGCTCTGTGGTGTGGGGAGGGAACAAGCAGTGCATGGGGGAGAGGGAGAAGATTCTGGAGGCTGAGGCCAGAAGGAGGGAAGCAGCTGCTTTGAAGGCTTGATGCCATAAGAGCTCTTCAATGGGGCGGTTCTTAGAGCAGCGTGTATGCACATCAGTTCCCTGAAGTTTAGGGAGGAACTGAAGGAAACGCTTTGGCAAGGCCACAAACATTCCACAGGCTAGACTTTATGCACCATGACTCTAACAAAGCTGCGTCCATAGCTGAGACCACAGAGGTTGCTCTACGTTTGAAAGTTGTCTCCAGTAGAACTTGGCAGGTTCCAAGTTCATAATGGCAGTGTTATCTCCCCCATCACTGACTGCATGGATATCCATTGAGTGACCCCAGACCTCTTCCGAGCTCTGAAATCAATGCACATTGCATTAGTGTAATGACAGCATGGATGAGTCCTTCCTCTAAGAAAATGATCTCAGAGTAAACAGTCCCAGTGCACACTCCCATGCTCAGCTAGCTACTGAAGAAATGACTTGTCAGGTTGTCTTTTGGCATTCATCTGCTTTAGACCACTGCTGGTGGAAGTCCTTTGCTTGCTAAAATCACCCTGATGATCATATAAGTGCCCCTTGAGTTATATATTCAAAGCAGCATGTTGGTCTTCCAGTGAACCCACACCTTTCTTGTTCTCTGTACCTGGTGACTCTGCCTGCAGCCATGCTGAGAGGTCATCATCTTCATCACTCCATAGGGCAAGGAGCACGTTTGTTCCAAGGTCCTGCATCATGCCAGAGCACTAAGGTATGCCAGCATCTGGCTGGACAGGTAGCCAGACTTGGGCTGGTCCCAGATGAAAGCCAGTGCTTGAAAAAGGGAGAGGGACAGAGACAAAATCCAGGTCTCAAAGGGCTTTTCCTAGGTTCGCAAGAAAATGCACCATGAAATGAAGATGCCTCAGAATAGGATCTGCCCAAAATTACAACACCCATTACACTGAGGCTTTCCCAGTCTGGTGATTAGACAAAAGATGAGAACAGGGGCTTCAGGAGGTGAAGAAGCCATAGGTTCAAACACAAAAGCAGTCCTTGGAGAAGAGAGTAGAACAAGGTGCTCCCCTCACCACAAATGCTGCAGCCACCAGCTCCAAGAGCCATGCATGCACCACTCCTCTGCCCGAAGGACCTCTTCTCCCAGAGGACTTCTAGCTGCTGGGGCTATCAGCATTGAGGACTCTGCCACCTCACCACAGATCTCTGACCATGATGCCCTTAGGGGAAGTGCAAAGTGTACATCTGAGGCATGTCCTACGAAGCAGGGACCTTCCCTGGGGAAAAGCCCTAATGCTTAAAAATTAGCATTAATGTTTCCCTTCTTGTCAACCTAAACCAAAGTTTCTGGGGCAGTTTCTGGGGCTAAAGCAGGAGCAGCGGCCACCATGAAAGGCCATCAGTGGGTGAGACCTGAACAGCATCTCCTGAACCAAATCTTCCCAAGGAGAAGGGGCAGAGGAGGCCTTAGGCTGCAGGTCGGGGCCAACTGACCATGTTGAGATACTCCTTCTTGGAGGCTGAGCTTGTAGCCTCGAGGACATTGGGTCTGTTTGGCAGGGCAAGCCCCCTCAGATATCCACTGTGGCTGTTGCTAGGCACTACCTGGATGGGGGGGTGGGAGGTGTGAGTGGTGTAATTTTGGACTTAAGCATTTAAATCAAACCACTTCAGGCAGCTAAATCCTCTTGTGAATCTGGGCCTTAACCTTTTCATGTCTCTCTCATCTCCTATAAAGTGCAGGTGATAATTTCTACCTCAAAAAGCTTATTAATGGTTTGAAATTATAGCTGAGTTAAGGACTATTATTAGGCTTAAGGATCCCAAGACATTTTCTGTGAGAAGGTGGTAGCTTTGTATATAAGTAATTTAGTTTTGAACTGTCCTTTCCATCTGGTGTTCCTGTTGCTGTTTCTCCCTTTCCCTGAACCATTCATCAGTGACACAGCAGTCTGCTGCACAATCATTTCTTCATTTCACCCTAGAGCTGGATACACTTCATGGAGGCTAAGTCATTTCTGAACACTTATTCCCAAACAGCCGAAGCTCAGGTACTGAGAAGCACTTTGTTTAAAACTGAAATGATAGTGCAGTGAGGAAAAAAAGATAAAAATTCCCTGATATGTAGCAGGTCACAGCTTGAGAGCAGATGTTCAGGTTTCAGGGTAGCCCACACATAGGAGCATCAGGGATTTACATTAGTCTCATCTTTGCGGGAAAAATAATTCCACCCTCTCAAAATCTCTGTTCAAACCTCAGTGACATGTACGTTTGTATAAATTGTGTATATACATTTCAAGTCTTAAAAATATTTCAACATTATGCGCTGTGTTTTAAGACTCAAACTATAATGTCCTTGTGCTGCCACTCTGCTGCAGAGGCCGGGCACTCCATAGGAACTCATTCTTCCTGTGCTGTAATTATTGTCTCCACCCAAGTTCATAAGAATTTTATAGTAGTTACTGCTGCAACTCCACTTATAGTTAGAGGCTGCTTGGGTTTCCATTAAAAGGTCTTCTCCCCCATCCCAGTCTTTAAATACTTAATCCATTTTGCAGACTTGATCTGCGGGCTTTCTGTCTAAGAAGGTATCCCACCCCAAAAATTCAGTTAGAACAGGTCACTTGGGTTGTCTTTCAGAACAGAATGGAAACCCATTTTTTTTTAAGTTGTCAAATATCGTTACAACTCTGGTGCACACACTCAGACACACGCATACATGTACCACGTCCATCACAAATCCGCAAAGCTGACATTTATGTAGGACTTAGACCTAAGGATGCTAAAGTAAAAATAACGTTCCTGCCAGCGAAATTCCTACCACAGCATGAAATTAGACAAGATCACAATATAGGGGAATTCCTGGTGGTTTTGTGTGTTTGTGGATTGTTGATGTTGGCATACAAAAGTGACTCATGTCTATGTTAACTACTGGCTGTCACCCTAAGCTGACTGTTGTAGGAAACCCTGTCTTCAGAGACCTCTTTCTTGCCACCTTGGTCCCAAATCTCTTGACCCGATGCCTCTTCTCCTCAGTTAGCTCATTTACATCCTTTCCCAGAAGTTCAGAGTTATTGTCCTATCTGTCTTCTGCTGAAGATCCCTTCCTGATAAGTGGCCATGACCATTTAGTATCCATAGCTGGTATCTCCTGCTACTCAACTGACACAGGTTTTTTTTTTCTCAGGACAGAAAAAATTGTGCTTTTGTGGCATCTCTGCTGCAGCACATTCACAGGAAAAATAACATAAAGGTAGTAGAAATAGTAGTAGTAGTAGAAGGTAGTAGAAATGAGGGAAGGGACCCGAAGAAACCCAACTGAGACTGAAGCCTTGTGTCTAACGTTGTAGACATGAACATTTCAAATGAGTGCATTTCAAATCCAAGTTTCTTAATCACAGAATAGCCATCAGGTGCCTCGCAGGCAAGCAGTGGAGCAGCAGCAGTGGCAGTGGCTGCACTTTTACACACATTGTCAGGCTGTCCGGGAAGGGATTAGCACAGAAGTCCCTGCGAGGCTGGAGGAGGCGGTGGATGGTATCATCATGACAGCACATGGAACTGGGAAGTGAAACCGCTCATCAGCACAGAAGTGAAACTGGCTGCACACAAACTCTTGTCAAATTAAAATGTAAACATCTGGCCAAAAAAAAGAGAGAAAATTGTGCCAGTTTTAGCTAGCTGAGTCCCACCCTTGCAAAGCTTGACAATGTGAACAATCCCTGTTTGTGCAAGGGAGTATCACTCTTCTGAGGGCTTCAGGTCAAATATTAGAGGTGTTAATTGTTACAGTAATAGATAAAAAACAGCATTCAGGCAAATATGTGATTTTTGAATCAACAGTGGCATGTTTCTGGGATGCTGGCTGCTGGCATTTTTTTTCTAATTCCATCAAGAAGATGTGCTCTTTTTTTTTCTGAGAAAAGGGATTTGAATATTGATACCACTGTAGCACAGTAAAGGGGGAGGAAAACTGACTTTGGGACCTGCTACTTGCATGGACGTTCCCCAATTCAAAGGGAAATGTGTAGTGTAGGGAACAGCTCTTGTAGTGTGCCTGGTACACCTGATGACAAAGAACATGCCCAAAACATTGCTGTACATCACCAATATGTGTCTGCTGGAAAAGCTGCTGAGGGCCCGACTCAGCTTTACTTTAACAGCTGTATGTTACACCAAGTATAGAACCAGTTTCTGCATCTGTTTGCTTAAATATTTCATGTCTGCAGCTTGCAGACTTAGGGTTATGTTTTTGACTTATGAAACAAGGAGATTGCCAGGGATAATTTCCAAAAGAGTGCCAGGGACTATCCTTATTACCCAGATAATGGACTTAAGGTAAAATTCCATTTTGGTGCCTGCTTAAGTTGACAGGATCTCTATTAATGTTACTTGATTTCAGCTATGTAATTTTGGTTGCTTAATATAGTTCCTGTGTTGCCTTAGGTTAAATGTACATACGCTTCACCAAAACAACGCCTTGAAATGATTCCACCCCAGACAAAATTTTCTTCTAGCCTTCTAGCCCTGGGAATCCCCTGAGCCTCAGCAGGAGAGGCAGGCGTCTCTGCTGCTCTGCACCACAACATTTGACGTGTTATCTGGAAAAAACCTTGCAGAATGAGCAGGGAGGAAAAGAGAGTGAAGTTCATGTCTTGGTTATGCAGTCAGTAGTGCTTCAGGGAGCTGGGAAGGGAAGGGGAGAAACCAGCACCAGCCATGCTCCTGCAGCAGCGAGTTGCTTTTCCACAACTTATTGCAAAGCAAATTCAATAGTTCATAGCTGGGGCCTAGTCTGTAGCAGAGCCACTTTTGTCCATTTGCATGACAACTTGGCCCCATCTAAATCCAGAACAAAACACCTATTGATTTAATGCAATGGAGATTTCTTTCTGGGTAAGTAGATGCTATGCAAACACAGATATAAGAACTTCCTGGAGTGAGACACTCGACAGAAATGTTCAAAAGTATACCTTTATGCTGACCCAGGCTGGTTTGGCAGGAAGCAAGTGGGTGTATTTCCCAAATCTCCAACTTGACACACTCTTACACCCGCAAAACATCCATATAAATACACAAACAGATCCGTTGCCCGTGCAACTGATTTGCATGGGCAGTTCTTGCGTTTCTTTGGGCAGTCACCCTGATTTTCTGACATCTCCCCATGTTCGCATTTATCTTTTTGGACCGTTGTTCTGTGGCAGTCAGAATTTGTAAACCACTTACAGCGTGGTAACGGTTGAGGTGAATAACATTTTTTTCTCGTATTTAAATTCAGTGGTATCTGTGGTGCTGATGGTAAACAAATGATGTTCTTTTTTGATGCCACTTACTTCAGCTGCAGCTCTTTTCTGATGAAATAACCACTGGACCAAACATACCTGGCAAAGTTGTATTCTGACTGTGCAAAACTGTCAACGTGGGCAGGAGAAAAGAGTTACCGTCTGAGCCCAGAATTTGCACTCATGCAGTTTTTTTGCAATTGGATGTGTGACTTGAAGACAAGCAAAAATATTTCACTCGTATGATGAGCAGCAGTTAACTAATGAAGGGTTAAAATTATGTTTGCCCTTCTTGTCCTGTGGATTACATTTGGAGTATTCAGCGCCTTAAGTGATAAGAATGGCAAATTTTTACCCCAGTGTATAATAGTCAACATATGAGAATGAATATGTGAGTATTTGTGTATTACATCCTTCCTAGAGATACAGTCAGATATGTTATTAAAATGCAGTAGACATCTTTGCTTTGGCAGATACCCAGGAAGATGCTGTGAGAAATTGTAAAGATGTATAAAATTGATCATTTAGCATGGTTTAATAAGAGTAAGTACATAAGCACTAAAAAGTAGAAGTTGGATTAAAAAAAAGTATCATAATCTTTCTTACTAGAACCTAAAAGTCTCTCACTAATATAGTAGAAATGTCTGTAATATAATTTGTATTGCATTTGTGTATTACATTTAATATTTTTCCATCTATACCTTTTGTCCTTGTCAGCACAAGCATTCTTGGCTCTTTTCCATTTTTCTTCTTCTTTTTATCTAATAATTTACTGTAACAATTTAAAAGACCAAAACATCTCTAATGACACATCTGTGATCATCAGAATAAATCCCAAAAGCAAAAGATAGTAATTGTAACCACATAACCTGTTGGCCTCCCTTTCCTCCCCCCAGCCCGCCACAGGCAAACTTCTGAAGCTTTAACTCCAGGTTTTTTTCTGTTCTCATTTGGATGAACCTTCTTCAATGGAATCACTGCCTAAGAAAGAGGTGGATTAAAGTGAAGTGATAGGTTCAAGATGTGGCCTCTCTTCCCTAAAGTGTGTCTGTTCTCATTCCCCCTCACTTCTGCCTATGCAGCCACTTATATTTTAAGTGTGCCCTCCCACCCCCAGACCAATCTGGTCGCAACACTACTCAGGGATGTGACTAAAGCAGCACACAGGAACTTCATGTGACCACGTTGTCACTTGGGATTAAATTTTCCCCCTTGGGAACGTTCCCAGGGGCTGCAGTTTACAAGCCTATTGCTCCCTCTAGAGCCCTTCATTGCTGTTCTGGAGGACCACTTAAATAATCTCTCATCATGCTAGATGTGAGCTCACTGTTCCCCTTGCTTCCAGACTCAGCGAATCAGGATGCAGACTGAATGCAGACTTAATGTTCCTGTATTGCAGTGTAGAGCACGGGCACAACATCTTCAGATGCCTGGGTCCTGGAGAAAGGTCTTCACCTTTTGCTGGTCCGGGAACAGGATTGCTGAGCAGGCACTGGTGGACAATATTATGCTTTGTGCTCCCTCTGATGTTCTTGCAGCTTTGCACAGCATCAGGGGATCTCATGAGCAATCCCGTAAAGTCGTGAGCTGGGGACAACTGGTTTAATCTGTCTGACTTCAGCTGTCGAATCAGCAGTAACTCTTGAGGGCACTGTTGATAGTACAGTCTGTAGTGAACCCATCAACAGAGTCTCTAAGTATCATTTCAGATGTCAGTATTGCATTTTAGCCAGAAATGCTACTGGTTCCATTATTTTTCCTGAAGGATTCTGACCTTAGTGCTCTCACAAAAATAAACATTACCAAGCAATTTTTCCTACCCTAGTTGTGAGTGAAGACTTGATGGAAGCAGTGAGTCTTGTGTTCTGCTCTTACGCATGTGAAAGTATGAATGATGTCTGTGGGAAGGGTTCCCAAAGACAAAGCCTGTGACGTACCTGGAGAATTTAATCCTTGTGCTCACGAGGTGCTATGTGCCTAATATTAGGAGCTGCCAGGGACAGTCACAGAGAGACCAACAGCCTCTGAAATGACTCCTGAACCCCAACGAAGAACAGCTTGACATTGACATCACCCTTCAGCCCTTCCATCATTGGCAAAGACTCGCACAATGATGCGGTAATGATTGGCTTCAACATACCGAGACACACATCATAGGCTCGAGCTAATTTGAGTATGGTTTTCTGTAGATTTGTAGGACTTGTTTAAGGCAGAGGGTCTCAGATTTTTATGTTAGCTAATGGAGGGCTACATGCCAGCTTGCTGTGACTGCTGGGATGTCATCAAGTTGTCATAATGGCTGCCTGAGGCATCCAAACTAGACCAGTGTTTCAGAATGCCTTCTTGGGGTGCTTAGTACCTCTTTAGAGTCACTAGAGAGGTGAGTCCTTTTCTTAGGCTATCTGACTCAGTTTTGGTGGCACTCACCCCTTTCTGAGCTGAGCAAAGACACTAAGTGCTCAATGTAGGTCTTCTACAGGAGGTCCACTTACCTAGGCATCGGAAATCATGGCATCTAATATAGGCTCCAATGCTAGGGAGTCTGAATACAGCCTCCACTGACTAATCTGGTATCATTTTCACCAGTACAGTCTGCTGCATATTGTATATGTTTGTGCATGCACGTAGATTCTTAAAATCATTGAGGTTGGAAGAGACCTTCAAGATGATCCAGTCCAACCACCTACCTACATCACCACTAAGCCATATCACGCAGTGCCACATCCAGACGCATCTTGAACGCTTCCAGGGATGGTGACTCCACATGCACATGCTCTTGTGCAGAAGTGTATTGTGCAAGCGTATGTTAAAAATAAAAATTTATCTTCCACCTTTGATGTATCATAATATATAAAAGCAAAAAGGAGTGCTTTGTAGTCATGCTGTCAACCCAAAACAGGTATATCCATAAACCATAGATTTCACTAACAATACCTCCACTTTAAATCTACCTTTGTCAACCAGACACATAAATGATGAATTATGTAGAAGCTATGAATAAAAGTGATAAAACCACTTATTAAAGCTAAATGTAAATGGAACAGCATAACCAGAGAATAAGCACAGCCAAAATTATTGGTAGGCAGCAATGAGTGACATGTAGGTTTATGGTTACATAGTCCTGTGGTTAACCAGTATGTGGTTAATGAATAGTCTTCTGTCGACAAGAAGTAAGCTAAATATCTTCCTGCTTTTGCCAGCTCATGTCACAACCTTATACAGGCTCTGAGATCTAGTCTGTTCTGTAGAAAATCTTGAAAGTAACCACCTCCCTTTTCTTAATTCTGGTCTTGTAGACTGATAATGTGGCCACCTTTTACTACATTTCACTATTTCTGTAACTTTTTTTCTACATTTCTTTTCTATCTGGAAAATCCACAAGACCCTTCTAAGAAGTAAATTGACTATGTATCCTAGCAAAACAGTAGAAGCACCTTACCTAATGCATCAGTATTTTCAAAAAATAAAAAACCACAACAAAAAAACCTCCAATGGGAAGCAAGATGGAAATACTGCGGATTAGTAAAGAGAATAATGTATATTTTCAAAGTGTCTTTCAATCTTAGTCATCTAGGTATTGTATATAACAATACAGGGAAACTATTTTTTGAAAGAAGGAAGATCTACAGGTCCCTCTCTGATATATGTTAAGTCTAATGTTATGGGTGATAAAGTGTTTTGGAAGGAAGTTTATTGAACTTTATTACTGATGCCTCATAGAAAGATCTGTTCTACTGGTGGAGAAAGACTAACAAAGCTGTAAAGTTTTATCATGTAATTTTTTGGTATTTAAAGAATGTCAAGAACATGGCAATCCTTGGTCTGGGTAGATGTAGGACTCAATAATTGAGGGCCAAAGGCCCTGAGACAGGGATCTAAAATTACTTCTGTTTCTGTTGCAGCTCCTTCAATCTCAGGCATTGCTTTTTAGTGAGGTTGTGGAGGTGGGAAGACACTGGCATGGGATTTGTGAGACTTGTGTTTCAGCTTCTGTTTTGTCAGGGCTGTGATTCAGGATTATAGTCGGATTTAGTTGCAGCAGCCAAAGTGGTTAGCATCACTGGCCACAAGTTTCCTGTGAGATCTTGGCCAAGACACTTTATCTGCCCATGTTTCCTCATCCCCAGAGTGGGGAGAATACCTCCCTAATTCACAGGGATGCGATGAGGACAGTTTCCAGTAACAGCTATGTGTTCTTACCATTAGCACCAAAGCAGGAACTGCATTAAGAGAAGTATTGAATTGCAAGTGAATGTGCATGGGGGGAGTGTGATATTGCTGCTAGAGTCAGGCCTTTATATTTACATTGATATTTAATTTTATATTTATTCATATAAATAAATGAAGCAAATGATAAAAATGGGAAGTCTTAGAAGGGAAGAAACTCAGCACTTGGGAGGGCTGGAGCCAAGTGATAAAATGAAGCAGGCGGATCTGTAAGGGAAAGCTCACACAGCATGTGCCCGAAGGAGGACAGCCTCGATTTTCTTACAATAGTTCCTGGTTATCTAAGTTGGGGTGATGTTTCTTACTGATAACAAAGATTCCTGTCAGTATCTGAGTCCTCCGTGATGCTGAGATAACTATGCTAAACCTGCTGACAGGCAATGTTTTTATTGTTGTCCAGGCCAAAGTTACGATGAATGCATATACGAGGTCTTATCAAAGATGCAGAATGTTACTTTTGTTACTTAAAAAAATGCCTGAAATAAATGCTGGCATTGGCCAAAAGCAAATCCAAGGGCAGCAGGATCTGAAGGCATTGCAGTCACAATGGATATGGAGCCTTCCCCAGCAGCCATCAAAACAAGTATTTTTCCCAACTTAGAACTGTGGCATGCATGTAATAATTTTGAAAATGTCTTCACAGTTTTCTTATTGAATAATAGCAAAACTAAGCATAATGCTCTGCTATGTCTTCATAAAATGTTTTAATTCTCTGTGGACAAGCTATAGGGATTTTTTTATTTTTTCCATTCCCTTGTTTCTTGGCATTGCAGTAGCAGATAATTTTTAAAGGGTTCTGGTTCGCAATATGGAATTGATCTAATGCTAGCTCCAACCACAAAGCGTGGGATTTTACGATGTGCCTAGGGGATCTGAGCACCCAGTTCTCTTTAATTTTAACAAGCGCTGTTTATCAGATTCCCGTGGCAGCTTTGGAAGAGTCAGCCACAATTTCTAAGCCTCCCTGAACTAACACCCTTTAGAAAGTACAGATAATGTACTAGCAGTCATGTAGATCAGATAAACTCTAACTGTTAGGGGTAACCTCCTTTTTTTACAAACAAAGTGTAAATCATTTAAATATAAATTAATTTTTTTTCTGAAAGCTTTGAGCAGTTGCCACAGAGGGAATGCATCCAGCACCAAGCAGCGGTGAGGTTATGCACTCTGCTCTCTGGGCACATGTCTGTCTTCAGACCCAGACAGCTATAGAGTTTTAGTGCCATTTGGTGTGTTTGAGTGCTATCTGAGATGAGGAGTACACCTTTTCTCAACACATATGCTCAGTAACATTTTTTCCTGTTGCAGGGAAAAGCTTCACGCTGACTATCACGGTCTTCACAAATCCGCCACAAGTAGCCACATACCACAGAGCCATCAAGATAACAGTGGACGGACCTCGTGAGCCCAGAAGTAAGTGAGCTAACAACAGCATTTGCAGAAGGCCAAGTCAATGGTTTAGTATAGGGGTTCATCACCAGCCTCATGAAACTCAGCAATATCCAGTGCATGTGGAGCAATGGATATGTTTCAAGCCAAGGCTGTCCTACAAATGGTTTTAATTATGCCTTCGCAAAGCCTTATTTTTCACGGGTATACAGCTGCTCTAGAATATGACTTGCATTGCATTTCTAAAGTGTCTACCCAGGGATGACTTGGATCATGCCCAAAAACTGACAGAAGGGATGCTGGTAAAAGGTGGGCAGCATATTTCTTGCTAGCCTAGCCTTTCAGATGTTAAGAGGATCTTAAAGCATTGGAAACCAATATGTCATTGATCTAATGTTTCAAGCTCAGCCATCCTGCAAAAATAAATGCCAGAGAGAGGACACCTGGTTGCTGCCTTGTGGAGTTCACCATACCTCATGCTGTTGTATAGCTTAGGAGCACCTGTTTTCACAAACAGCCAATCTTTCCTCTTTTTCTTCCTTTCTTTTTTTTTAAGAATTAAGTACAAGGACAGGATGAATGATTTGATATCTCGAGGGGAATACCTGCATCTTTCACACAGGTGGTTGTTTCATTTGGGTGGTGAGGACAGGCTGTTTTGACTGTGGGTGAAGTGAGGGTGGAACAGATCCACGGGTACAGATGCTTCTGCAGCACATGCGCTGCCTATTACCAGAGGCAATTGTTAACCTCAGTCACTAGCCCAAATGGGGCATTTTCATATTTTTATCGAAATGCCCTGGTGTAAATTGAGGTTTGTGGTTAGTTTCTTGCACTCCCGCACATTTGGCAGAAGTTCTGACTGTTGCTTAAGTGGAATCGTCCCAGGAGAAGAGAGCAGCAGGATTCAAACACTCACTAGGGAATGAGATGCATAGCTCAGAATTGCTCAGCTGGGAGGAGAAAGAAAAGAAAGGTTTGAAACTTCAGCTAAAATAGCTTAGAAAACTTGTGTCTTGCCTGTGTATTTTCTTCTCGAGCCTTCGTTTGTCTGAGTTGCATCATGATGCTGCATGCATTTAGTGGAAAAATCTGACCCATATTTTTTGGACTTGAGGCCAGACTTTAAAACAAATATTGCTGTTGGGGTAAGGCTTCTTATTCAGTTCGTTGTTTGGGGTTTTTTTGAATATTGTGGTTGAATTGTCCCTGAAAAGTATCCCTGGTAAACAAGGCAGCTGTGCACATAAAAAATAAAAGGTATTTGTATATGCAAGTTCTGGATTTGCATATGCAGCTACCTGGGCATGTTTGTAGTTTGCAGACAACAAATAAGCTTTAGTTTTTTGAATATGAGTCTGCTAGAATGGTAAGAAACAAAATCATCCTGCTGGCATATCTACTGTTTTAAATCAATTCTCCAGTTGGTGTAATAGTTAATATTTAATAAGATTCTACTTTTTAAAAGGGAAGTAGAGATATAATACATACTGAAGCAACATATGTATCTTCCAAACTCAAATGTATGTAAAAGCTTCCTTGTAGATAATTTCACTTTGTCATAGGCAAATCAGCTGCATAGTGGAGGTGGCTTTGTGCGTGTCAGGAGAAGAGGTCAGACTCTCCCCTTGGTAAGACTCTCCCGTCAGACTCTCCCCTCAATAAGGAGCACAGCTCCCTTTATCGCCAAGTCACTTGTGATGGAGCATAGAAGGGATTATGCTCCTTTCATTTGTAAGTGGTCTGCAAAGTCCTTCGGTTTGACTTCTCAGGGTTTCTGAATTGCAGTGGCTGTTGCCATCAGTGTGGTATCTTCTCTCCTCTTTATACGTTTAACCGGGATATGGGTTGGCCTGAAGAGATACACCACGGGCTGTGAAGACGAGAAGTGGTACTCAATGCATTCTCCATTCAGAGACAGCTCTGGTGGGCTTGGGCTATACTTTTATTTTTCTATACCCTTGCTCAGTGGGTGTATCCCATAGCACATTGGTTCAACTAGTTCAGTTGCATGTTCAGCCTGTACAAAAACAGATTGCAGGGCTCTTACCTGTGCAAACTCACATGCAAGATCTGCAGTTAAACCTACCAAAACATGCATGCTGTGTACTGAAGGGATTTAAGATGGTATCAGCCTTCTCATGTTAAGGCTAGAATCAAAATAAAAACTGCTAGATTAGAGTGTTTCTAGTTTCAGTAATCAATATTTGGGAACATTCATGCTTACAGATCCATGACTCACTCGCTCGCTTGGGCTAAAGGAATTACAGAAACACTGAGATCAATTTTCTAAAATTCAAAGGAAATCTGCAAAAGACAGTAATGGGAACAAAATTAGATACTGCTGTCTTACAGACATCTAGAAAAAGCACACTGAAGTCCAAAACTAACTCCAGCAACAGTTTTTAATTAATTTACTTTATGTTTATGATGGTTCTCAGGCAGTCTGAATTCTAGTGAGTGCCTGCATTCTCAGTGAAAAATGTGGGAAGGGGACATTTATGAGGGTGGAGACCACCTGAGACAAGAGTCAGAACTTCACACAAGGACAATTTTTAATGAACTTTTACAGGACATAGAAATTATTTTTTTGAAAAAAAAACTCTTAAGATTGATTGACTTAAGAAATAACAGAAAAATTTTCTTTTGGCTTCAGAGAATGTCAGATCCAAGAGCAGTTGCTGAGCCAGAATCACACAAGTTCTCAGGGTGATTTTTTTTAATGCAAATGCCTCTTCAACTAGGCATGCTTGGGGAAAAAAACTTCAAAAAGTAATACAAGGCAGGATTTGAAGCCATTTGTGGAAATCAGAAAATACTTAAACAAAGGCTCCAAAAGCAAGCAGACAAAGCACAGACTTTCTGGCTCGTCGAGATGTATGGAGGTGTCATGATAGTTGATGATAACATAGTGTGCATTACCACATGTGCCACCTTTTCTCTGCACAAAGGCCTGCAGACTTTGGATTCTTGCACGTCCTATTATACGTTTGTGATGGCCAGGTCTTTGCCTAGCAGTGTATTTGCCTATGTGACTACTGGATTTGCATTTACAACTATGATAATTACTTGTGTGCAGGACTCATGCCATTGTCCTTTTTTTGCTGTTGAATTTCTGGCTGTGCCTATCCAGATGATACTTCTCATCAAATTGTTGTGGCTCGGGGTGAGAGCCAAGGTACTTAAAAATTTGGCTCTTCCTCCACTACTTTCATTATGTATTTTAAAAATCTCTTTTGAACTTAGCATTTTCATTCTCCAGCTCTCAATAAATGCTTATTTTCAAAATTTTTTATAAAAAGAAATAATACTGCACTGTCAGAGAGAAGGGCAAGATGACCTAACCTATCATTTTCTTCTCCAACTTCTATGATTCTTTGATTCATAAAGCAATTTATGTTTTTATGAGCTAAGTCCATGGGGAAAATCATTAGCAGTAACCAGATCAAGAGTAGTGCTCCTGATGAAAATACTTTTGGTTAGGAAACTTAGTAGAAATAGTATGACTCTTAAATTAAATATTTCCCTTAGGCCATTTGACCTACTGTGTATGTCTGCTGAAAAATTAGGTTTTTCTTCTTTTGACTGCTTCTTTCTGCTTTCTCATTGAATTGTTTTAACCCACATAGGTCTGAAAAAATTCACTTAACAAACCAGGTACCTAAAAATGGCACAAAATGAAAAGGCTACATGAATTTAGCCCCAGTGGGCCTGAGATGTCCAAGGTTAAGCTGGGTATTAAATGTGATTATCTCATATTGGATATGTGGCTTTCCCAAACACTTTTTTGGCATTCTCATAGCAAAGGGGAGAATGCTGAGGAGTAGAGAGAGAGAATAGTATTTCTGAGCAGGATTTGAGAGGGAGCTGAAAAAGCTGCTGGCCCAAGAAGTGCATTGTTAGGAATGGAAATTTCCTTTTGCCTCTTGGTAAAGCTAGCTGTGGAA
The DNA here is from genome assembly GCA_013398125.1 of Aegotheles bennettii. Classification (NCBI taxonomy): domain Eukaryota; kingdom Metazoa; phylum Chordata; class Aves; order Caprimulgiformes; family Aegothelidae; genus Aegotheles; species Aegotheles bennettii. The sequence goes on along the minus strand of VZRW01003941.1, from coordinate 109,976 downwards.
GAGGGGTTGGGTGCGTCTTTGGTCAGCCACAGTTAAGGACACACTCAGACCCTGATCTGAAGTGATCCCATCTCACTTATAAAGTTCAAGGAAAACCCATGGTCTGTAGTTGTTCTGAAGAAAATCTTCAAATACCCTGTTGTCCACCCTGAGGTATTTTTTAGGGAATCTCAAAGGGCTGGTGGTGTTAAGTGCACCTGATCTGCTTATCCTTTCCCCTGCTGCATCCAACCTTTGCCCACATACCTTGGAATACCAGAGCAGTCTCTGGGAGGAGAGTAGGTGGAGCCTACAAGGGGCTGTCATCCCCTGTCCCATGGCAGAAGTGAGGAAGGCTCTGCACATGTCAGGCCGGGGAAGAATGATTCCTCTGAGGGTTTCACATCTCTTCCACCTTCAGCCTTTCATGCAAGGAAAAGCAAACTGTTCACAAAAAAACCTTGTCATCTCAGTGAGCTGAAATAATACTAAATGCCTTCATTTCTTGCTTGCTTTCTGCTGCAAATACCTTCATCCTTTGGAAACCAAGATTAACATGTACCAACAAATCGTTCAGAAACCATGAAAAAAATCAATCATCATGTCATTGGAATAGACCCTCCATATAAATTTCAGTGATGGCTTTTCAGATACTTCCATTCACCTGGAGACTTACAGTGCCTAAAATTTATTTATCAGAAAATATGTAGAGGAAAAGGTGGTGTTTACAAATTGATTATCTATAAACAGAAAGGCAACAGGGACTCTTTCTTCCTTTGCTAGCACTAGCTGCGTGCTCCACAGCACACCACTCTCTCAGTCTCACAACCTAGCTTTGCTAATCGCTTTTTAAAAAATCTTGGCTAAGGTACTTGCCCCTGAGAGCTTCCAATCCAAATAGACCGTGTACAGACAAAAGAAAGGGATGGGCTGCAAGAGAAGCCAACGGTTGCACACTGCCGGGTCTGTGCCTGTGTGTTTGTGTCCCCACGTCCTATTGTCTGGGTGACACTGACGTGAGCAGACTAGTGCTTAAATTATGTCCCCACTCTGGGAACATTTGTAGTTGGCTTGCACAATGGTTATGTGCAAGCGTGCGGCAGCTGGGGGAAGTTACAAAACATAGCTAGCTCAAATTCACACAATGTGACTTTATGCGTTGCTGTCTCTAAATGCATATGGGGAGGTAGGGGATTGCTTTTGGTTTCCTTTCTGAGTGTCTCATTGAAGGACAAATGAAGAAGAGCAATTGAATCCATTTAAATAAAATAAAACTAAATATTATTGCAAGGGCATGCTTGCAGACCGAAGGAACTGTTTCCGAAGAGGAAGGACAGTCCTAGCAGCCCCCCATCAGCCAGGCCAGCACCACGGTCCCTCAGCGCGGCAAGGGAACAACAGCCTAAAATGTACCTCCTGCGGTTGGGCACATGCCCCCCCAGCTACAAAAGCTGTGCATGCCACCAGCCCATTTTTCATAATGAAGGAACACAAAGAATGAAAGAGCAGAGAGCTTGTCCCTTTGTGACTTGTATTTTCTGAAGAAAAGTGAAGAGTGAGAGGGAAATCGGCCTGTTTCCATTATGCACGTACGTTCACACAACTAGCCTGAATTACTCCAGCATGGGACCTTCTGGCTTAGCACAGGACTGTGTAGCACAGGAGCATCACATAGCACAGAGTCACCTGGCACTGGATATTAAAAGTTTGAATGCAGAACGGGATCAGAAGTCGCATGTCTGGATACAGTCAGCTCTGCAGAGCGTCCATGGGTACCTCTGCAGGTCTTGGGTCCCCGTGTCCCAGAGAAACCTTTCTGTGCCCCACATCCCAACTCTTTATCATCACTGCACCAGCCTCTTGTCTGAGGACTCAGGCTCCCCTCCCCTGGCAATCCCAGGGGGCTTTCGCTAGCTGCAGGAACCTGAAGCAAAGCCCATGCTCTCAGGCAGTTTCAGACTGGAAATCATACAGATGTACCAGGAGGCATGCTACCCATGAGCTGAAAAGACCAGTAAAAGCAATGTGTAGCTGCTGTAACCACCCTGGCGCAAAGATCCCTAAGTGCAGGCAAGGTTCAGGCAAGACCTTCCTCGCATGAACTTCAACTACTGCTGCTACCTGCAGCTCCTAAAAACAGTGCTGATTGTCCTCTTTCAGATGTGCAAAGGATTATTAAATTTATATGAATATATATATTAATCTTTTTTGTCCTACTCAGCAGGTAGGACCTCAATAGGTTTTTAATACCAGCAACCTCGAGGTTTCATGGTGCAGATGCTTCTTTTCCATATGGGAAGGATGGAACTGGATTATTTTACCTGGCATCCATCAGTCTCATTGCTAAGTCAGTTAGAAGGGTTAATGCTTGGTGATGTGAGGCAGGGAATTTGTCATTTTAGTTCAATAAAATTGTCAAATATGCGCAATATGAAATCTTGTCTCAAGACTGCTTTTCTGGGAGTGCAGTAGCTCGTAAATGTTTGCTGCCTAGTTATTTGGTTGTTTTTTTAAAGATACACAAAAGTGTAGACAGGACAACCTCCTTCTTCACATAAAGCAAGTAAACAGGAAAACAGAGTTGCTGTGGTGTGGGCTAGGAACTGCAGTTAGATTGGCCCAGTCCTATAGAAATTATTTCAACTCCTTTTTTGAGTCATTTAATCCCACACAGTTCTTTTTCCCTCTCCTCCCTGATTTAGTATGATTTTAAACTGAGAACAGGCAGGTGGTTATTTTTCACTTCTTTCACTTTTTTTGTCTTTGTAAAACATTTTTTTTCACTTAATAGTCATTATTATATTACATAGTGGTTGAACGGCTGCAAAGACTGCTGAATAGTTTTAAGCATATACTTATATTTGCATAGTGGGATTTTCAAAGGATATACAGCTTCGGTCTAGCTCTGATGAAATCAGTGAGCAAGTACACTGTAACTGTGACAAAAGCAGTATTAGGTGCATGTATATTACTTCTGAAAATGCTTCCTAAGCAGTCAATAGGTCTGACTTTCTCCTGTCAACTGCACTTACCTACAAAGGATTTATAGCTGTTAAGATCAGTGAACAAGTCTTTTGAGGGGGGGAGTATTTTTCATAGAAATACAAAAAAAAAGACTGCATAGGTACCACTTGTATTTGTATGTATTTGTATGTAAAGAAAACATTAATATGCAGCACCCTGTCAAGTAGGTTGACCATAAGTGATGTGATTATATGCTGGTCCCCACTGAAGACCCTAGTTCACTGACATACCAGGTATCTTTCCAGTGTAGTTGGTGGTGTTCTGAATCAAAGATTTCTGAGTTTGGCCCTTCATCTGTCATACTTCTTCAGCAAAGACAGACTTCAGAATGACAGTCATTAAACATGAGTGAATGAAATGTTCGAAGCAGCTGCTGGGGCTTTGCACGAGCTGGGCAAGGATGGACTTGTAATTCAAACCCCACGTTGCACCTACCTACTATGGTTTTCAGGGTGTCATATAGGCCCCTACCCTTCCTAGAAGGAGAATAGTTATCAAAGCTGGGCTGTTGGCGCATTGGTCAGCAATCCCGCTGTTGCCTCCAGGGTTCACCACTGAATGCCTACCGCTGGCAGAGAAGTAAGTTTCCTGCAGGGATCAGCTGGAGAGCAGCAGGACCTGATTGCACACAATCTCTGCAACCCACTTCCTTCACCCTACTCTCTGCAGGAGGTGGGAGAGAGGGCCTTCTCTTCCTCAGGATCCTAAGGGACCTGGGAAAAGGGGGAGAGAAACTTTCACCCTGTCTGGAGCGGTCAAATGCTCCCATTCACCAAACAAGCTTTTGGCCGTGCAGGACCTTTTCTGAAGCCTCTGTTTTTGAGGAGTTGCCTTACCTATGGGTTTACCAAAACAACACGTATGGCGCTTTCGGTGAACAGCCCTATTTTCTTCTTAGAACATAACTAGAAGGGATGAAAATCCACCTGTGTTTCAGTCCCTCCCAGCTTTGCCTGCCCTGGATTATGAGAGGTGCAGCAGTTTCCTCCTTGCAGACCCATATGAAAACACTGCAGGCTTTTGCTTCATCCTCTGTCACCCATTGTGAAGAATGCAGAAAGGACTTTTCCTCTGCGTTTCCATTTGTGCCCTTGTTCTTTGCTTATCCACTGCAATTGGGAATTGTAATGAGTAAATGCATTTCCTATTAGTGTTAATGATAAATCTTCGTCGGGCTGTTCCTATGTCAGTGCTGCACAGGTCTGTGCTAAGCGTGAGGGAGAGCAATACTTGGAAGAGGCCATCTCGACTCTGCTTCTGAATTCTGTTGTATGAGGGCACAATGAGCTTGTTAACAGCTGAAACACATCCTAAAGAGGGGGAAGGATGGGAACATCTCCCTTGCCTTCTTTAATCATGGAATGGATAAGGAACAGCCTGTAAAAATGGGAGGAGACATTTATTTAGAAAGAAAATGTAACCAGCCACAAATGAAAAGTTGACACATTTCTTTGTTTTTTGCTTTTTAATAGTGCCTGACCTTTATTCTTCCCTTGCAAAATGTTGTAGTTTGAGTCCCTTAAGCACGACATGCATCAGGCCACCTTCTCAAGGCTGACCAGCCCAGAAAAGCCAGGCTGTGTCATAACCTTAGCACATAAAGCTGCAGAAAAAATTAGGCGACAGTGTTGATTTAATTATTAAGGATTGTGTTTGTCTGAATCTGTCTGCCTCTCCTACCTACACCCTGCATTATGGGCTGTTCTTCATTACCTGCTCTACCTATCTTCGCCATCTAGCCGCAAACAGTTTTGGTTGACCACACCACTTCGCTCTTGAAAGTTAATACTGTTTGACTCATTCTGTACTGCTAACACCAAGCCAAAGAAAACAAGCCAAAGAATAACCTGCTTGTATGCAGTTTGGAAACTTCTCAGAGGCCCTGCTTTCAAAATGCTATACAGTAGCTTACTATATCTCCCTGCAGCTGCAAAGAAAATGAGGAAAGCAAAAAATGGTTCAAGAACCTAAAATAAAGACTAGGCAGAACCACGTGAAATTTATGAGCTTTCCGTGAACTGCAGTCCTGTGTAGGCACAATGAGGCATTAGTACAGAGGAGGGACTGCTTAGTAACCTGCAGATTAAACTATCCAAATTCATTTCTTTGGAAAAACATGTGTTTTCAACTATTGTGTGGAAACACCAGTCACCAGATTTGGTAAAAACAGAGGTTTTGCTTTCAAAGGAAGCACCTAGCCCAGCTATATACTTTTTTTGGACAGGAGCAAAGTTTTTTACAAGTCGTCAAAGTCTGAATGGTCAGTATCCATGGGGAGTAAATTTACTTTTGTGTTGCCAAATTCCCCTGGCTTACATAAACAATGAAGCCACAGTACTTGACCTTTAAGTTGCAGGTCCCTTGTTCAGCTCTGTCTGAGGCTGAATGATGGACACCTTTTACTGTCTAGAGATATTTCAGTGGACTGATGAAATGCATTTCTGTCTAAGCTATTTCTCTGACCTGCAATACCGTGATGTTTGTGCAACTCACTCTCCTGTTTGTTTGTCCTCTTGGAGGCACTCCAAATGTGGTGAAGGCTCTCATCCCTTGCTTTTCCCACTCAGGCTGAGGGAGGAGGTCAAGATTCATCCCACCTAAGCTTGTACATTTGATTAACGTGTCTGATTTAGGAGCCTGGTCCCCTATATTCAGCACAGAGACAACATGCTCCCAGGGGCTGCTCAAATGGCGGCTCAGTCCTTGCTATCTGATCCTTGTGTTTCTGCAGCTTTTCTTTGGACAGAGTTGTCCTTTTGTGCCTGTATTTTTCTTGGTTGCTTGCTGAGCTGTTGGTTGGCTGGTTATGTCTCATTCTGCACCTACTCTTTCATACATATCTTCAACTATGATGTCTCAGCCCATGGCTGGAGGGTATTCTTATGGCAGTTTGTACGTGTGGGAAGATGCAAACTATAAAGAAACAAAAGAGGATTTTGGCAATGCAATGCTTAAGTTGGGAGTCATTCAGACTTTGTCAGGATTTTTAAAGTATATAAATTGACACGGGGGAAAGGGAAAGAAAGCAAAGGGTATAATTTTGCAGATTAAATTAAATTCCATGGACAACTTCTTTCCTTCTAATGCTCTGTTCCATTACTTTTACTTCACTAAAATGACCTAATTCCTGGGGTAAACCCACAGCAAAAATGCAATTCTGTGACAGAAATAGAGGACACATATATGCTAGATTCATCAGAAGTTCCTGTGGATCCATGGCAAGCAAAATAAGTGTTTTAAGTGGAAATACATTTGTGCAATACTATTTGCTAGTACAGCACAAGCCTCACCAGCAGAGCTGGAGGGAGAAGAAGCATATTTCCTGCCTGGCAAAAATTGTCAAGATTGCTTTTTATGTCTGTGGTACCTCAGACAAGACATGAGGCTTTTCAAATGCTCGTCAGGAGGCAGGGAAGGAGTTGAAGGTATACAGCCTGGAGGAGCCAGTGATCTCGCAGTTAGCATGCCTGCTGGAGCAAGGGGGACCAGCAGCCTCCACTTGTTCCTTTTCCAGGGGATATTCCCTTCTGGAGCTCTCCTGAGGCAGCTGGATAGTGAATCGGTGACGAAAATGACTCTCAGCTTGCAATTAGGGCCCTCACCTGGAAAATAGGAAACCAAAATTTGTTTTCTGGTATAGATGAGACAAAAGGGGTTTGATCTGGACTCTTCCACCTGCTTTCATTTGTTTCAAGGCAGGATTCCCTCTCAGTGCAAATTTTGCATCTGTTTGTTGTTTTTTTTTAAAAAAAACCCAGTGATTTAAAAAACAAGAGGTAAGAAAAAAAATATTGCCAAAATGTTGTTTAACTGCTGTTAAAACATGTAGGAAAAAAATACACCAGCTGCTCAGGGTGTGTGTCATTGCAGCAGGGCAACTAACCCACCAGCAGAGGTGCAAGAAGCTACCTGGGGTTTCCCCCAGGCAAAGCAGGGAGTTACCAGAGAGCAGGGAATCTGCCATGTAAATCTGTGTTCGCCTTGTTGGTATCACTGGACACTTGTTCAACACACAGCCAAATTGGATCACCTGGTGGAAAAATTAAATGCTTAGCAAAGGATCATACCTGAAACGTCTAGTCTGTCTGCAGTTACTTGGAGTAACAGCAGATTTTTCCATAGAGACACAGACAGGGTGAGGTTTGCCAAGGAGCTGATAGGAGAAGTGCATCTGGAAGGGCTTCCCAGTGTCAGTCTGTCTGTGCTTGGCGTTGCTCGGCATTCTGCTTCTGAAAGGTGGCTGGATGTCAGCGTGGTCATAATATCCAGCCTCATTCACACGTTTCCCAGCACCTCATGCCTAAGGTCAGGTAAGGTCTGATGACCAACATTGATTCTGCTGGTAATTACAGGCACAGCACAAAAACATTTAGCATAATATCCTGTCTACCACGATGTTCCTCCTGTCTGGAAAGAAGGCTTGCACTGTACAGTGCTTAAGAAAAACAGCAAAAAAATGCAATTGCTGATGAGTCTACTCAAAGCTCTGGCTACCATCATCATTATTTTTCCTCACTGCAGCAATATTTTTAACTCAGGAAAAAGAAAATACCATATGGTGTGTCTAGTTCTTTTTTTAGGAACTTTTTACATTGTATTTTTAACACTGCACCAGAGGTTGGTGAGCTCTGATGATGTCCTGTACTGATCCTTCTAATGTCTGAGTGCGGTATAAATCTTTTCCAAGTGATGGAGGCTAGAGAGGAAACCACACTTCGGATCAGTTTTATTTTCAGCTGTTATTTCCTAGAACCCCGTGGGCTGCCATGTAACAGCTAGTACCATACGCTAAGCGTGTGCATACATGTCTGCAGGACCAGGTCAGGTCTGTTTGAAAACACAGCAACTGGTGTTGTAGAAAATTCACACTAGTTGCTGTTTCTGTGCAGACAGGAAATCAGGGGAAAAGAGTGTGCAAAATAATTTCTATCTAGGATATGTGGTACAGGGAAAAGTGTTACTCGTTTATGCACTTAAAGCACTATTTCCATTGTTAGAAATAAAAATCCTCTTTTTCAGGTAGGATATCTGTTTTTCAAGCATTTGCATTTCCCAGCTTGGTAGTAATATAGAACTATTTTATTTTAATTCACTTTGTTTACAAGAGTATGTATTTTTTTGTACTAAAGATAGTGTGCTCACTTCCTAGGATAATTTGAAAGAGTGTATTTTCTTCTCATCCTTCACTACGTATGAAATAATTGGATTTATTTTAGCTCCATGACACAAAACAGTTTTTACCACTTTATTAACTGGATACAATGAAGCATGGCTTATTTTCTACCCTGCTAGAGCTGGAGCAAAACCAAAGCCCTGAACACAAACAGTCCTGAAAGGAGGACAGAGAAAGTGCTCCACTTAATTAAACTCCCCTTATCCCATCTTCATACAAGTACAACCCGCTGATTTTGGGCGGAAAACCTGTGGGTAATACACATGAAAACTTGTGGTATTTCTGGCTGGGTCTGCATCTGGCCAGGATGCTCAGCAGCCATGAGCCAGTGAGTCTCCATCAGACACCTGGTGCCCCAAGCCCGAACCTTTTGCAGGTGTTAGTACCACCCGATGCACCAGATCCAGATAGCTGGATTTGTGAGTGAATGAGAGCAAGCGACTGAAGAGTGTACTTGTCCTGTGACTTGATTGAGAGAGAAAGAAAAGCCCATTAATCCATTCCGGCAGTGTTTACTTGTAAAACGGTCCTGGGTACACACAGGGACTTCAGTAGCTTCAGCTGGCAGAATGAGAGAATCATAGAATCACAGAAGGGTTTGGGTTGGAAGGGACCTTAAAGATCACCTAGTTCCAACCCCCCTGCCATGGGCAGGGACACCTCCCACTAGACCAGGGTGCTCAAAGCACCATAGTAGCGATGCCTTTCCTTAGCCTATGTTTTACCTGCTTCTCTCCCTCTGAACCCAAAAGACATCTAGTAACACTTTTAAAAAACAGGTTAAAACGAAGGTACTGGGAGACCTGGTTTTTTTCTGCATCTGAAGGCAGCCTGGAGTCTCCACAGGGCCCACTGGCAGTGTGAAACCCAAACCGAGCAACCACTCCCAACGAGTGCCTGATGTGCACAAAAACAGGGGCAGCCAAGGCACTTTATTCTTGTCATTTCCACATCCAGAGCCCCAACCAGATGGCCACGAGCCAAGCTGAGTGCTCCAGAGTCTCTTAGAGTCTATAAAACTGTGTTTCCCTCCCATTAAGAGGGAAAGCACTTTCGTGTTGCGTTGCTGTAAAAGTATCGGAAATGCTAATGTTTTTTCTGCCCTCCTCATTTAATATTCTACATTAAAAAAATCCACCTGACCTCACTGTGACAGTATTTGGAAGGGGTAAGGAAAAAAAATGTCCCAAACCCCCTAAACCCTGTGGTTTAGCCAAGCAGGCTGGATGTCCTGTTTATTCCAGCGTCTCAAACACTGACCCTGCAACCCAAGGCAAAAAAAATAATGCTGCCCTTTTTTTCCTTCTGCTAGTACCTGCAAACTGATGCTTGCCAGAAAGTATGGGGACATGAGGAGGCAAAGAGGACAGCAGTGCTGTCTCATGGCAAGCCGGTTCTCTCTGCAAGCTCTAGGCCAAGATCTTCTTCATTCAACAGCTGGATGTTTGTTTGACTTCCGTAAAGTCCCATCTGATTTGTAAAAGTGGCAGATCTTTGTGGCCAAACTGCCAGCTCAGCAGAGCTGCACCCGTTTCCAAGCACCTTCCTGCTGCCCTTTTTCATCCCGCATCATGCTGCTCTCCTGCAAAGGGGAAGCCTGGGCTTGTGGTCACTGTGCTGAGCTGGGAGGCAAGCGTCTGCCACCGGGTCACTGCCTGACCACAGGCAAGTCACCTCATTTCTCCGTCATTCAGTTTTCCATCTATAAAAGGGGGATAATAATAGTCCCAGGCTTTACAGGGGTGAACTGAGGATAAGTTGCCTGCTCTTTAAGCAAGGTGTTTAGAGGGTAACTTCAAAGTAAAGCTAATAAACACGAAAATACAAGTCACCCTAGCAAAGCTCTGCCTCTGCATTTATAGTAGCTTGGGAAAACCATTTATATTTGTTACATTTTTTCTGACACAGTTCTTTACTTTCCTGCTTCAGACCTTCATGTAAAACAGGTTCTGTACTGCTACCTGCAGCAGCCAACACAGGAGAAAAAGTTAAATAGCTCCTCAGATGGGGAAGAAAAAAAAGAGAGTCACTTTTGGAGCTATGTCTTGACATGACAATTGCCTGGTGTTGATTCTAGGTGGTTCCGACCAAAAATTACAACTTATGCACAAGAGTCTCCTTCACTGGAGTGAAGGACTTATGAGTCTCCTTCCCTGGAGACATTCAAAACCCGCCTGGATGCGTTCCTGTGTGATGTACTGTAGGTGACCCTGCTCCGGCAGGGGGGTTGGACTGGATGATCCTTTGAGGTCCCTTCCAACCCTAGAATTCTGTGATTCTGTGATTCTGTGAAGAACAACAGCAGAGTTTGCCTGAGAAGGACCCTCCCGGCACTGGTCTTTCCTCCCCAAATGCATTGACACGAGTGAGATTTCCACAAGCCCGAGGGATGAGGCCGATCTCGGGTATGCTAATGCCCTGCTAGTACTCCCAGGCTACAGAAGAGGCCCCGGGGAGGAGGCTGCTAGACGAGACACCCCCCTTCAGCATCCAAATTCAGCAGGATGACCTGGGGCAGAGCAGGGCTGGGTGAAGGGGTGCAGAAGTTTCACTTGGTGGATGCGCGGTGCAGAGGCAGACAGAGATGCTCCCATCAGCTCAGAGGGAGCTGGCCTGGGAACAGGGTGCCCGTGGTGACCTCAGGATGCTGTGCCTTAGTTAATTTGCCCTGCTCGACGTCTACTTGCTGGCTTGTCTGCCCTGCCTGGCGTCATGTGCCAGCTCAACACAAATTTAGTGCCAGAGTTTAGATTCAAAGCAGGAAGGATAAATCCTGCCTCAGGGGCCTTAATGCAGCCCTTGTCCTGTTGGCTTCAGAGGAGCCGGTCACCTCCATGAGAGACTGGTAGAACACCATCTCATGCTGCCAGGATGCTTGGTTTTGTGCCAGGTAGGAAAACCTTTGGATGCTGGGAGGGAAGCGCCAGGGAGGTAGGAGGAGAAGGTAGGGTAGCAGGAGGTCAAACTTGATGCTGGTGCACTCACTTAAAGCAAAAGATCTTTGAGCAGAATGTGAAATTAGGAACAAATTACACTAGAGGAATGGGTTTGGAAGGATCTGACTCTTGGCTCTGCAAGCCCTGGGTTCAGCCTGATGAAACTTAAAATAGTCCAAACGTATGAGGTATTTTACACATCTTGTATGACTCCACGTGTTTGCATTCAAGTCCAGGGTTCAGGAGCCCAAGGCTTGAGGCAGCATCCAGCTTTGCACTGCTGACAAATGAAGCATTTGCTCTTGACCAACCAGAATGCCAGATAAAAGTCTTTTTCATCTTTCTTTGCCTCTCCGCTTTTTTGCAAGCCCTAATGGGTCTCTTTAAATGATGAAACTGCTACTATATAATATGTCTTTTTATATTTTAATGCCCCCCCCTTGGGATAATTTACAGCCCAGTGTGGAATCTGAGACAGTTCAAGCTGTGCCAAAGGGCCTGGCAACAGGAATAAACGCCGAGCCACTGTGATTTGGAACCATAATACAAGTTATAAAATTTAATTTTAGAAATGCAGCTACTGGGAACTGCTTTTTAATGCACTTTTTTCCTTTTAGTCCATAAAATGGTCCTGTGTCTTGATTGAGCTGTTAGGGTGGCTTGAAAGAGTGCTCTGTAGAGTAAGAGGCATACAGAGCTCTTCAGAGATCTTTTGCTGCTTATTCACCGATACTCAAAACTGCAAGTTGCGTATTTATGAATTTTTATGTATTAAATACTACAGGGATGTGTGGAATAGGGCACAGTTGGTTATTTTCAGGAGTTTTGTGCCAGTCTGTTTCACTGCTGTAGCTGTGAGTTGAGAGAGGACTCACCATAGGAACGGCACTGGTCACCTCCTTGTGGAGATGCTGGAGGTGCAAAGAGCTGCAAAAGGCAACTCTTCATGACAAGAAAATGAAAATCGGGAGCAGAGAAACAGCAAACTATGGTGTTCAGCAGAAACCAAGGATAATATCACCTTCTTCAAGGGAACAAGTAGAAAAAAAGATGTTTGACCTCTGGGCTAGAGATTTGGCATGCATTCCCATGAGGGTAACAATGTCCTATGGAAAGAAGGGGAAGGGATAAGTCACAAAGATTCATGAGGCAGCTGATATCCTGAGACAAAGGAAACATACAGAAATGGGATTGGGTTTAGGGTAAAAAGAGGTACGATGACTTCTACTGCTTCACAAGAAGGTCCCCAAGCAGAAGGTATGAAAACAACATTTTTGGAGTTAGGGATCCTGCTCCATTGACTAAATACAGGTGGGGTCAGGGTATGACCTCAAAGACTCCTTGCAGTCAGTATCTTGCCCTCCATTTGGAGAAAGCGTCTTTGAAAGGACAACTTATGCGCTGAACCATCCCATTTCAGACATTTCACCAAACACCAAGCCTGCTAGGGAGGTTTCAATTTCAGCCCCAAAGCAGAGTGTGAGCAGCCTTCCAGGATAAGATACCCCACTTTTGAAGGATATCTCATAGGACTGGAAACCAATGGGCACAAAAGTGGTTTGCGAAGTTATGACCATAGGTTAGCTCTTCGGAGGGTGGAAAAATGATTTAAATTTGTGCTTTCATCATGCCTGCTGGAGAGCAAGCACTCCAGCAGATGAGACATCCCTCTTACATGCTTTGTGTGCAGTCTTTGTGGTTACAGGTTGACACACAGAGGATCCCAGAGCAGAGAGCAGCCACAGGCAACACTTAGAAATGCATTACCTTATTTCTTACATACCACTCGCTGCTGCTAGCTAAGGCTTATCTTGAAACCAGTCCTGCCTCTGATGAGATATGCCTCTGCCCTTCCAGCTGAATCTGCATGTGCCTCAGTGCTGCACTGGAGCTGGGCCTTTCCAGCACCTTCCCCATCCCCTCCCAGCTTCTCAGGGCCACAGCACCAGAGCTTCACAGGGACTGTGCTCCAAGGGCTGCCCTGGGGAGTACTGGACTCCCTAACTCCCACTTGACCATGACCAAGTCTGCTGTGCATTGGCCAGTGGTGTAATGTCAGCACCTACTCCCTTATAGCTGGATGTCTGGTGCGACCTCATGTTTTGGAAGCTCCCAATGCCATTAAGAAAGACTTCATTACCCTGCAGTTTCAATTCTGCCAGCTTCTGGTGTTTCTTTCCTATTCCTGTCTGTAAATCCATTGCTAAAGAACCAATAAATGGGATTTGTTTGGGTTTGTTATTTTATAGTCCCATAGTATTTGTCTAATTGCAGTTCACTCTGACAATCCGGGATTGAATTTTTAAGGAGTTATTCCAGTGCAGGTTTAGCACAGGGCCCGCTCAATGTTTCCTCCTTTTATGCATCCCAGCTGACAGTCCTCCTATTAGAAATGCCTCCGCTCACAGCGAGACGTGTAAGAAGGCACTGCAATTTTCAGTGGATCTGGTTCTTCAGAGTAGGCCATGTCTTGGGCTGCACCACGATATGGTTGTCATGCATGACTGGTTTGTGTCTCCCATGCTTGCAGGGAGGTGGTTTCAGTTTAATTTCAGACAGCAGCTAGCTGCTACGTATTTTGCCAGTGGATGAGGGGTTAAAAAAAAAATTAAAAAGAAAAAAAGTCAACAGACCTCATGTATCAGTGAGATTTTCTGATCTTTTTCCCCCCCCTCCCACAATAGGACATCGTCAGAAAATAGATGAACAGACAAAGCCTGGGAGCTTGTCCTTTTCAGAGCGCCTGAGTGAACTGGAGCAGTTGCGTCGTACGGCCATGAGGGTCAGCCCACACCACCCAGCCCCCACACCCAACCCACGAGCCTCCTTGAACCACACCACTGCTTTTAACCCTCAGCCTCAGAGTCAGATTCAGGGTAAGTACCTGAAATCCTCCCGCTGCTCACCCACCTTCACCCCCCCTAGCCTGCAAAGTGTGGGAGCTCACAGGCATTGCCACCCTGTCCCTCCATCCCTTCTGGACTCTCCTTGACCACCTTTAATGAGTGAGAGCCTATAATGAGTGAAAGGAGGGGCTTCCTAACACATGTCTGTATTTCTAAAGACCTGACAGCTTTTAAGGGGTCCATACTGTCTTGTCTTCATGGTGTCAGTACAGCTCACAGTGCTAACCTCACCTATATTAGAACCATAATATCTTGAAAGTCATTGTTTTCTGGCAAAGATGCATTCTGCTAGGCCTTTTTCTATGTGTAGGTGTATTTCCTAATGGATATTTATCAATTACATTGCGTGCTTGAATGAGAGAGAAATACCATCAACACCTTGCTTTGACCTTTCCCAGGAAGGCAGTAGCAACGGAAGCTTTGCAAAGTGCTTTGTACCCTGAAGACAACCTCTTAGTGCTAAGACATTAATATGGGCAGGCTGGTTTGAGTGTGTTTCTGTAGCCGGTGGTTATCCAGTGGGTTTTATTTGAATGAAAACCTGCAAAACGATGACTCAGGACTCTGATTTCCTCTGAGGCTCAGGCTTGTATGATGCCAGTGAAACCAAGTCATCTAACTTGAAATCTTATCTGCCACTGGTAGAGTTGAGTCTCTCCCTGCTAAAACGAACTCTGTCCCTGGTATCAGCTGGAATTCAGTGAGCTATGAACCAGATCACTAAACCATCAGCTGATACGTGGTTTTGTAAAACACGCATCAAAATGCAGACATACAGTGACATGCACCAAAAGGGAGGGTGCGGGACAGTATTAGTTTTAGTGTTCCCTGTTCCTAATGGAGTTTTCCTCTATTCTTCCAGCCAGAATGAAATGGCCTTAGTCAAGGTTTTCTGCTGGGGTTTTGGGGAGAAATAGTTACTGCAAATTGGAGTAAGATATTTTTTTCAGCATTTATTTTTAAAACCAGGGTATTCTTTCTTGCATATGGAAAAGTTTATTGCTTACCTAAGGCAAACACTTGTTACATCCTTTTATTCCCAGGGCTAGGAAAGTCTTTGGCTTAGTGAAATCTACTGAAAATCCACCGTTGACTGTGCTGTGAGCAGAAGCGGGCATTATTGAGAAGCATGGGAAATAAATCAACACATTTTCATGTACCATACTGTAAAAAGAGGTGGGCTAAAAGGCAGTTGGAAGGACCACCCAGCGCCTTCCCTCCCTGGAGCCATGCCAGGTCAGCTCAGGTGGAGGATCCAATCCTGCACCTCTCCCAGCCCCTGGCGGTCCCCTCACTTGTTTTTTTTTTTATTTGCAGAGCAGACCACATTGGGTTTCTCCCGAGCACAGCTCCGTTCCTCTTAAAAAAACCTCACATATTATTATGGCTACTCAGAAGCCAGCAGCTACGTGGGTGGAGGTATCAGTCGCAGACTTGCATTCTTCAGCTTCTTGGGAACACTATATGCTTAGCAGAGTATCAGGTTTAACGTTGAGTATCCCTCTTCCCTGGTTCCTTGTGAAAGTCCCTCGCCTGTACGACTTCAGAGCAATAGGCTTTTCATGCTCGGCCGGGGATTCAGCTGCTCCCTCCAGAAATAGTTTTAGTATGTTGCTCTGCTTTCCTTCTTGCAAACCAGATTTTAGTGTTTTCCACCTGTGGAAGTAGCTCAGAAAATATTCACAATCAAACTGCTAACATTTCCTCATTGATACCCTCCTCTTCACCTCTCTGGCTGCTTTTCTTCCACTTGCCCTTTTCCTCTGCCTCAAAAATGTGTGCATTATCCATTGAGCAACTTGTCGAGGCTTGCAATCACTATCAGTAAAATAAGCCCCAAACTGAAGCCTCCCTCATTTAGGACTGTCTCTGCTGTAGGCGCCTTTTAATTTCTAGGGCTCTCCCCTCACTTGTCACACTATTAGAGCAGGGGGAAAGGGCTAGGGTGGGAAGGAGCTTCAGCACCATCATTTTTTCCTCAAAGGACAACTGTTTTTTGGGCGGATCTCCTGTGTGACCTCTAGGGAGTTGGGATATTTTCATTTATTTTTTTTTAATAAAAAATGCTGCATTTCAGAATGCAGGGCCCCAAAGTGGAAACACTTCTGACCTGCTCCATGGCGTTGCTATACCTACCTGCACATCTTTGCATTCTGAAACACTTCTGTTGAAACTCTCTCACAGAAGACAGCACTGAGTGCTTTTTATATAGGCGTAAAATAAGCCATAAAACCCCATATGTTGCTAACTTCCAAGTAGTAGCATTAAACCTTGATTTAACTCTCACCAGTATGAATCACAGGCTACTCCTCTATTCATCCAAGTCCAATTATCTTTTTTTAAAAACAAAAGTAACTCAAAATAGACATATCAGACTAGTTCTTGGATTTAAAGGGGCAGGTTGCCATGCCACTAAACCACTGTTTATTTGTTGAGGTTTTCATCTATAAAAGGATTGAGGTTAATTTTAACTTCCTATTTTACCAAGTCTTGAATTTGAGCATAAAGCTGCTTGTGTCATGGATACAAGTCCAAGCAAGTCAAGGGACCATAAATTGCTATAATCGAGTTTTATGCTTCTTTCATATCACAAGGAGGGAGAAAGTACACCTGTTCATTTAAAAGATCTAACCATAACCAATTCACAGACCAAAGGGGAACAGAAGGGGAGAAAAAGCTTCCAACACATCACACATGGTTTAAGTTGAAAGATTACTTTGTGCCAGTACCAAGCGTATAATGTCAAAGGATTTGACCTGCACGCATATAGTAAGGAAATTCAGTTAAAGCTCCAAAGCCAGCCAACGTTTCAACCTTAACTCACCCCTTCCTTTGTACAGAGAGGAAAAGAAAACAGGCAGAGCCATGTGAGCTGTGCTTGGTTGTTTTTTAGGAAAATTCGGGTAAGACCCTAGATGAGCATTTCAGTTTACATATATAATAACTATAAATATAACCTTATCTGTATATTATGGTTCAGTTTCTTCTAACAGCAGCCTGAACCAGATACTAAATACATAATTACTGATTTTACAGTGGTTAATGTTAACCAGAGTAGGTAGATCTGTAATCCAAGAGTTTTATATAAATACAAATTTATATGGTTTCTTTACAGTATCATTTTTTTCAGGGCCAATAGAAATATTTTAAATGTGTAAATCATCAGGCCAAGAAAGTATTCTTTTGGAGACATTAATGTTGAGTTAATAAATTGCATAAATAAATTTCTAACTATTGGGGTTAGGAATATTAACCAAAAACATGTGCAACTAAATAACTTCAATTCTTTTTTTCAAATTGTCTCAAACAATGTTTCCAACTGGTGATTAGTTAATTGTCCATAGGTTAAAAAAATAAATAACATAAAGACATTTCTCCTGTCTAGAGAAAACAAATAATCATTGTCATCACTATAAGCTACATGCTTCTGGTTCTTTTTACACTTTTATAGCCTTAAAAATATCTGAGTTTGCTCACTTGGGGTTTTTTTGTGTTTTTTGTTTTTTTTTTTTAATTTTGTAACCTTATATGTTAAGTTTCAGCTGGGACCATGCTTTTATGACCAAGTCTAAAATCCCTGGAAACAAGAGGCTGTAATAAAATTGTTGACAGATCTTTAAGCAAAGCAGCAGAATTAGCACCAATAGCAAAGCAACAGAGATCATTTAAAGATCAGCTCTTTGAATTAGCAAGAAACGTAATGACCGAGAGATTATTTTGTTACAAGCCAGCCTTTTGTCTTTCTCCAGGTGCAATACGCTTTGTTTAAGAGACATTTCAAGGTCCTTGCTATCGTAATCTTGTTCCACCAAAAACAGCCCAAGTTTATCAGGCTTCCCATGAACTGGTGAAACATGGGAGTGGAGTCAAGGGCGGCATCTAAGCCTGGGGAATTACAATGGCTTTGTTCCTACTACTGCTGCATCCTGCCCCGATTTTTAATGTTTCCACTGTTAAATCAGCTTAATAGGCTGTAGATTTAATAGAGTTAGAAGCGTTCACAGGGCAGCGTTTCAGAGAGGACTTCCACAGGGCTGTCATTCTGCCTCTGTGTCTTGCTGCTGCAAAATGCAGTTTTCAGGCACTTTTGAGAATCCAGATTGATGTGCTTGTAGCTCCCTGCCAAAACAGATAAACAGGCTGCCAAGATTAGGGGCTCGCCAACTGTTTCTGTTGTGCAATACACTAAACACCGATATTTTTATGTTCTCTTTGGACACATCTGCATCTCCCTGTCTTCCCTTAACCCAGCAGAGTGAGTATATGACACTTTAACTGCGTATCAACCCGTTTCCACTTGATTAGCCACCTGACCTCTCCATCCCAAAATACACTCCCTGGCATGTTGAGCGAGTGCTGCCTGAGCTTGGCACCCTTCCTATCAGTGCCACTCCTGCCTCCCCGCAGCCGGCAGAGTGGCAGGGGGTGAGTCCTGCTGGTGGGCAGCGCAGGCAGCACAGGCAGCAGATGCATCATTTACAGTCAGCGTGGCCAGAGCTGCCAAGCTCCCCATCTCCGGCACTTCTGGCTGTGTGGGAGGCCTCCTCCCCAGCCCTGCAGTACAGTTTCCCCACCAGGAGCCAGGGCATAAATGTTTTGCTAGCAGCCAGGGTAGATTGCCTTTGATGGAGCTCCTCTCCAGCACCCATGTCTTGGGGCAGGCAGCCAATGTGTGCCGGGAGCCTGCTGCGGGTGAGGGGGAGAGATGCTCTTTCCCCTTTCCCCTCCTCTCAATGCCAGTAGCCACCAAATAGCTCCTGGATGGTGAAAAGGCAGGAGGTGAAGTTGCCCCAGTGGGTGTGGACCCAGAACCTGAGTGCCACAGCCACCAGGATGTCACAGGAAGTTTGTTGAAATAGGGTTTTCCCAAAATATTTTGCAAAACAAATCTGTTCAGCTGGAAAGTTTCCAACTGGCTCTATCAGAAAGGAAATTTTATAGAGAGAAAATATTGTTTTACTGAAAGTACAGTGTGTTTCTTTGATTCGCAGTTATTGCTCAGCACGTAATACTTTTATATAATGCCATGAGTAACCTCAGTAGTTTTTCTTTTTACGGGGTACAGTGTCATTAGCAGCAGACTCAGGCTGCTGTCTATTTATTGTGTCATAAACCAGCTTGCATGCGAAGAAATGAGCACATGAGCATTTAAACTGGATTAGCATACACAAAATTATTCTTCTTTCATTCAGTCTAATAGAATTCCATCCTGGGGAAAAATCCTTCCTTTTTATGCCCCCTACCAACAAATATCTATAAATCTCCTGTTTAAGGGTGTCTGAACCCAGCCTGTATCTCTACAGACATAGATCCTCTTGTTTTTCTCCAGAGTAGCGAGTTGACCAAACCAGAGCATGCCTTAGGAAGTTTGCTCTAAAGCATAAACTAGAAGGAAGCAGCAGAAATGTGACTCTTGCCACCTGCAGAAGCACAGAAGTAAGTTGTGTGGCATTTCTGGCCAAGAGAGACATCTCATTTTGTTGTGAAATTAACCTCCTCCATATTTGTATCTTGGAGGATGTTTGTGAGGTTATAGTATATATATAGAATATAATGTACAGACTGACAAAATGTGAATAATAAGACTAAATAACCTGCAGCCTCATAGTGTCCATTTTTTCTTGGCTCCAGCTCTCAACATAATTTTTTACTTAGTCATTTCATCCCATGTGGTAATAGCCTCCTTACAGCAGAAGGCATGCTTTCTATTTGATTTGTAAAGTTCGTAACTCCATTTGGGTCCTCTCCAAATACTAATTTTGACAGGGATAAAATTCTGTTACCATGACACATTATCTCTGCCAAGACTGCTTATCTGCAGGGCTGGTTGTGCTGTGACACATGCAAGGGGTGGTGATACCCAGCAGTAGCCCAGGAACAAGAGAGGTCCCAAGGATTTCCATCTGCCCAGTGTCAGAAATCTCTTCTTTTCCCTCCATCCTTGCCAGGAGTGGGCCACCAGTTTTGCCATTTTGAGATACCATAGGTGCGATACTGTAGTAACAGCAGTATAGAAAGTTTTAGACAAATCTCCTCTGAGGTCCAGGTGAAGTAATGATTATCCAGTGTTCAAGAAAAAATAATTCAAGTGGCAGTGAGTGCAAAGGAGGGCTGATAGTATGAAAAGAGGAATAAAGACCTTACTTTAAAGAAGAGATTATCATAGCTGGATTTATTCAGCATGATGAAACAGAAATTGAGAGGGAAGATAACTACAGTCGATAAACAGAGCAAGAGATTCAGCATCAGGGAGGGAGGAGAACCATTTGAACTAAAGGACAGTGTTGGCTTGAGAACAAGTGGTTATTCTGTAAACTGACTACCAATGAATTTAGGCTGGAAATTAGGATACGGTTCCTAGGTATCAGGATAGCCTTGGCAGCCTTCCAGCGATCTATTAGAGACAGATAGATGTAATTTAAGACAGATTTTGTATGTTATGTAAGTGCAGAACACAAGTTGTGTCTAGGCTGCAGAGATCAGGAGATGCTCTCCAGGACCATATTTTCTACCATTTGATCTATTCTCTTCACCTGTTGCATCACCAAGGGGAAACAAGGGACATTTCATTTTCCAAGACAGGCAGGAGGAAGCTCAGAAATATCAGCTCTGCTCTGTTAGATCTCAGTGACAAGATAGAACCTTTGCCTGCAAACTCCCAGTGGGCTCTTTACTCCCAGACAGATCACCAGCAGTTCTCTGAACAAATCCCCTTCAGCCACAGATTTGTACCTCCTCCAACTGCTCCCATTCGGGGCAGAGTGGGGTGAGGAAGCCAGTTCCTCAACACCTGCCAGCGTTGCAGGCAGCGCGCCCAGCTCCAGGGCATAAGCCTTGCTCAAGAGCCTCTCCTGCCTCCTCACATTTAGCTCTAGGAAAAAAAAAAAGGCTTGAAATTGTTTAGCTTTTTCATCAACTTACGGCACTAATGGAAAGAGTTATGTAATGGTGTTTAATCCAGAAGATTTCCAAGTGTCGATATATTTAAAAGATATCAATCTTTGTATTCCAATTGCCTGGCACTTCCTGGGATTAAAAAAGCAATAGATAAGGCAACAAATATGTTCTCAATCCCTGAGCAACATCTCCACTTACACAAATTTTCCATCTATGTTTGTTTGGTTTTTTTCCCTTTTGTCCTCAGCACAGAGGACCCTAAAGGATGATTTTAACTAAAGAAAATGAAATCTTGGGTTTAAAGCAGAAATGGAGATGTTTAGAGATCTGTACTTTGTTCTAAGGCTTGTCAAAGTCCTTTTGCATATCTTTTGGCAAGCTATTTAGAGATTGATTTTATACAAAGTATTTAGGAAAACTTAGCACACCAGAAAGGTGTCTTAGCAAGATTCTTAATTTTGCCCAAGCACCTAAGCCCCAGAGAAGTCAGTGACAGCTACAGAGATGCCTTTGGAAATCTCTAGCTATCTAGCTGAATCTTTAGGCACCTATAAAATTTGGCAGCTTGTGACCAGACACAATTTTATTTTTCATCATCAGTCCATGTCTTAACACATGAGAACAACGTTGAGCTGGTGGATACTGCTAAGAGAAACAGAGTTTGCAGGTAGGGACAAGTATCCCTGGTTCAGTTTTTAACTTGCACAGTGATCCTCTCTGGTTTGGTTTGGTTTGTCATCTTTGACTCGGTATGCTAAAGTCCCTTTTCTGTTATGTCACTGCAAAAGCAGAGCCACTCTCTGACCCAAGGCAGGAATCCTGTGCCTGCACTGAAGCTACCAGCCTCACGTTAGTGCTCTCGGCGGTCACTGTGATCATCAGAGGAAAGAGTTAATTACTCAGGCTCACTTCTTGCTCCTTTAGCTCTCCCCTGGTACAGTTGCGCCGGAGTCACCCCTTCAAGGTGTAGCGCCTGCCCGCTCTTCTCTCCTCCTTATTTCTGGGGCAACTGAGAAGGCTCAGCATCTTTCAGGATGGCAGCTTTAATGTGCTGTACTTCAGTAGACATTTCTATCTGCTGTTGAGATTAGCTGGGTCATTGGGCTGTCTTACTTTTCCATGTAAACACCTTATTCTTACTCACCACTTCTAAATGCTAAATCTCAACTATGGCATCGGTGTGCTGGAGAAGTCCAAAGTGAATATCTCTGTTGGATGGCAATGCGTGGCCATGTGTTTGATAGCATTTCAGCATTTGAGGCAGCTACTACTTGGTTTTGGGGCTATTCCTTACTGAGTCTTCAAGTATATTCTTGGCCTTTGAATGGCTCAATTGTGAGGAAGATTAAAAGCTTTGATTGCAAAACTCTGGTAAATAAAATCTCTCTTAGTTCTTTACTGACAAACCCAGTTTCTTTCCATAGCATTCTCTTCTTTAATCCCCTCTTGGCAGAACATGGCATGTTTTGATACCAGAGCTCAAATTACCTTCCATGGTAAATAAAACAAACAAAAAATAAATAAGAACTCCTTACCCTAAAAACAAACACCCACTGAAACCAGATTGTTATTCAGCTGATGGTGCCCATGTGCCAGAAGATACCACTTTGATTTTGTAATTGAATGTATTCTTTCCATTCAAATGCAGAATTGAGCCTCTCCAAACTTGAAATACTGAGGGGTTAGAGTGGAGCGACCACAGACACCCTTACTGTTTGCCATCTAGAAAACAAAGAAGGAGGAAATGAGGAGACTAGCACACAAGTTAGTGTTCAAATGTTTGTTTCTGAGGTGAAAACCCCACAGGGCCCTCATAGACTGGCTTGGTGCAGACAGCTAGGTTGGGATGGAGTGAAATCAACCCCTCTAGCTCTACGGGAGGCTGCAGCAGCTATCGGTGTTCATAGCAGCCAAGGGGCTCTGCGTTCAGGAGGACTGGCACAGTGCTTTCTTCTCCAATGGGGTTTGTCCTTGGGGTGGGGGGCTGCTTTTGAAGCATCAAGTGCAGGCATGCCCTCACCTCTTCCGCTGCCATGCCTTTAACAAGATGTTGCGTCAAACAGATCTTCTCTAATGATCCCACGTGGTTAGAGGGTTCACAGGGTTCCTTTTACATGACTGAGTACACAGTACACCCTTAGCAAACTTATTTATAAGTTTTCCCTGTGTATTCAGTATATTATGACCCCTATAAATGGAGATTGTTCACATGCGAAGAACAATAGGCTTGGATGTGCTCGGTAAAACAATGGATTATGTAGGGAAGTGCACATTATATAGCCAAAGATGATTGTTTCCGTCTGACCATTTTCATTCTATTTATACAATAGAATTTATTTATACAAAAGCATATGAAATAGATCCATTAAAAAATTGTGGGTTTGATGTCAGGGTCAGCTTGACTTCCAACAGTAAATGCCCAGATCTGTTTCAGAGGTTTACTTGGTTTGTCTGTGTTGGGCAAGATACTCAGTTCAAGATCAGTGACTCTGAGAGCTTCCAGGATTTGGTGCCCAACTCCAGGCACTTTCAGAGAGCCTGGATATCTGCAAAAAGAGATGTTTTGAGTGGCTTTGATTAGGTACCCAAAAATTGAACTGGATCACTAGGCACGCTTTAGAATATAAACCATTGTGGTTTGCATCCTCTGCATTTTTTAAATAATTACAATTATCAGAGCTTTTAGATATGACTTGGCCAGTTTAGGTTTCCTTCACTTCTGGCTGACAAAATTTGGGTGATCATTACCAACAAAACCAATGAAACCAAAAATCCTTAGCATAGCACAAAGTTATATATGCACTGATTTATCCATTGATAAGTTTCCAGTATCCAGAGAAGTTGCTGTAAACTGCTACATCTTTTGGTCTGTAGGGAAGACAACATTTTATCAGAAGCAAGTCTTTGTTTTATTAGTGTAGTGATGATTTACAGCTCTTTGAGCAAGTGTAGCATTTATTATGATTTAAGTTCTCATTGCATAAGAGGTACAAATATACTGAGCATATACAAGCATATAAATATATAAAAGCATATTAAATATACTGAAGTATACTTAATTTTAAAAATCTCGAGTCCAAACAATGATTCTCATTCTGCAGTAAAGCTCATGAATAACTGCTCAGAAGAATAGTTTCTTTGATATCCTTGAGACCTATGTATACATGAGCAATTTTACATGCAAAACCATTTGCAAATTCTAACTCAGTATTAATTAGTTCATGGGGAAGGTATCCATCAGAAAATCATGCTGCTCTGCCATACATTATAAAAGTGAACACTTGCGTTAACTTGAAAGGGAACCACACAAAAGAGAGGGAAACATTTCAAGTGAGTGTAAACCAAGATTTGCCATCTACCGCTCACCTAGATACAAATGAATCACTAGCATATTGTCATTTTTACCCCCCCCCTACAAATACTTTTTTTAAAAGCTCTCTTTCAGCTGCCTTCAGCTTTTAAGCACATACCTGGGTGTTTGTGCCAGGCTCTCGTGCTGATGCCACTCCCCAGACCCCACCCTTGCCAGCCCTCTCCCATCACCCGGCCAGCCAAGCCCCGCAGGTGGATGTGGCAGGAGACCAGCCTGGGACTTGCAGAAGTCAGCCCTGGTCCAGGAAAGCATCCTGTCAGTCGCCTATTCTCTTGGCAAGGAACTGTGAGCACTGCTCCTCCGTGTTATGAAACACAAGAGCCTCCTGAGCTCCCTGAGGACGGAGGAGCTGGAGAAGGACTTGCAGCTGGGGTCAAGAGCAGCTAACACTGAGCTGCTGGGGCATAGGCAGAAACCAGGCAGAGCAGGGCTTTGCCAGGTGTCTCGGGCACGGTGGATGGCCCAGCTGTCACCAATGCATCTGTGGGTCACCCACAGGTGACCAAGCCCAGGGTGGTCGGGTGCCAGGCAGGATCTCTCCCTGCACGCACTGGAGCCTGGGGACAGAGCAAGAGGCCACTGACACTGCCTGCTCTTGCCCTCACTGGGGTGACTCTTGCAGCCAGACATAGAGCAGGGACCAAGTTGAAGCAGGTGAGAGAAGTAAAGGCAGAGGTGAGAGAGTGTGAAAACAGGTTTTCCTGGAGAAGTGAATGAAATCTGTGCACGGAAAGAAAGAAAAAGAAAGAAAGGGAAAAGGATAGAAAGAGGAAAAGAGAAAGAGAGAGAGAATGAGAGAACGAGAGAATGAGAGAATGGGAGAAAGAGAGGGAGAAAGAGAGAGGGAAAGAGAGAAAGAAGGAAAATGAGAAAGAGAGAAAGAAGGAAAGAGAGAGAACAAGAGAGAGAGGGAAGGAAGGAAGGAAGGAAGGAAGGAAGGAAGGAAGGAAGGAAGGAAGGAGGGAAGGAA
>VZRW01003941.1:72812-84713 GCA_013398125.1 Aegotheles bennettii | reverse complement strand
AGAAAGAAAGAAAGAAAGAAAGAAAGAAAGAAAGAAAGAAAGAAAGAAAGAAAGAAAGAAAGAAAGAAAGAAAGAAAGACAGCTGTGCTAATTCTTGTGCTTGTTTGATCATGTTCAGAGCTTCCTAAACTCCCATGGAAGGGAACGGTTTTGTTTCATGAGGGTGGTGCATACTGAGTGCGTGTCCATGTGATTTTTGTATTTGTACATTAAACATTTCCCCAAGATGTAATTCCTTCCCGCCTGCATTTGGAATAAAGTGACTTTACAAGAAGGACTGCCTCCAAACAGCAAGTAGAGGAGGGCTGTTGGGGCAAGATAGGGCAAACGTAAATGTGTCTGAGCTAGCTGCTCCACCCAGCCTCTCATCTTTATATAAATAAAAAAAAAAAAAAATGTTTCAAATAACCGAAACAGGCAAGGTCTGATCTGCACAGACGGTCTGCAGGCATCTGCCCAAGAAGCTGACGGTTGGCTGGTACATCCTCATCTGATTTATGTTGTGTGTGTGTTAAGCCTTAAATTGTTGAGTCTCTGGCTGGCTGCAGTGGTATTACTGGATGGTTGGTGTATGTTTTCAGCTCACAGAGCTGGCTCTGATACTGGGGTTGTTGGCGCTTAATCAATTCCAATCTCACACCTGTCTGAGACAATGAAGGCCTTGTTGCACACATCTCCACCAAAGGCTGTCATACAACTTATTTTTCATATTTGAAGAAGGAAAAAAAAATAAAGGGAGGACTGAGGAAATGCTGTCTCCTCACAAGACACGTTCTCCATGCCTTGATGCAGCATGCCCCTCTTTTCTTTATGGGAAAATATATTTACAAAACAATGCCAGGGGAGTGCTTATGGAAAGTATAGCTTAATCCTGGCAGTTAAATGTGACTAAGGCTTGGTCTCCAAGGACTTATTCTGTAAGACCATGTCTGGTGGATTAAGAATATGAGATAGGCACCTAGTTTGTGGCACACTTTCTGGAAAGTCTACCTCCAGCTGGATTAGGACTGTTAATAGCTTCTTATCAGTGTGCCTAGCACCTGTGCCATTTATCTAGCATTTTGGGGCTGTTTCTTGAGATCTCAGAGGTTGTGAAAGGTGCTGGGCTTGGACGCCAGTATGACTGAGATCCTCTGCTTCCTGGTACTGAAGCAGCTCAGCCTGGGTGGAGAAACAGTCTAGCTCCAGACACCATTCACTCCTGAGTTAAGGGCAGGTCTCTGATCTTTTTCTTGGTCATCCATCTTTGCCCTTGTGGTTTTCCTTCATTCACTCCTCCTCCTCCAGTTCTCTTGCTCAGGTATCTTACATGTGCATCCTCTGGAAACTGTAATGTTGGCTAATTCTTTCTAAGTGTTTTGTCAAAATGAAGTCACATTCGACTTCTACCTTTCTTCTGGTCAGATGGTACTTGTGGTCCTAAATTAGAGCTTTTTCCTGCCCTCCTGCTGACTGTGGGTGGCAGAGACAGGCAGGGGCTGCAGACCTGTCCTATGCAGGTTTTTTTCCACTTACGATGTTAATTACAATTTTTCACCAACTCAGATGGGAGGCAGGTGGCTGAGCATTTCCTTGGAGCAGGAATTTGCTCCCTACTGCTGAAAAAGACTGAAAATGCAGGATGGCCTTCCAGACTCTCCCCACATACCTGTTTGCCATTATCATCAGCAAAGGCTGACTGAACCTCCTGAGTTGGCAGAAGTACTGCGGTACTGTTAGTGACTGGGCCCACCCATCCAGGCGAAAGATCAGTTATACAGTTCAGTGGTTTTCATCCTTCTCCTGCGCTTTCTAGCCCAATCTCCTCCATTTTTGCCAGCACCATCACTGGTGTCATTGCCGGGGCTGTGCAGATGGGAGTGGGTAGATGAAGGGCTGGGTGAGAGGACCAGCATAAAATGCAACGCAGCACTGTGTTCTCATTCCTCCTCATCTTACCTCTTAGTGCTGTCTCTGTTCTTTGCTCCAAAACACTTTTTGAGGAGGAAAGTACGAAGGAAAAAAGGAGAGCATGAGGTACTGCATCCCTGCTTATATCCAGTGAGTTTTGAAATGTGCAGAACTAGACCAAAAGACACCTCTTCAGTCAGCGTAACTTGGCCTGGCCTTGCTCTACTAAGTAGGCCAGCTGAGGATCTGCCCTTGCACCTTGTCGGGGTGGTCTTCAGCCTAGAAATAAATGATTAACTATGTAATGAGTGAATATAAAGACAGATGGTAAAGTATACTTCTGTTAGTACTTGCACGCCTTTGTTTAAGAATACAGAAAAAGGCCCTGCGGTGATGAAATGCAGACGGGAGCGTGATGTTATCTTGCACCTATAAACCTTGCTCTGAGTCCACTGGTGGCCACTATCCAGAACTACCGAGTTCAGACACACTGGCTTGTACTAAGTAGAAATGGCTCTTTCCATCTTCATTAAACAGCATTTTTGCCCCAGGGCCCAAATCCTTCAAACATTTGCCTAGGTAATTGTCTGGTTTTGCCTTCTAGTGTCTCATCATCAGCTTATCTGAAGGTTCAGACTGGCTAAATGAGCATGTGAGGATGGGGGAATAAACCATTTCATATTTAATTCACTGGCAGGAGACACTAATGCGAGTGCAGCTAAGTGATCATTTTAGGATCACATTGGGGAAAAAAAAGGAAAACAACATATTAATTTAAACAGATTAAAGAGCTATAGAAATAAATGAAGGGGTTTTTTGTTTTGTTTCTCTGGCAGTCCCAAAATACCAACAGTGGTGAAACAACAACAACAAATATATAATTTCTGGTTGAATTTAAATGAACTGTTTCAAAATGTTGCCGATTTTTTAAATTGTGAAAATGTAGATATAAAAATATTTAAATTAGGGCAATTATTGAAGTTTTTTTTCCCCGACCAAGCCAACAATCTATAACCTACAATAACCTTGTTTCTTGCCATCATATTGTTTTTTTCACATTAAATGTAAATGTCTTTGTTTGGTCTTACTCTTACTGTTACTTAAATAATTATTTAATATTTGCCTACATATCACAATTATGTTTAGTGCTGATACAGTTTCTTAAATGGGAAAAAGTTCTTTTTCCTTATAATAGTGACTTGTGATCTTACTCTCCATGCCACAGTTGTCTAAAACTGCTCAGTTCAGCACTTTCAATGGAGTTTAGCTGTATTTAGCTAAGTTTCCAAAAAGTTTTTGATGTGTCAGTGTTTCATAGGTTTGTAATTGCTGACAGAGAAGAATAATTTTACATGATATTTCTGAGCAGACAGGCTAGTCACAGGGTGTAATTTGAAAAGAGGTTATAGCAAGCTAGACTTTTCAAGCCATTCAGAAGGGTTTAGTGTATTAAAGGTTAATTTTTAATATGTTTAACACAGAAAGCGAAACAAAACTGTTATTTGTATAAAACACCACATATTTCCTATTTCAAAAAGAAATCTTCCTCAGCCTGGCAACACAGCAGCTGTTTGTTGGTTAATACTGGGAATTACTCCATTTCTTCCA
This sequence comes from Aegotheles bennettii, assembly GCA_013398125.1. Taxonomy (NCBI): domain Eukaryota; kingdom Metazoa; phylum Chordata; class Aves; order Caprimulgiformes; family Aegothelidae; genus Aegotheles; species Aegotheles bennettii. The sequence goes on along the minus strand of VZRW01003941.1, from coordinate 81,215 downwards.
CACCAGGCCATTTTGCAACATTTGACATGTGTTGACATTTCTTTTCTATACTGGATTACAATTTTCCTTCAACACTGTTATTCCTTACTCCACCCACTCCGGTAGCACCTACCTGCACACAAACTAGAAATTATGATTGGGATGTAGACACACAAAATTTGGGGCCGCAGTGCACGTTTCCAGGCAGCCTGGTTGTCCTGGGAAGAGCTCCAGGAGAAGCAGCAGGGAGGTGTACAGGAGTAGACAGGCTCTCCCCGGGTCTCCTCCAGGCATTGCTGCCCTGATGGGTGGCACAGGTGTATCCTCCCTGTTCAGGGCAGACCCCTCCCCAGCAGCCCTGATTTAGTCTGTGTGTCCAGGGCGTTGCTGGCTGAGCCCTGCATGTTCAAAGCCCTGTGCCTGCTTATTCAAGGGTCTCATTTTTGGCACCTTGCATTGGAAGGACAACTGAGGGTCTTCAGCCCTGCAACAGCTTCTGTGTGTGTTGGTTTGCTGAGCTTCTGCTTGGCAACTTCAGTAGCACTAAAAAGAGAAGCACTTTTAATTTATAATCTCATGCTGTCTGTATCTTTTGCTCTTCAGATTTAGATCTAGCTTGCTCTGAAATCAATCAGCATAACATTTAAATATGGCTTACAAAGTTGAACATGCAAGCACATGAGTGCTCCTGCTCCCACAACCGTGGCAAAAGGAGACTCAAGGAGATGAGGCTTTACCTGCCTTTTAATCCTTCTTCCTCTGTCTGTACTCCTCCAGCCTCTGATTCAGGAGGAAGTCAGGGGAGATGTCCTGCTGCCACCCGCCAGGGCCATAGGTCGGGTGGAATCGGCGATGGCCGCAGCGTGGCAGGATGCTGCATTCCTCAGCTACACAGCAAGTGCCAAGGGATTTCATAAAGGAAGCAAAGCATTTCTTAAACGGTATTTTAAATGTATTTCTGGACTGAATGCCCCTGACAACCCAGTGAGTTGGGGCTTTCAGCACATACTTCTGGGCTTGACTCATTTTCCATTTCAGTTTTGCAGATCTCCTCAAAACCAGCTTGACAGTTTGGAGGAGCAGATCATTTAACAGAGTTTTCAACAAGTCCATTTTAGTTTAGTACTATAACGAGCAACAGTTTCTTAGTTACTCCCTTTTTCAAAATATCCATGTATCATTCTAAGTCAAACTGATTTTGCAAATACATGTTCACATGAAGACGACCTTACTTCACCTTGTAAATCAAAGCTGCACTCTGGAGAGAGGTTTCATACCACCAGGCTCAGTATCATTTTTCTCAAGGTGACATCAGTTGTTAAAGTATGAAGGTTGCATTTGATATGTCACTTACTTTCCCTAAGTCAATAAAATGAACCAGTGTGTCTTTAGATCATCAGAGATCTGCTTATTACCAAAAGTTGTTTTAATCCTGATTTGTGTTGGAATTTAAAAGAATCCAAGCAGATTTCATTTGCCATCCTGAATAAGGGTTTGGAGGGTGATACTCCATTGTGTGTGCAGAGTGCCCCTGGATGAATTCTGCCTTATTAGTTTGTAGGCTTTTTTCTGAGCACTTGGGATGTGATCATGAAAGTGTAAATGGCTGTTATCTTCAAAGGCCTCTTTTATACTGACAAAACTCCACCTTACCAACTTGTATTAATAATCTATTGCAATCCTAATTAGTTCACATCAAGGTCAGTGTTTTGTGGTGGATAAAATGACTGTAAGCTCCAGAGAAAAAGTTTTTTCTTCCACTGCTTTTATGTTGAAACAGAGGAGGGAGCACTAAAAGTGTAAAAGAAGAGATTGTTGAGGACTTTTTGTTTATCTGTAGGCTAAAGAACTTTAATATGAAGTAATTAGTTCACACTATCAGAAGAAACCAGTGAGATACCTAAGGCTACACTGTAGTCGTCCCTTTATCACGTGTCTCCCAGTGGACTGCAGAGACTTCTTCATTCAACTCTGCTCTTTTTCCTTATGGCATTGATTTTCCAGTGGGAATAATCCATCCGAGGAACTTTCAGCCTCCTATTTCATTGTTTTAAAATGTAGACACGAAGCTGGGGAATGTTTCACTGTGACATGAACTCACGACTGCCTTCCTGAACACCTTAGGGCAGAGTTCTTCTCGGGCAATGTCTCTAGGGTATCAGCGATGCCCTCCCAGGACCAGCAGGGTCAGGTCCAGCCCACAGGCATGGAGAGTACTGCCCTAGAGAGGAAGGTGCAGGTAATCCTATGTCTGCAAAGTCACTCAATGTGCCTTCCAGGTCCTGGCCCAGGAGATATCTCTCCACTTCCTTTGGTCTTGCTCCACCCCATGAAAGAGAAACTTTGGAGGTGTAACTAGGCTGACATTCATTTCACGTAACTTTAGACATCTGTGTTTTGTGTGTCTCTGTCTGATACAGTCATCAGGTATCTTTGCAATCAGAGAGAGAAACAGCTGTTCATCGGGTGTGATTCACCCACCTGGCTTGGCTTAGATGTCTCCCTTAGGATGAAATTATTTACACCCCATAAGTGTCTGTTTTACCCTGTTGTCAATAGTCTAGAGTCTAGACAAGTAGCTCAGAGGTAGACACCTACCTTGTAGATCTCTCAGGTGAGATGAATCCTCCCCCAAGAGCCGGGACATCAGGAGACAGCATTACACTTTGCACATAATTAGCAACATGGTTCTGCATCTACTTTTCCAGGGCATGATATACCTGCCCAAAGCAGACTGAAAGCAGCTGCTCTCACCAGCAGCAAGGTAGTGAGATGGGCTAATTGACCTGCTTCTCAGTGAGCGTCGTACCCCACCTGAGCCCTACGCTTCAGGTAGACTGCTTTCAAGTGTGAGCTAACTAGGACAGAGTGGATGCATCTCCCCCCAAGCTGTTTTTACAGGTGAACTTTCCCTGCCAGGTGACATCAAGTAGTTCATATGTGCTCTGACTCAGCCAGGCGCTGACTTCTGTGCCCTGAGTGCTCTGCTGAACTGGAGCCTTGCTTTCTGCATGCATCAGTTCTGCTAAAACAAGGATTGCAGTTGTACCCTTCCTCAGGGGGCAGTATTAGGAGCAAGGAATTAGCTGGCGGGGAGGTGATCACATACTAGCATGGTTTGGGGAGAGGCAAAGTGTGGGATCTAGAGCAGCAGAAGGGAAAAGCTGGGGAGGGGACAAGTGGGACAGGAACAGAGGTGCTCTGTTGCCTGGCAGGGTTTGTCATACAGACTGTGGCAGCAGGTCAGGGGAAGCTATCACAGTCCCCATGCAATAGCCCTCCAGACTTGGAAAGATGTGGTTTTTAGGTGTGGATCTACCAAGATGTAGCTCCCTCAACAGGTCCCACTCCATAGTCCCTGTGCAGACCACCGTAGAGCATACACCCTCCCAGCAGCAGCACACAACCTGTTGTCTCCCTAAGGCCTCTGAAGCCACAGGAGACAGCAGTGCCATACAGCAAGTAGACAAGTGTATGTGTGTGTACACATGTGTATGCACATGTACACACGTGTATGTGCTTGTACTGGCATCCTTCCACCTGTGCCACGGGGCTTTCTTCATCGTGTCACCTCCCAGGCGCGGCACAACGGAGTGAAGGGTGAAGTCTGCTTGCTGCCGACATCTGCACAGTATCTGTCCCTGATTTCCTCACTGTTTCAGTTTGTGCTTTAGCAGGACGCTTAAAGATACAGGAGAACACTGCCGTGGCACTGAGTCTGGCGGCATGTCTCCTCCAGGGGAGCCAAGAGACTGGAAGGTCAAGGTTGAATTCTTGTACTTGACTCCTTGTTGATGTGGGGAGGGAGGGAAGAGGAGAACTGATGGTGGAATGGAGTCTCCCTCTTAAACAAATAACTGCAGCTCTCCAGGATGACTCATACCTCCAAAGACAAAGAACAATGCATCCTTAATTTGCAAAACTCAGCTTTCCAACTTCTGCGTGTCACTGGCACCCAGAGACTTTGCAGTTTGCCCATAATGCCATCATGTTCTTCAAAGCAGCTGTGACGCCAGCCCAGAAGGAGTGTGCTTATTCAGGAGAGATGGTTTATATTTCATTTGATCAACTTACGTACTAACCTGCTAGGGCAGCACATACATTGATTGTGAAATCAGAGTTTTCACAGTTCAGTATTTGGAGTTGTCCACACTTCCTGATTCTGGCAGGTTAGCAATGAGACCTGAGAGGTTTTACAGGGATCCTCTCTCCCTGCAACCACTTGCCATTACTAAAATGCTACTTTATGACATGTTGTGCATAGAGGGTGCTATGCTAGTCTAGGCAGCTCATTCAGGCAGCTTTAAACATGAAAGAATACACACTTCTCCTCCTTCTATACCCAAAATATACACAGCTAGAACAGATGCTTCTTCTACTGCCTTTGGTATCATGTCCAGGTATCTTACTATCATCGGAACACTGTCTTTTTTTGGCATGGACATGAAGAGAGTGAAAGAAATCGAAACAAATCATTAGGATGCAGTTATTTGGTTTTCTTCCTTCCCTGTCATCTATTTCTAAAGAAAATCTAGTGAGACGCCACCTGGAGTACTGTGTCTAGTTTTAGGGCCACCATCATAAGAAGGACATGGAGCTGTTGGTGCATGTCCAGATGAGGGCCACAAAAATGATCAGAGGACTGGAGCACCTCTCCTGTGAAGACAGGCTGAGAGAGTTGGGGTTGTTCAGCCTGGAGAAGAGAAGGCTCCAGGAAGACTTAGAGCAGCCTCCCAGTACCTTAAGGGGCTACAGGGAAGCTGGAGAGGGACTTTTTACAAGGGCATGAAGTGATAGGACAAGGGGGAATGGTTTCAAACTGAAGGAGGGTAGATTTAGACTGGACATTAGGAGGAAATTCTTTCCTGTGAGGGTGGTGAGACACTGGCACAGGTTGCCCAGGGAAGCTGTGGCTGCCCCGTCCCTGTCAGTGTTCAAGGCCAGGTTGGATGGGGCTTTGAGTAACCTGGTCTGGTGGGAGGTGTCCTTGCCTGTGGCAGGGGGGTTGTAACTGGATGATCTTTAAGGTCCCTTCCAACTCAAACTATTCTATGATTCTATGATTCAATGAAAAAATCTTCATATCAGACTTCCAGTCTTTCACTACATTCAGCACTGGAGGACTGATACTCTCAAAGGCACTGGCAGATTTGCATAATTTTTCTCCTCAAGACCCTTTCTAGTGCAACACTGAAAAGAAACAAGCTAACACAGAAGATGAGTCAGGGGTAGATGATGCACAGAAACTGAATGCAAAGTACTGAATGGACAGTAGAAATGGTGATCTGCACCCCAGCACCTAATCATACCACTCTTTGTCTGTGGTTTTCTATGGTCATCTTTACACTCAATCCTTATCAGGGGCTGGTACCCTCCTGTACGTCCACAAAGCACCTGGCATGCTTTGGGAAGTTCTGCATCAACACTAAGCACCGCAGCTAGGACAAAAAGCCTCAGCAACTGTTTTTTGAAAGACTTCTGCTTGAGGCTGATATGTTTCTTCTTTATTCTCAAGAGTGTGATGCCTCAGTGTGGAGAAACTCCCTCATTCTCACATCCCACAGGAGGTTTTTTTAGAGGCTCAATGCCTCTAGAAATTCTCTAGCCTTTGCAATACTCCACAAAACCACAGTAATATTGAAGTAAAATGAAAGCAAACATTGAGGCAGGAGGTTGCTGCCAAAGATCTCTCTTCCAGAGAATAGCTGGAGATTTGGGTGGCTTTTCCACCCCACCCCCCCAGCTTAAAAATTTCCAGACATGCGACATGTCTGTCACTGTCGTTCTCAACCAGAATAAGTCTTGTCACCTGTTAGCAGTCTAAAAGGGGCTTTTCAAGGCCACGGAGAGGAGTGAATGTTCATCTCCTATAAATTTCCAGTGCAAATTAGAAAGCCTTGAAAAACTTTCCCTGGTGGCAAATCAGAACTCTCACCCACCTCTGTGAAACCGACAGGTCTCCCAGCTTTTGGGCTGGGAGCTGGGTCTGTGGTGTGACAGTGGTTTCCACAGCCTGCCACATGGAGGGAAACCACCCTGCAGGGTGAAGTAGCTGCTGGTGGAATTTTACGGTTTTCTCTGTAATTTTCCAGCTCCTCATGTTCCAGCGCTGAGAGGTATGAGAATACCAGCCTTGTGTGGCTGCTGCCACTGCCGCTGCTGCTGCCAATGATGAACTTGTCCCTTGGAAAGTCCCCCTTATTTAAACTACTGACTAATTCTTTCAGCTGCTGGGAGATGACACACCTTTTCACGGTGCTGCGTTAGGCTGAGGATTTGCTGGGTCCTGAGTGAGGGAGGGAGATTGAGTCATTTCAGATGCCTTGCTTCAGAGGGAGTCTAGATCAGACTCATGAAGGACCATATCACAGTCCCTAGTGCTTCTCACACCATCACCTGAAGCTGCTGGGGCTAGGGGGAAATAAGAGAAGGCAAGCGGAAAGACAAGGCGGAGGCAGGCACATAAGAGATGTTGGCAAAGGGGGGAAGGAGGCAGGCAGCATCTTTCTCCTGGGCACAACACTACATGGAGTATTTCTGTGCTCATAGTCCACTTCCTCTATTAAGCAAGACACCTCTCTGAATGAACAAGTCTCATCAAGACCATTCCTGCCTTACTCTCAAAGGAAGGGAAAGTCACACTATAAAAACTGTTTCCCTTTGGAAAGATTAGCAAATCAGACTGGGGGGGGCGGGGATGGACAAATCCCAGACTCAGAAAAGCCTTTCAAAGCAGTTAAGGATCTGACTCTCTCGTTGTCTGACTCTGTGCTTGACACCAGTAAACTAATCCCAGCTTTCATTCACCCCATGTCTTCTGCCAGTTGCTGCCTTTAAAGTGCTTGCCAGGATGGTGGAGGAATTGCAAAGCTCAGTGCTATGTGACTTTCGGGGTTTGTTGCGTATGACTGACAGAAATTTTTGCAACTTGAGAAAAAAACTCTGGCAACATCACAGACTATTTCGCAATTCACCTTCATCTCGCTGTGCCGAGGAGGAGGGGGGAATTTTCATTGACATAGCAGCTCATTAGCTGCTCAGTACTCGGGGCTGACTCCTTTGTCTCCCCTGACTCTGTCTTGGGAAAATCCCTCACAGTTTGTCCAGGTAATTATATTTTCAAGCAGACAGGTGCCATTCCTGAAGCAGAGGAGTGAGGGAGGAGAGAGGACGCACAGGCAGGGCATGTGTGAGTGCAGCCGGGCAGGAAAGGGAAGGTGGATCGGCAGGGCAGCCTGGCTGAGTCAAAGGCATACCTGCTCCCTCCCGGGCTGCTGCCGGCTCCGCCATCCCGCCTCAGCCACGGCCTACTGACTCACATCCTGCTGCTCCTTTCTGAAGCTTCCAGGAACATGCTGTATCATACCGAGATTTGGCTGCGCAGCGCCTCTTGGCTAGGAGCAGGCAGCGATGTCTGACCTGCAATGACACATGGAGAACTGTCTCTCTCCGTGCTCCAAGGGCATAAAAGAGATCCAGAGGCGTGCAGGATCCAGCCCAGCGCAAGCCAAGGGCATCCACATAAGCATTTTTTCTTTCTGCTCATAGGTGCAGTGGGACCTGTTAACTGATTTGAATTCAAAGCTTAAAGCTTTTAATATGGCTAAAAAGAATTATTTTCTGATCAGAATACAAATTCCCATGGAGGCTTTCTTTTGGGCAGCCTGGTATGGATTGTTATATAGCAATATATGCTATGGATTTGTTATACAGAAATGATGAGGTGACAGACATTTTTGCTATCATCTCAAGCAACACCCTGAGCTGGTCCTATGCTGATTTTTACCTCCCTGACAGCATCACAGAACTTTCTGTTGGAGGCAGGGAGATGGAGGTGTTGTTTTACATTTTGAAGCATGCGCCCCCTCTGAAAAAGAATCACATAGAAATACCATCCCAGGGCTTCCATGTTTATTATGTCCCAGTGATTTCTGTGTCCTGTATGCTCAGGATCGGTTCTATAGACAAAATTATGTCCTGTGCAAGCTCAGGAGATACGCTGTGGTTTTGACTGAGGTCTTGACTCATTCGTCCTGTGCTCTGAGAGCAACGGGAGTTTTTCTCTTTTTGTGCTTGACTATCAATAACAACTTCGGAAGCCAAAATATGCCCTGTGTCACACTAGGAAAACTGCACTGCCTGGCAGGTGTTTGTGTGACCTGCTTAGCCATGCCGGTTCTGCTGAGCAAGGCTATCTCTGGGTCGGGGCGTGCACATCCCTGCCGTGCTCTGGGAAGCCCACGGGGCGCAGAGCTGCTCCTGGGCGAGATGCTGCTTCCGTGCGGTGCCTGCGCAGGGCAGAGCCGCAGTTAGGCAGGACTGGCAGCGGCCCGGCTGGGAATGACTAATCGGTATTAGCAAAGGTCGTTACGAAGGGCTGCGGCGGCTCCGGGAAGATCCGTGCTCCAGCCGGGTGTTGTGCCC